>VWZU01004420.1:334019-357880 GCA_013397095.1 Sterrhoptilus dennistouni | reverse complement strand
AAAAAAAAAACAAAAAAACCCACAAATCAAAAACCAAAGAAAAAAAAAAAGAAACAAAACCAAAACAACACACACACACACAAAAAAAATAAAAAAGTCCAGCCTGGGCTGAGTTTTAGAGGAGGGGACACTGCGGGATTGATTTCCTGGGCTGAGCAGGGCTGTTCTCCCCTCTCCCTTCGCTCGGCTCTTTACAAACCTAATCCGCTCGGCTCCTTTGCTATTTTTCCACGTTGGAGCCGCGCGTTTCTCCTCTAAGCCTTTCTCCTTTTTGATGTAGCGAGTCAATTGAAGAATGTTGGTCTCGGTTATCAATCACCCAGCTGGGGCTTAAAGGGCTCGGGCTAATCAGATTTAATTGCTCATGTAGCGCCACTCCTGCCCTGGGCCACGACCGACTTGCTCAATTAAACCCCAAATACCTGCAATCAATAAATAAGGAATGACAACACGTTTAAGGGATTTATCCAGCAAAGGAATTGAGCTGGAAAGAGATTACAACAAGGAAAAAAAAAAAAAAAAAAAAAAAAAAAAAAAAAAAAAAAAGGGCCCTTTTAGAGTTAAACGTGCACCTCTCACACGGAGGGAAAAGAAATGTTTAAGGACAGGGAGAAAAAAAAAAGAAAAAAAAAGGAAGGAGAAAGGAAGAAAAATATAAGAAAGAGATCTTGTTCACTTTGCGAAGGAGTGACCCTCCATCCCCTCTTTTCCCGTCCTTCCCCATTTTCCTGCGGCCACTGCCTCGCCTTTTCTCTCCAATCCGTGTTTTCTGTTTAAATCCCCAGGATAACGGAGTGAGGCGTCATCCTTTCAGACGCCGGGGAAATGTTAGTGCCGATTTCCTCCAAAAAAAATTAAAAAAAAAAAAAAAAGAGGGAGAAGATTTCCTTTTGCAGCTTCTTGTTCGGAACACGGTACTAATTGGCCGAGATCAAATAACTCTGAAAGAGCATAAATAATCGGTTTTGGCAGATTTGCAACTCCTTTTAATTTTATTTTTTTTTATTATGGTTTGTTTTGGTTTTTTGGTGGGTTTTTTTTTTTTTTTAGAACTTCTCTGAGAGATGAAAAAACAGGTCACAACCACTACCAAAACGTGTTACTTTGGCTCATCCAGGAACGCTCCTGTCCGTGGTTTCCGCACCAGCAGAAATGGGATTTTATTGGGATCAGGTTGTAAAATCGGCCCTGCAGCAGATCTGCCCTGAGTGCTCATGGAAAGAGGGAAAAGGGAAAGGGAATGGAGGGAGGAGAAGTTCCTGGCCAGTCTGGAGGGATCTGGGCACGGTGCTCTTGCTCTGGATATGCCAAAGGTTTTGGTTTTCAGAGCTGAGCTGGGGGCCCTTGGTGTCTCAGAGCTCTCTGCACTCCTGGGAGAAACCAACCCCACCCAAGAGCCAGCAGGGACCAGGGTGAGCTGATGTTCCATTCCTCCAATCCCAGAACCCCAGAGGTGGAGCTGGAACTGCTGCAGCACCCAACAGAGCAGCTCTGGGCAGGATTTGAGCTGGGTGAGCTGCTCAGGGGGAATTGCTCACCTGGGGAATTCCCCTCCTTCTGCACAAAGCTCAGCTCCAAGCTCAGCTCCTGTGTTGGAGTCCAGGGCATCCCTCTGGGCACCCTGGAAAGTCACAGACCTCGGTAGAGAGGCCTGGGACCTGAGAAAGAGGGTCTGGGGTCTGTGCAGGGGGGGTTTGCCTGGCACAGAGCCCAGGAAGACACAGACTTTGATTTTGGTCCATGAGAAAAACATCCAATAGAGAGAGGAATTGCAAGTCACAAAGGTGTTACTGAGAGTAGTGTAGCTTATCACTTTGTAGAAGATTTTGTAGTTTTGGGTTTTTAGAATGTAGATGCAAAGGGACAAGATGGAGTTTTTAGGGCGGTGCCCTGGGTTCTTCTTCTCCTCCCTTGGCATCCATCTTCTGTAGTGGCATGGGCACAAAGTAGTTCCAGTGGATTGGATCAAAGTAGAAATGACCCTGTTAGTACAGGTGATAGACATTGGCACAGAATTGTAAACAATGGGTACGTGGTTATCTGTATAAGAGGCAGTGACCTCCCATCACACAGGGGAGTCACATCGTGTCCGAGCTGCTGTGAACATCTTGGCCGGACACAGAAACTTGTAAGATAAGAAATAATAAACAACGTGAGAAATCAAGAAAACAAAGACCTTGCGACTCCTCATCATTCTCGCACAGACACAGAGACACAGAGTCAGACAGCAAACCCTAAATCCTTCAGAGGTCAAGAGGGAAAATCACTCCCTCGAGCCCACACGAACCACCAGCCTTGGAATCTCGAGTGAGAAAAAACCAGATTAAACCTGAGACTCCTGCAGTTAAAGCTGAGTGCTGGTGGCTCAGCAATGCTCATCCCCTGCACTGGGATCCAGCCTGTCCCTAATGCAAACCTGCCACTGCACAGCCACGTCTGGTGGCTGCTCAGTAAGACAATCTTTGTGGGAAGTGAAGGTAAAAACCTTCCTAGAAGTCAAGGTGTTGATTAAAAAAACCCCCCTCAGCTGTCAAGGGAGTATTTCTGTGAGGACTTGTGTTTGTTTGTTCCTTAGCTTGGTTTCCTAAGGAAGCCAGGATTATATGATCAAACTGTTACAGCCTTTTGAACTCATGGGCCAACTCCAATCAAAATTGACACGGGGGCAGAGGTCTCAGAAATAATCAGGTTGCTGTGATTTTCCTGAAAATAGACTGCTGGATAGCAGGGAGACAGATCCTGTTAAATCCCTGCTAAGGCTGTAACCAGATCTCAGCTCTTAAGAAACAACCAGAGGAGCTAAAATGGGAGTGAGCACCACATCCCAAATATCCCAGCAGCTTTCACCTTGGCTCCCAGAGACCAGCAGACACAAGGACCAAAAATAACGTGGTTTGTGCTTGAGGGAATTCTTATTGGTTGCATTTACTCATCTTTGCCACTCTTTGCCACTCTCTGCCCTCTGACTTGGAGAGCAGCAGAACATCAAAGGGTGGGTTTGGGCACTGGCAGAGTTTTTTGGGGCAGTTCCCGTGGTGTGGGATGGCATCACCCATGGCAGGAACAGGAAAACCACATCTCAGGGTCTTTGGAGGGAGCCTGAGGCTTGGTCCTGGCCCAGGAGCTTGGGGGGGTGAGTGGCCCATGAGTTTGTACCGCAGAGCTTTGCCCTCATTGCTGTCTGTGTTCTCTTTTTCTGAGTGGAAAGCCACGTTGTATTTTTTAACAGTTTGATCCAAATCCGCTCAAGTAGCGAGGAGAAGAATGATGAAAATCCTCCCATGTTCTTTGATGAGTCTCAAAGCAGGCTGTAGATTTTTTTTTTTTTAAGTAGCCAAATAGCTCAAGGAATAAATTAAACAGTTTTATTTAAACTCAGAACCCCAAGCTGATGGCTTTGCCTGGGACTCTCAGTCCAGCCTGAAAAGCAGATCTATTAATTCACATTTGACACAACATGCAGAAGATGCTGCGTGGCATCTTCTCTTTTGAGGCTGCCACAATTCCACATTCAGAGGATGCCAGTGGGAAAGGGGAGTGGTACTGGGCAAACAGACCCATCCCTGGGAGACATTTGACTTCCTAATCCAGAGAGAATCATCCTCCAGTGCTCCAAGAGAAATGAGGCCTTCCCTGGCAAGCCCAGTGTGGAATGAGACATTTCCTCCCTGCTGGTGCCAAGTCCAACTGGGCCAGTTTGGAATCGGCCACATTGCCAGACTCGGGGCTGTGTCAGAATCTGAGCTGTCATTTATTAAAATAAATGGGTTTGTTGTCATTGAAAAGGCTCCCAAGACAACAGATTTTGTGAGCTGGACAAAGCTGAGGTCTTACAGCGCCCTGGGGAGAGAGAGGTTTTTTTATTCCACGTCATTGCACTGTTCGCTCTGAAGCCCAAGGAAGGATTTCACCAGCCACAGGTGCTGAAGAGCTGAAGGACCTCATGGAATGGCTCCTCCCTTTAGCATCAGACACAGCCACACTGGGCATAAGCAGAAGGAAAACTTGGGAAAAATAGAACAAGGGAAAACAAATCTGACTGGATTCCTTCCAGCTGCCTACATGTACTGCAGTAATCCCTTCTGGCTGATCCTGTTTTTCCCCCCAGATTAGACCATTTTCTTTATTTGAAGACTTTCTGCTCGTTGAGGTGAGTGGGGAAAGGGTTGAAAACAGGAAACACCATGAAAATCTGTTGTAGGCAAGACTGGAATCATCTAAGAGCATTGCGGATGCAGCAAATGGATGGGATGAGAGAGATGGAAATGCCACATGGAATTGGCCAAGGGCTGGCCCCACCAGGACCTGCAGAAATTGGAGTGGGAACAAGTCCATGAAGGAGTAACAATGGCCAAAGGTGAAATTGCACAATGTGAAGGGGAATCGCCCATGAGTTTAAACATAAAAATTCCCCTCAATTCCTGAACTAGCCAATTTATACCTAATTTCTGTCCTCCAGGGCACACAGATGAGAAATCCTGAATACATTACAGCCAGTTTTGGTACATTCTAGTGTGGACTTCACACAAGTTTGTGTGTGATGAGGGAAGGCCCTCATCATTTCAATCCCAAACTGGGAACTGTGAGAGCACTGCAGAGTGCTGGGTTTGTGTGCCATGTCCTCTGAGTGAGAGATTTTGCACATTTTAAGAGAGAAGAAGGTCCTTAAAGCTGTTTTTTACCAAGATTTGGTCCATCCAGAACAGCCAGAACATAAAGAACAGCTACTGGGACGCACCACGTACTGATGTCATCATAGAGGAAACAATGTCTGCTTAGAAATCCCAATCCACTCTCCTGAAGGGATGTAGTTTACTTTGGGGAGCTGGAAGCATGTTTTCTGCTCTGTAGGAGGACAGATCCCTGGAATGAAGTCAGGAGGAATGAGGCTCTTCTATTCCTCCAAGCTCTGGGGGTCTCACTTATCAGCAGCCTTGTCTGGGGGACCAGGTGCTTCTTTCCCATCCTGGGAATAACAACAGCAAGGTGGATTCCAACCCCAATTCCCACAAGCTGCTCAAGCCTAGGAAATCAAATCCATTAGCAGGGAGAGGCAGAAACACTGGATTAATTTTCAGTGTGGTCTGGATCTCTCCCTGCCCTCCCTCCTGCCCTGGGAGCACCCGGGCCCGGTGATGGAGCTACGGGGAGACGTTACAGCCTCCAGCCCTCTGCCCTGCCCCTCTCCCAAAATTTGGCAGGAGAAAAGGAGTGTCTGTGCCTCAGCTGCTGCAGCTCACGGGCTGGAGCCTGGGGACAACACCAAAAATCAATTTACCATCACCTCCAGGAGGGAAAAGCACCAAAGGAAGACTAGAGTTGTCTCCTCTGGTGTTTTTAGGAGAATAAATCTGTGTGTTTGTGTGTGTTTTACTTTGCTCTTTGTGAATGGAAATACATTAACCTTGAGACATACAAAGGGGTTTTCACTCAGCCAGGCCTTCCTGCTGTCACCAGCGTGGCTGCTGAAATGGCACTGGCACAGGATATCAAACATTCCTGATGTGGAATGCTCTGGACTGATGTGACTGTGCTTTATGGGAAAAGACACAAGAAATTATAGAGATGGCCAGTGCATCACTGACTTCTCTTTGTGGTTTCTCAGAGAAGCCTCCTCCCAAACAAAGCTCTTTTGGACTAGAATTTCAGGTATTATCAGCCAAGTGACAGAGATAGATTCAGCAGAAAGGAAAGAACTTCTTCTTTTTCCAGAAAGCAGCTCCAGCACAAAAAGTTTAAAGAGCACAGCCCAGTCCCATGGAAATCTCTGGCAGAGTCCCACCAGCTCAGTCCTTGCTGGGCTGAACCGTTTGATGGTTCAGTGTGCCAGTTCCTGCATCTGCTGCACGTGAAGCAAACCTCATCTCTTTGCTCTCACTTACTTTCTCCAGACACCCAACAGCTGAGAAGCTGCTGTGAGCCCTCACATTAATTAGAGCTCCCTGCTTTTGCTGTAATATGCACCAGCAGAACACCAAACCCTAATAACCCAAACAAAAATCAGTCCATGGCATAAAATATAAACCCTCTCTGGTGTCTGAGGAGAGCCATCAATTCAGGGACTCAACCTGGTTCTGCCTGAAGTCAACAGCAAAGCTATTAATAATGGCAGGATCAAGTCAGTTCACTAATTTGCCAAATTCCCCATCATTAGTGTGAATTAATGAGATCCTACTGGAGCTGCCTGTTGGCTGTGGGTGAAACAGAGCACGCCTGGCAGCACATCAGGGCTGGGGGGAGCCTGGGGAGGAGCAGGAGTGCTTTGGGGGGAGGGAGATGAGCAAATGGAAGAGTCCTAATGCAGTCCAGATGGCAAAAATTGACCCTGACTTCACCAGGCAGGCGACGGCCATAGCCAAGCTGTTTCCTAGTGAGGAGGAAAACGAGAGGCTCAAGTAGCAGATGAGAAGTCAGCTCAGATAAAATAAGACAGCCATTCCCTTTGCCCCCCAAATGATCTTTTGCCTAAAACATGAAGAAAAATGTGAGTTTTCCTGCCCCCTTTCTCAAAGCTCTCCCGTGGTTTTCCTCCTCTTGCTTGCTTTAAAGCTCCCGGAGGCAGCAGTGCCAGTGCAGGGAGTGGAAGGTTGTGCTCACTCTCCCAGCCAGTCCCATCCAGAGCTAAAATTGTAACGAAAATCTCATGAAGAAAACAGCTCCGTGAGATTTACGGTGCCAAGAGGGTCATATAAAGTTTGGAAAAGCGTCCAAAGAGATGTCAAATGGAACTTAATTGAACTTGGCTGTCATCACTGAATAGGACACATCACTTTGAGCTTAATGGACCCTGCCAAGTCCAACAACAGATATTGTTGCTGTGTTCCTTGAGCTGGTGATGGGGGTTTAAGTGTCCATGAGTCACTGGGATCGCAGTTATTGCCTGCAAAGAATGTGCAGGGGGAAAGGATGTTCTTGTCTGCCCCTGTGTCTGCTTTTGGTGCCATTGCACAGACAATGCCAGGCTAGTGCTGCACTCTGATCTTTTAATGGCCCTGGAGAAGCAGTTGGGGAAATCAGAGTATTTGCTTTTTAAAAATCTCTTTTATTCGTGGTGGCCCGAGAGGCAAATGCAGCCACGTCCATTTGTGGCAGTTGGGAAGCCTGAAATTATTGTCTCAAATGAAAGGCAAAGAGCACAACAACAAACCTGCTTTGTCTCATCTGGTGGCGTGATGAGAGTGGTGCAGCAGCTTTGATAACACCCTTGGCCTGCTCAGAAAGGACTTTGGGAGCAGCCAGCTCTGAGCTGGGCGCTCATCATTGACCAGTAAAACCCCAGGGGTTATTTCTGCAGGAATTCTCGGTGCTTCAGAGCAGGAATCCCCTCCTGAGCCAGGCCTTACACCAAACCAGGGTGGGAGCTGTGGGATGCCTGGGCAGGGGAGATGAACTTTGCAGCCCCCAAAGGCCACTGGTGACATCAGAGCCACAGCGAGCCAAAGGGAAAACCCTTTGGAATATTTCATGATGGCAAAATACGGATAAAAAATGGACTGTCATAACCCACTCCTAACTAAACACTGACTGCCTGGGCTGTGCTCGGAGAGAGAAGAAAACCTGCTTAAATGTGATCCAGACCCATCAAATCGTGAAATACTCACTGAATTCTCTTGAACTTTCAAGGGAGTGATCAGCCATGCCAAGGATAAGCAAACACACTCTTTTCCAGTTGTCCCACATTATAGAACATTAATTATCTTGTAGTCGAATAGTGGAGCAGGATGAGATCCCTAATTGGGAATATCGGCCATTATTTTAAGCATCTAATTTGTACATCGGCGCCTGCAGCCATCGGATGACCCTCGTTGGAATTGTTAGTCAAAATAAAACATGTTAATTTTATCAGGATTTTAAAAGGTGTCATTAAATGTCCTCTACTTAAAAGAGGGGGGGAAAAAAAGAAAGGGAAAAAAAAAGTCTCTGCAGGCGATGAGCTGCAGTCCCAGAGATAAGAAACGCTTCCCATGCACAGCCCCTTCACTTTGTAGTTCACTCCTAATGGGCAGTTTGGTGAAAGGTACTTTCCAACACGCATTTAAAGCGATCCATTGGAAAGATAAGCAAAGAGCAGCTGTTCATTAGACGCAGCACTTCATGTGGTGCTGGAACGTATATTTAACCAGGAAACGCTACTGTAGGCTCTCAGTGTTTGGGGGTTTTTTGTCCTTGTGATTCATCATCCTTTACAGAAGGGGCTGAAAATTACAGACCAACCAGGGGAGGAGAGCAGGAGGTGCTGGGGTAAGTGAACAACACCCTGAGATGGCTGAGAGTGTTTTCCTCTCTTGTGCTGCTCCTTTTGATCCGTGTTTACAACACAAACTCCCTTTCAGAGGGAACAAAGCTCCTGCAGTGATGTTGTTGTACAGCAAAACTCCAAAACTTTCTAGGAAGGGTTAAAGCCAGGGCCAAGCCCTGAGTGTGAGCACACACAGAGCCACAGACAGCCAAGTGCCAGAGGGAATTCACACAGGCAGAATTCTGCACTCATCCTTGGGTTCAGTCCCATTTTCATGGAAAATCTCCTCATCCTGCCCTGCATGGGATGCTCAGCTTCCTGACAGGACTTTTGGGGCACATCAGTCAGGTTCTCTGTGCCAAAAAGGAGATGCTTCCTCTCCTTTTACAAAATCCAGCAAGTGTCAATGTCCTCAGAGGTGATGCAACCTGTCTGGGGAGATGGTGTGAGGGAAAGGAAACGTTTTTCAAGTTATTCAAACTAGAAATCTCATCTTTCACTACAGCAAAGCCCAATTTGTCCCACAGGAAGAGCTTTGCTCACGCTGCTCCAGCCCTTTAGGGTGTGGGAATCACAGCCCCAAGGTAGAAACCTGATTTTTATGGCCAAATCCCCTCAGTGAGAGGTGCAGTGATGCTGTGGATACCCCAGCACAGGCCTGGGATTGTGCCTGTGCAGGTGGAGACAAATGAGTGTGTGGGCTCTGAGCAGAGGCCAGGCAGGATCTCAGCCCCCAGACAGAAACTCCTCGTTTTCTTCACTGTTTATTCCCCTCCCAAAGACATTAACAGCAGTTTTCTGTGTTTCTGTGGATAGTCCAGTGTATTCACCTCTCCTCCCCAAGGCACAGGGGATGTCACGTTCTGGGAGGTGCAAATACTGATTTGCCTGAGATAACTGTGGGTCTATGCAATTCCAGAACCCATAATCTCAATCTATTGTTCAGCACTTCAATCAAACCTGGGCTTTTCATAGGTAATTTATCACTTTGGAAACTCCCAATTTTCCATGGGGGAAGCAGTTAAACCAGACTAATTTCAAACCATATCATATTCATTTGAAGGATGAATGGGAAAATCTCTGAGAAAGGAGTGGGGGTCTGTCTTGCCTTATAAGCTTCCTTCTAAAATTTTCAATATTTTTGTTTCTTGACCTTGAAATACCCGAAGATTCAAAGCCAAACAACACCATTCTGAGGATACTGCAGCATTTCCTATTTCCTGGGCAGGAGAGAATATGCAGAGACAGAATAAATACGGGAGAGAAAACCCAAACAAGAAAAAAAAAACAAACCAAAAAACTCAACCAAATTCTTATGGAAGCTTTAAGAGGCGTTGGGTGCCAATTCTGGGTAGAGATGGCTCCAGCCCAAAACGTTGCAGACTGCTCTGAATGAGGTTTTCATCAGGCAGACTTTGGCGTGGGCTCAGAGCTGCCCTGTGTTCTGTGCAGATTCCAAAACAAGAAGCGGGCTCTGAACAGCCCAGGGCTGCTGGGGGAGGCTGCAGGGGCAGGGAAGGCTCTGCCACAGGTGTCTCATGAGAGATGAAGGTCCATGCAGAGTCCCTGGTTCACCTTTTGTTTTAAAATAACAATGAATCAGTGAGAAGAAATCACTGAGTGAAAAGAAAACTTGCTGAGAAGAAACTCCTTAATTTCCTAGAGAACCTCCACAGCCACCAGTTCTGTCTGACTTTTCCTACCAGGAATTAATTCTTCTCTATGCAGACATTGTCTATATTCATCTCATTTTTTTTTTCTGCCTGAGCTTTGAATGTTTAAGGAGGTGCAGAGCTGGAGAAAAAGATGCTGCATCACATTTGGGTTGCATTTTTTTCCTGGCCACAATCCCCTACAAATACAGCTCTGCCTCAGACAGCAGTGAGGGAGAGCAGGGCAGAGCCCACACTGACATTTCTGGGAGTCATTTGCCCTGCAGAAAACAGGATTAGCAATGCCAGACCCAGAATTAGGGAGGCAGGGATGAACCCACAGGGTTCATGGCAGGGAAAACCCCTCTGGTTCATCTGCAGCTCTGAAAAGGATGAAGCAGTTCAGGAGAACAATTGGGTGATGCAAGAGCAGATCTTGAGAGGTCAGGGAGTCTGGGGCAAGGGGGAGGGAGACACCAAAGTCTTGTTCCCCAGTGACACTTTCCTGCCACAGTTTGGCCAAAAAATTGGCCAGGACATTGAGGAGAGAGAGAAGATTTCACAGTAGCTGAGGCTGAGAGGAAACTTCTTTACCTGAGCATTTAATCATGGGAAACTCAGCTGGAGCTGGGGTTTTGTTGAGAGTTTTAAGCAAGCCTGAGTTTGTTGACAGGTTCACTGTGATCTGCAGGGTCTGACTGATGGTTCTGTGACTTTAGTGAGTTTTGATCTCAACAACACTGAGAGGGTTCACCACGAGGACAGCACAGGGGAGGGAGGAAGGAGAGAAATAAAA
Organism: Sterrhoptilus dennistouni; assembly: GCA_013397095.1. Classification (NCBI taxonomy): domain Eukaryota; kingdom Metazoa; phylum Chordata; class Aves; order Passeriformes; family Zosteropidae; genus Sterrhoptilus; species Sterrhoptilus dennistouni. The sequence goes on along the minus strand of VWZU01004420.1, from coordinate 347,193 downwards.
GACAACTCCCAGTTACTCCTTCCTCATTGAGGAGAATTAAACTGCTTTGCCTAATTTTGCTTTCCAAGTAGCAACTTAGCTCTAATTACTGCACCTTTTGTAGGCTCAGTGGGCTTTTGTCACTTTGTTCTTCACCACAGTCCATAAAAAGTCCCAGCAGTTACTACTGGATGGAAAAAAACCCCACGTGAGGAGCAATGAAGAAGGAATAAATAGACTGGAAATCAAAAGGCTTCCTTTGGTTCCAGTAAACCATGATTACCACGAGCCCTCATGCCAATTAAAACATCAGGTAGAGTATCAGCCACACCTCAGCTGGAGGGATATAATGTTATTAACGAGATTTTTTTGCCATCACCTGTAGTTGATGTTTATTCCCTTTAAAGCTGTTCCACAGTCTGCTCCATTCAGGATGAATTCGGAGAGCTTTGGCTCCATAAAACGCCAGCAGCAGGTGATAAATAGAGCAAACCCTTGGTCCCAGGAATGATCCCTTCCATCCCTTCGTGTTCTGGGCCAAGCCTGCTCCTGCCTGTTTGCATCTGTAATTGATTGCAGGAGCTGTTAATCATAGGTGCCTGTGATAAAGTTTAGACATCTCTTTGGTTCAAGGATGCTATTAAGGAATTAGGCAGCAGCAGGGGAAGAGTTTGTCTCTGTAATTAATTGCTCCTGGGGTTTTGCAATCCGGGGATCGAGCTGTGGTGCAGAAATCAAAGAGTGGCTTAAAAAAAACCCCAAACAACAACAACAATGACAACAACAACAACAAGCCCCAGCTGCAGGGTGCTGTGCTCTGTTCATACCCCACATGCTGGTGGGGGCTGTGGATGTTCCTGTTCCAGGAGTGCAATTTGGGAAACAAATTGGGAAACAAACTCAGCACCCATTTCAGGTCCTGAGTGCTGCTACTGGAGCTTGTAGGAGACCAGATGGAAAAGGGATAAGGGAACCAATAGGACAATTAGATTTCCCTCCAAGTTACACTCCAGCAAGGACTGGGGAGTGGCTTCACTCACTGCTGGCTTTGGCCCTGTTGTGATTAGGATCCTGACAAGAATTGCCTGATCCTATTAAAATTGGCCCTAATTATGGACTCTTGTTCTAATCATAAGTCATCCCTTAAGGCCTGGTATTTCCTCATTTATTTGGAGCTGGTATTAAGGATGTTTGGGCTGAATTTGTTTTGGGGTAAAGCTGGGTGAAGAAAAATGTCAGAAGAAAAAAATTTTGAGTCTTCAGAGGTGGCTTTTCATCTGGAATAGAACTCCAGGAACTGGACTGGGACCTGCTTTGGTTGTAAATGAGAGGTGAAACAAAACTCTTCTCCAGGTGCACTGGGTCATTTAAAGCTCTTCTGATGTTTGTGGTGTGAAAGCATTAAATGCAGCAAGACAAGACAATTCTAATTCAGGCAATTACTTTTCACTTAGGCCAAGCTCCTCCCAGTCACTTGAATTGAATTTTCAGACTGGAAGGTCTCTGGGGCAGGAGATTGCAGCAATAGTGGGAACTAATTTAATATGAGTTTTCTCACATTTTGTGCTGCTTTTTATACAAGGTGGCTGCCATTAACCAACCATTACCTTCCACCCCAGAAATAGATGCGTTCCAGCCCAATATAAAATAATTAGCCTTTTTTTTTTTTTTTTTTTTTTTTTTTTTTTTTTTTTTTTTTTTTTTTTTTTTTTGCAGAGTTCACTGAACTCAAATCCTGACATGTAATGTTGTTGTTGCTGTTCTTGTTATGGGAAATGATCCTGCCCTTTGAAAGCCTTCTCTCCCCTCTGGGGCCGTTGCCATCCAGGTGACTGTACCTGCTCCCAGCACCAGCTTGAGAGCAGTGGGGAAAATGGAGCACTGAGGTTTTCAAATTCCATTCCGGTGTCTCGCTGCCAAGGGAGCCTGCCGAGCTCAATTCAAGGGCTAATCCATGACCATCACTCCACTTCAATAATTGCAGAACATTAATGAGTCTGTTTCCTTATTACAGAGCTCAAAATAAGAGCATTGGCATTCCGATTTAGCAGGGAACTTTTAAAGCCTTAGCCCAAGGATTGTAAGAGGAATGGATTTTTTTTTTTTAATTAACTTTGCATTCAAAACTTGTCTTAAACCATCTGTTCTCATGCAAGGAGTGAGGGAGGGGGGACCATAGCCACAGATTTTCATCAGCGAGCTGTTAAATTAGTCCCTCTACTTCACAGAGCTTGTTTTATTCAATCTGCCTTTATTAAGAACACAGGTTTGATTCTGCAAAGAACAAATTCTTCTGGTTCTTTAAGGAAAATGGTTTTAAGCAGGGTTTTATTAGGTTGCATTACGGGATAAGCGATACAACATGTTACCAGCGTGAATCATCTGATTTAGAGTGACAAGAAAGGAACTTAAAAAATACCCAGAGCCAAAACACTGCCTGGCAGGGGCTGACAGGGCCAGATTGGATCTACTTCTGCGAAGTTTTGCTGTTGCAATTGGTAGTAACTGTCGAGGGCTTGTAGATATTTTGACTAATTCTCTTTGCCATCCCTCAATTAAGAAGGAGAAATTAGGGCCAGACTAAGCCTAACCAGGCTGAGCAATCCCAGGGCAGTCAGCAGGGCTGCTGATGGAGAGGAGAGTGATCTGGGAGAAGGTCCAGCAGGATTTCATCCTAAGAGACATCCATGGGTCACCTTTCCTTCACCCTACAGCACACTCTTCTTTCTCTGCCTCAGAACAGCCCCTGTGAACCCCCTGGCTGCTTTATCTGACTTACAAACCTTTGCCTTTGGGATCCCACAGCCTTCAGCCACACCAGGGGAGACAGAACATTCCTGAGAGGCTCCCCTAAAACCCCTCAGCCTGTCTGCACTGCATTCAGAGTCTTGTTGCTGCAAACCCCCAATATTCTGTTGAGTGACCTGACAGGTAACTGGGAAGAGGCACAGAGAATACTGAGAGAAACAGAAATGGGGTTTCTTAATGAGAAACACCAGCAGAAACCTGGCCCTGAGTCAAATATTCAACTGCCATGAGGTCAAGGAGCATCTTCTCCTTACACTGAGGACAGAGGGAAAGTGGCACCTGAAGATCTGCAGGTTCAAAGAGATCTCAGGTAACCAAAAAGGGAAACTGAATATTCTTGCTGAAAATATTATAAAAAAATTAGAATAATTTCATCTGCCAAACTTGACAGCTTTCAGTGCAAGGATGTGTCTTAATCTTGTTGAGAGATCTCTGTCAGGATTGGGGTCTAGCCTAGAATTAGCTCCTTTCCTGTACTGAGGTCCTGAGATTGAAATGAGCTTTTACACCTGAAATAAACTTCTAAAAGGATTCCTGAAGTAGGTGACTAGAATTACTAAACCAAAATTCCCAACGAAACCCAAATTCCCACGTTTTTAAGATGTACAGTCCTCTCTGTTGAATTTTCAAACTGTGCTCCAGACTGTATTGAGAACCCAACTCCTCTATGGTTTCAGTCTCCAAACTGAGCTATGGAAGTAGAAGGAATGTGACTCCCTAAAAATCAATTCCTAACCTCACTGCTGTCCTCCTCAGCAGGTTTTCCTCAGTTGGTTCCCCCTATTTATCCCAACTGAGTCTTTCTGCCAAGAGCCTACAGACTGCTGGAGGAGTAAAGAAAACTCCATCAATGTTTCGTTCCTCCTTCCACGACAGGGAGAAGAATAAAAGGAGAACCAAGTTTTGCAGCAGGACTGTTCCTTTGGCATGCCATGATGGATGTTCATACCACTAACAAGTGTCACTTGTTTAATCCCCTCAGCACCTATTCCCACTTTGAGGCTTGGATTTTATTTGTGGAACAAAACCACAGTCAAGCAATGGACTGAGGACTTGTCACTGAAATGATGTTGGGACCTGTCTGGGCAAAAAATAAAAAATCTCAGTATCATCTCTCAGTCGGAGAACTCACCCAGAATATTGGTTCAAATTAAATAAAACCCAGCACTTTTTAAACGCTTCATTTTGCATTCCTGTTGAGAAAACAACCCTTGGAGTGAGATTTTTACATGGAGTCACACTCAGAATATGACATACATATATCCATGTTTCAGACTCCGTAAGAGAAAAAGAAAAGGATAAAAAAGGCCAGAGTGCTCCAAGCACAGGACTTGGATTTTAAGTCTGAAAAGAGGATATTCAGGAGCTCAGTTTTCTAACACACAGTGGACAGCTGCTGCCTCAGTTTCATGAGTAACCATTGAGTTTTCCTTTTTGGTGGCTGTTAGTCATTTGGGATGTTCGGCTCTGCTGCATCCTTTCCCCCAGAGGGAACAGAGGAATCCCATTACTGCCCCTGGAGTCTGTGCCAGAAGCCCAGGAGTGGCTTGGGAATGGGAGGCTGTTATTAAAGGAGTGATGACTCCTAATTCTGAGAAGCCCTGGACATCTGACCGAGCTTGGGAATGAATCTGCTCCTCTTTTCTGCAGAGTGTGTTGTCCTTTTTGGCACAGGACAAAACCCTGAGAGCAGCAGGGCTGAGCAGCTCCAGTCTGCCACGGCAGGTTGGACTGGAACCTCCATTTCTGTAGCCATGGGATTCCAGGGAATCTGATGAGCTGGGAATCCTGTGTCAGACCACAAATCCATCCCAAACTCTGCTCCTTCAGCCTCCCCCTCTGCTCCATCCACATCCAGTGCCATCTCCTTGTTACAATAGAGAATAAGGAAGGCTGCCAACCCCCTGGCTTCTTTTAAACATCTGTTGAGGTGGAATTTGAACCTTGCTACGAATAAACCATTAAAATGACATTAATAAACACCGGAAAGCAGTAATGATGTGTTACTGCCAGAGGAGGGCCAGTTAAACGAGTTGAAGGCTGACACAGTTTTCCAGGCTCAGGGTTGCACAATGTGCTTGTTTACCTGGAACATTTCTTCTTTCCCTTTCCCTCCTCAGACACAGGCATGGGGAACTGAGGAACAGCAGTGAACTGGACTCAGAAATTCCAAATATAGGATGCAATCTCCATTCTTTATGGTTTTATCTCTAAGATCACAACTGTAAATATCCTTTATTTGTAGAACAGCTAGCATTTGAAAATGAGGATAGTTGTATCTCACCTAGAGTTCAAATCCCCTTGGTTTATCCTCTTTGTGCATATATATTCAATTAATTTCTCCATTCTAGGACTCATTCCTGTACTTTCCCATGAATCATAAAGGCTGAAAACAAGTTTTTCTCCCCTTGACTTTGTACATCTGTCCAGAACTCTTCTGTTCCTCTTCCCACTGAGTCATTTTAGCCCTTTAAATTTTACCTTGGAAGCTTTCCTTTCTCTTTACTTCATGATGATGATGACTTCTGCTCTTTAGTTGTGCAACACAGTCCAGTGTTGAAAGTCAGGAAATACCCTAAAAACACAGCTGGAATTAGGAATAAAGTTTAGGATGCCTGAAGAGAACAACAGCAGGGTTTTGTCTGAGTGATCTGATAATTCTTATTAATGACAATTCCTACAGTGCTCTGGGATCAGCTGCTCAGAGAAATTCTCCCTGAATTTGCCCTGTGTTGGGGAGGCAGATCCCACAGGGTGCTGAAATCACACAGGTGGATCCAAGCTAAACTGGTGTTCAAGTTCTTTTTGACAAATCTAAAATCTCTACACTTCCCTTTTTCAAAAGCTTTCTCACCACCCTGATGTGGAAGGGACTAAATGAACACAGCAGGAGTAAAGAAACTGCACTTCAAAAAGAGCTTCCCCTGGCCATCACCTCACACACCTAAAGCAAGACAATTCCCAGGGTTCAGATCCATCCAAACTTTCATATCTTGCCAGTTCCAATGAAATGAGGATAATTTCAAAAAGCACAATTATGTTTTAACAGATCAAAGATGAGTGTATTAAGTTGAACTAATTGCAGTGAGGAATTTTGACCTATTTTCTTTGAAGTCTTACAAAAAGTGAATTAGGCGAGCCAGTCCCATTTGCACAGGTCAAGTTCAAGAATCTTCATAACATTTTTGCTGCCAATTGCTGATTTTGCTATGGACACCAAATAAATTAATTTTTGTTTCAGGATCAAACAATTATTCATATGAAGGGATAGGAGTCCAAATAAGAAATATCTTCCTTCTTCTGATGGTTGCCTGAATCCAACTATTCCTTTCTGCTACTCTTGCTCCAAGTTCTCTCTAACTGAAATCCATCTTGAGGTGGATGTGGATCAGCAGCTTCATTTATTTATTCAGATTTATTTATATTATTATTAATAATTATATTTATTATTTAGTTACACAGGTTTATTTATTCATTTACTTATTTGCTGGTTAGGATCACAGAAGGTTGAAATAGTGTTTAAGAATATTTTATAGCCTGTAAGATGGAGTTTGGACCTAGAAAACAAATTTTATCTTTCCCTCCACAGACTCAAATGCAAACATGCTGAAAAGCAAAGGTGATTCTGTGCTTGGGCTCCCTCAAAATTAGGCAGGGGGCTCAGAGGAGGAAAAGAAGAGGAACAATGAGGCTGTGGCACGGTTTTTTTCTGTCTTGTGGACTTGAAAGGAGATTGGATTTATCAATGTGAACTCTGTTCACAACTTTCTGAGGTGGCAGTGGCTGAGTCAGGGAGTAAAATTCTACTGTGCAGTTTCTTCCCTGTCCTTTTGTGGCAGCTGATTTTGGAGATTCCTTTTCTTCCTTCACCAAATCTTCCTCCTAAATCTTAGAAGCAAAAACGAAGCTTTAGCTGAGAAAGTGCCTCTTTTTCCTTGAGGCGGGACAGAAATAGGAAAGGAGAGTGGACAGATGCAGTGATTAATCTGGGCTGTAATTGGCCATGTCTCCACAGCAGCTCCATTCCTTGGCATTGGAGGGGCAGAGAAAAATTTATACCAGGAAAGGATTTGTCTTTAGCCATGAGCACAAACCATTAAAGTTACAGAACTCCAAATTCTGGTCCAGTGGATCAGAGGGACCACCTCTCTCCCTCTCTCTCTCTCTCTCTCCCCCTCTGTTTCTGCCTCATCAAAAAGACTCCAAACTTTTCTACTCCCACTTCCTTCCTCGCCTTCCTTGTCTCCATTCCCTTAGGGTCCTACCTTCTACTGACTGACCTTTACCAACAGCAACAACAATAATTATCCTATAATTAGACACTCTAAGTCACGTTGTTCCTAAAGCTGTCGGTGTGGGAAGGAAGCGAGAAGTGCTCAAGGTAAGAGTTTAAGGGCTCCTTCTTCATTGGGTCACCAGAGGTATTTGTGCCAAGTCCTGGGCACTTCATTAAGTGGCTGGTGGGGTTCTCTTCTAATTGCATCTGTTGGGGTTCTCTTCTAATTGCATCTCATAAGCAGCAGATTGCAGCTCATGACTCAGTGGTTGTGTCTCCAGACCACAGAGATAGAGAGTGAAGGACACTCAGGGATTCAGATTTCGAGTTCCTGCTGCCAATTAGGGCCAAATTAAACGCTCCGAGCCCATCGTGCCACCCACGCGGCGTTAGGGGCTCACCTCAGTCCTCTGGGTGTCATCCCAGAGCCTGGAGTGCACAGCTTTGGCTCGGGTAAATATGTGCAGCTTATGGGAGGTCCAAATACCCAGCAAATAAATCCTCTTTGGCTTTGGAGATCCCTCTGAAACCATAATTCTCACTGTCCCATCAAAACAGGTGGGACTTGGAGATGTTCTTGTTGGGATGTCCCGGCTCTGGCAAGGTTTGGAAGTGCAGCCCTGAATTAATGACACAGAGTTTGTTTGATCTCCTCTTTGTGATGTGAACACGCCACTTAAATTCCTTAGAAAGACATTGCATACAAATGCAAAGAAATATATTAATTCTTTACTGGGATGAGGGGTATGTCCACATTTTACTTTTTCTCCTTGTCTTTAGTGTCCTCTGGGATCGTCTGTTGAGGAGTAACAAATCCTTCTACCCTGGCTCTGACTTGAAATGTGTACCAGGGTTTCCCTAGTCACTCACTCCATGGCTGCTTCTTCTTCCTTTATTTTCCTAGTTTAAAAATAAAAGAAAAAAAGTTGTTTCCTTTTATTCCTGCAATTCAATTTTCCCTGGGCACAGAACATTGAGCAGTGCCTGCAGAAACACACAGGATGGAATATCTGACTTTCCCTCTTTGTTGTCCACACTTCACTGCCTTGCTGCTCGGATTGGTTATCCAAACCTCAGTGCAAATATTCCTAGTAAAATCACACTTTCCCATAATACTCTGCCTCGCTCCCGAATTTCTCCTGACTCTTACTCAGGCTTGGTTATTGATAAGCATCAGGCAAAAGAAGGGTCTCTAGGTTAAATCTATATTGCTTTGAATTTCCCTTCCATGCTTAACATCAGACGCCACCAACACATCTTGAACTGATTTAAGGCCCTGGGGTGTTGCTCGGTGCCATTCAAAACACAGCAAGCCACTTTCCATGTGCTGGGGCCACTAGGGCTCGTTAGAATGGCATTTTTAATAAAACTTAAGTGTAACTACAACATTTTGCGGCTCCACTCTCCAGATAAACCACTACAGACGTCATTCCCCACTTCACCTCCCCGTTTACACACCCACCAGACTTTTGACCAGCCAGCCAAATTCGTTCTGGGTGTAAATCTATGGCAATCAATAACATTCCTTCTGCTTGACACTTATTGTGGGCAAAAGTTTCCATAGGCTTGTTTGCGTATGTGTCTTTTTTTTTTTTTTTTTTCACTTCCTATAACAAATTAAGTCTTGAAACAAAGCCCTGAATGTTATTATTCAGGTGAGGCAATGCAGGAGCATTAAAAACACTTTGGGTTTAGATGCATCTGGTCTATGTTAGAGTTGTTTTCTGCTCCAGAAAAGGCTGGGCTGTTATTAATGCTTGAAGATTTTCCCTTTCGTTGCCTAGAATAAGAAAAATACATTTATCCAGTGCAATTTCTTCTAGGCAAGAATAACTTCAGGGTTCAGAAAAGAGCTCTCTGGTGCTGGCTAGGATGTGACAGGCAAAATAAGCATAAAGCCAAAGGATGAACTCATTATCTGTGCCACTGGCCAAAATCAGATTCTGAAAGGATCATCTACAACACACAGAGACAATCCCAACCAGCTCAGCCAGGGAGTTTCCAGGGAAGCTTCTCCATAGGAACTGGGGGGAACTGGAAGGGAATGGCCCCACCAGGACCTGCAGTTGCTGGAGCAGGAGCCTTTCCAGCAGAGAGTTTTGCACTGGTTGTTGCAGAGGGTAAAACTCTGTGTCTCCTCTGATGGCTGCTCTTAATAAAACCCATTGTGCTTCTGCTTTTAGTTTCCTGTCACACCCTGTGTGTCACACCTGGCACAGAAGAATCAATATATAGATTCCCTGGAAGTGAATCCCTGTGTAGTCTGTGGGATTTGGATGAAGAGCCTGAATCACACTTTCTTTACCTCTGGAGACTCCCATTTCAAGCTCTACAGCCCCCTGAGGAGAGAATTCTGCTGTTCCCAAACGGTTTTGCACTGATCAGCAAAGACCTCTGTGAGATACTTTTCATCCATCTTATGCTTCCTGATGAAAGGAAGGATCATTCCTTCACCTTCCTCAGCTCCTGGCAGATCCTGTGGAGTTTTATTTTTTGGCAAGGACTGCGTGTGAGAGCACAGACAGCTCCAGATCACAGCTCCTAACAGGGTTATAAACATTACAGGGATCGATATATGAGGCTGATTTTGTGCTGGATGTGCCTTTCCCACCTCTTCCCCATCCCAAGGCTGTCCCTGCTGAGGGGCAGGAGGTGTGAAGTGTGTGGCAGTGCACACCCCGGGGCAGCAGCCAGCACCAACCATTCCCAGCTCCCAGCGTCTCCACGCAATGCTGTTTAATACCAGACCAATGAGGTGAATAAAACCTACAAAAGTTTATAGTGTGTAAATTACTGTTGCACCCTGCCCTCTGCCTCCGCGCTGAACTGAGAGGGATAAATGGAAACAGTCCCCTTCCCTGCCATGGCAGGAGGACTTCCAGGAGCTGCAGGAATTCCTGGGCAGTTATATAGGGGTGGAAAGCAGCAGGAAACGTCCCAAGCAGTTCTGGCTCTTGACACCTCATCCTCTGCACATCCCAATCCCAGGCACTTGTGGAAAGGGGCTGTGCTGGAGAGCCTTGGCTTGAGGCCACAACTGTCCAGCACCCAGAGCCACAGGGCTGAGCAAAACCATGGCCTTTGAGGGCCAGCAAGGAGGAAAAGCAGCAAATAGGGGCAACAAGCAGCTAATTTGGGATTTGAGCAAGACAGAGAGGGAGGACAACAAAGCTCTTGGGAGTGGGGCTCTGCTGGAGGCTGGGCACCACCCATGCTGTTTTTCCTTTTCTTGGCCTTCAAGAATGTCCCTGTTGTGTAACCTGAATAGCTGCTGGCCATCCCCTATCTCACATATTTGAGAAGACTGGAAAATTCTGTTCCAGAGGATCCAAAAGTGCAGAGGGAACGTGCCATTTGGAGACAGGCATCCACAGCTCAGCTCAGCACACGAGCAGCCCTGGCAGCTGCCGTGTTATCTTTGGAGCCACTGCTCGCCCTGTCAAACTGAAAACACCACAAAACATCTGAGCAAAGGCTGAAACTTTTATGATCTCTTGAGGGAAAAAAAAAAAAAAGACGTTTCAGATAGTGTAATCTGATGAGTGTGGAACAGATGGAGAGATAGACAATGCCTGTTAGAAGATGCATCTGCATGTTATAAAATGAGGAGAGAGAGATCTGGCTCCCTGCTTTACCCTCGGAACTGCAAGCACAGATTCCTTTAACCATTTCTTTAACCATTTAACCTTTAACCAGATTCCTTTAACCAGATTCCTTAAACCAGATTCCTTTAACCATTCCAAGCCCTGCTGCTGGAAATAGGACCTGAGCAAGGGGCAGAGGCACTTCCTGAAGCAGCTGCTCCTTCTTCACTTGTGTGGGAGCAGCACAAAGTTGACACTGGGTGCTCAATCAGATTTAGCAAATGATTGCATTGCACAAGTGATTGGATTTTTCTGTGCCTCAGTTTCCCTGTTGGTAAGGCAGCAAAATCAGTTGCATCATCGAGCGCTTTGGTATCGAAAAAATGTTCTGTCTAGGGAAAGGTTTCACTGTTCTCATATTTCTGGGTGCGTAAGAGGTCACTGGAAGTTTAAGGAAGCTTACTGAGGTGTTGGTTAAAAATAGTTAATGATGCAAAAACTAAAAAAATACTAACTGGGAAACATCCAGGGGCAATGTTTTAAAAACAAACGAATGCACAGCCATAGCAGGCAGCAGCTTTTGCCAATACCTGCTGAAACGAGGTGTTTCAAGTGCTGCCCTTGGGGCTGCTCCTGCTGAACCCAAGGGAATTGTGAGCGCTCAGAATGATCCAGGATCAGACCTAAATCCATTCATTTCAGTGCAAAGGGAAGGGGAATCCCAGGAGCAGCTCCAGCAGCGGGGACTGCGTGCAAAACACCAGCCTCGCACACAATCCCAGGGCTGTTCTGCTGCAAACGGGCACACAAACATCAAGTTAAAGGTCATCGCTGAGTCTTTCATTTCTCTCCTCCGCTCTGCCCTCTCTGGAGCCCTGGGATTTCATCTCCCAGACTTTCTGGGAATGGCTCTGCCGGCAGCACCGGCTGCAGTTTCGCTGATGGGCAAAGAGCTCCTCGTGTAGACACTTTGCACAGGCAATTAGCAAAGTAATTGAGAGCTCCTCGGGATGAAAGGTGCAATACACAGACACAAAATTATTCACCGTTTTCATTACACGCCGTATCCGGGAAGCTGCTGGAATGGAATGGAATGGAATGGAATGGAATGGAATGGAATGGAATGGAATGGAATGCAGCGAGAGGCGCTCCGGGATGAGGTAACTGGGAATGACCTGCTTTTCCTCATTTCCATCTGACTCAGAGCCATTTGAATCCTCTGCTTTATGTGTGATATTGCCTTATTGCTTTTACAACACCCCGGAGAAGGCGAGGGGAGAGCCAGCAGGTCTCTGCCCTCCAGAGGTTGTTTTATCAGAGAGAGAAAATGAGTGGAAGGTAATGCACAAATAGGGGAGGAGATGGGTGGAGAGCTTGAGATGGTTGACTGCAGCATAATCATTATTATTATTATTATTATTAAAGTCCTCATGGATATCATGGGAAAAATTAGTCTTAGGTAAGGATTTGAATGGAATGAGAGCAGCTGCTCAGCAGGCCAGAACTGGGAGGCTGTTTGAGCAGAGAAAGGTGCTGTAGGGAAAAGATTGGATATACATACATACATATATATATATACACACACACACACACATATATGGCTATATCCAGATTTTATATATAGGGTTATATAGAAGATTACTGTAATACCCAGCCCAGGCTATAAAGACAGGGCTAACATAGATGTCACACCTTCATTTTTGGAAACAGCCCATCAAACCTGATCTTCTTAAGGTCGCTTGTAAACTTTTAGGATCAGGTTTTCAGAGCAACTGGGTAATACCCAGCACCGTTTTGAAATCTTATCTCTCAAACTCTCATGCCTGGATGGTGGAAAATGGGGAATTGTTTTGCTGCCTGTATCAGATGTTTGGTTTAGGTATCCTCATCCTGCTTAAAAAGCGCCAGTTAAAACCACTGAGCTCCTGAATCCTTCCCTGGGCAGAGCACGACATCCAACACTAAAGCTCTCTCTTGTGGTCCTGCTATGCAAACACAAGTCCTTCGTTAGAGGCAAACCCGGCTCAGAAACTACTTCAGCAAAACGCCTGGCTCGTCAGGAGCTGTGAAATCTTAATTTTCTGTTAATTAAGCTGACAGTTTCTATTCCTAATTTTAAAGGGAGGATGTTTGTTATGGAAATTATTGGCAGCTCTTCTCGCACAAAACGCATTACCAGGAAAAAATTCCCTTCTTTTAAATAAGAGGTTGAATTTTTTTCCCTGCTATTGTCGAAATATCCAAAAGGCTGATTCAGGTGCTTACGAACACAACCTTCCCATTGTGCTGGAATATCCAGCTCCCACTTCCAAAGAGTCATTTTGCCCTGGCTACCTTTGATTTCCCAGGCTGAAACCTCTTCTTTGCATTTACGTGCGGAGCCAGGAGAGCCTGGGAAGGGCAAACAAACCGGGCACCCTTCGGATCTGCAAAAGCAGAACCTGTTCCCCGCAGATGAAAGCTGATTCACGGGATGGGTGTTGTTTTTTTTTTTTTTTTTTTTTTTTTTCACCCCACACCATCCTTG
>VWZU01004420.1:296521-334003 GCA_013397095.1 Sterrhoptilus dennistouni | reverse complement strand
TTTTTTTTTTTTTTTTTTTTTTTTTTCTGACAGCCAACACTGTCTGTGCTGATTAAGGAATTGTGTGATCAGATAGAGAAAGTGGCAGGGAGCTGCTGTGTCATCTCCTGGTGGCGAACGGCCTCGTCTGAGCCACTTTGTTCTGGCACCAAGCTGGGCTCAGCTTTGGCCTTTCCTTGTCCTTGGCCAGAGGGGAACCCCCAGCAAAACTCCAGGAGGAAATCTGGATTAGTTTAGAGATGCTCCCTAAATGCCTTGGGGGCGGACAGAAAGTCTCATTTCCCCACTGATGAGGAGTGTGGGGAGGTGAGAGGATGGAGCTGCCTGGGGAATGTCTCACCTGGAGAACATCATTTTTTGAGGTGCTGCTGGATTTGCTTTTACTCCTGAAAAGTGAAGGAGTGAAAAAATTTTAAAAAATCTTCCAAAGTGACAGGGCCACGAGGAAAATGTGGATGTTTCTCTGCAGTAACACAACAAACAGGACCTTGAATCTGCAGGATGAGCTACAAGATCTGAGGAAACCTCTGAGCCCGAGCAAAGGGGCAGGAAAAGGTCTGAAAATGGCACATCAGGCAGGTTTTCGGGGGGGTTCAGGCTTTGAAGATGGATGGGGGGAAAGCAGGGTTTGCATTTCTTGGCTCTCATCTGGAGTCAAAAGCACCCAGCAGTGTCCCTCTCCCTCTCCCAGGACCTGCTGGAAGTCACCCCATGGGCTCCAGTGGCTGCTTTAAAATCCCCACAGGGGCTCTGATCCCACACCAAGCAGCCTCAGCAATGATGGGGTTTGTCCTGTTCAACAGAGGAAAAATTCCACCTTTATGATGCACTCAAACACAGAGAGAGCTTATAATTGACTGCATAAAATCACATTAATATTATGACTTCAGCAGCTCTCTAACAGAAAATTTCATGGGAAGTCTTGAAATCCTAAAACTCCTCATTTTGAAATCCTTAAACTCCTTGTTTTCTGGAGAGTTCAGGGGAAAAAATTAAGGTTTTCAATATGTATTTTTCAAGAGTTTTCTGAGAACTGGAGTGCCACAGACTTACTGCTTTGTCTTCCTCTGTACTTTTTTTGTTATTCCACATCACAAAATGAAGTGTTTAGATAATTTCCTTTATTCTGCTTCGTGTTTTCTGCACATTCCAAACATGACCAATTTTGGAAAGTTAGAGAGTGACCAAGCAAATAAAATGTCAATAAACACTAAGATTATTTTCTCTCCTGATAACAGCAGTGCTAAAAAAAAAAATTGTTCAGGTTAGTTTTTGACAAAGAAGACCCAACTCTTCTAAGGCTGATTTTTTTTTGTTTTCAAAAAAAATCATGTAAAACAGAAATAAAAGCCTTTAAAGTGGAAAATTCCAACCAGTTCTCATTATCTAACCTATGGAGAGTCACCTAGAGATGAACAGAGTTGATTTTTTAATGCAAACCCAGTCAGGACCAGGCTGCACTTTGCCTTACTGCAAAACTGGTCATTAAAACTCATTTGATTTTGAACGAGGCCTTTTTTTTTTTTTTTTTCCTTCATTGTTTTGAAAGAAACAATAAATTTTCCTGGACAATTAGAAAATGGCAATTCTAAAGGACTGGAAGAACAGGTCTGCTGAATGAATCCAGGCATACCTGTGACTACTTTGGTAGAAAGGAACAATTCTAAAAACACAATTTTTTGCAGGGCTTCATCCTCTGAATCATCAGCTGCTTTTAATGGCAACTAACACCAAATTTGGCTTATTAAGGGTGAGGAAGCCCTGAGCCTCTGCCAAGGCTGGATTCTTTTTCTTGTGTGGATGCAAAATGCTGTTGGAGGTGTTTGGGAATGGCTTAACATGCAGGAGCTTGAGAGTGGGGTTACAAAAACAGAGCTACCAGCCACGCCAAGGGACAGCTGGGAATGCTGCTGATGCCTTTGGAAAATCAAGGCAGGATGGGAGGTTTTCTTGATTAAGTTTCTTTAGAAATTAATTTACCCAAAAGTCCAGTTAAGAAAAGTGGAAAAATGAGAGAATCCTCCATTATTGTGACAGGGTTTTTATTCCTTGAGCTGGGAGTTGAAATTCTCAAACCTCACCAAGAATTCATCGCGCCCAGACACCAGTGGACAGCCAAGTCACTAGAGCTGTCACCCTCTGAGGGCTCCACACCAAATCCTCTGATTTAAAGTGGGGATTTTCAGGAGGCAAGAAAAAAAAAAATAGGCTTTGAACTTCTCAAATACCAAACGTGTTTGAGAGCAGGTTGGGTCTGTGCTGGTGTCACCACGTGGCTGCTGCTTTGGACAGCCAGGCTGGGACTGGCAGGGGCAGAGCAGGCACAGAACCCTCATGGCTGCTGAACTCTGCTGAAAATACTCCAAACCTACCCAGGCCATGGAGAAATGGGCAAATTTATCTCCTGTTATTGTTTAAATCTGTTAAGGTCCCGATCTGTAGCTGGGGAAGTCAACTGGAGCTGCCTTCCAGTCCTCTTCCTGCATATATATCTGACAAATATATGTTTTTACCCTCACCAAGACAAAGGGAAATCAAATCAGAACTAAAACATGCTATTATAATCAGTCCAGTCATTGTCTATTTGTAAATATGCCTTCCTGCCCTTGCTTAAAGCATTTTTTTCTTCCTCATGGCAGAAAATCTCAAACCACAGAGATGTGATTTTGACAACTCTTGTTCCCATTCTTTTCTAAAAGCCTGAAATTGTTGTCCCAAGATCTACTCTACAGTTTCCCTAGAAATTATTATGAATGGCAGGGTTAACAAAAGAGCTTACAAAGGGATTATTATGGCTATTATTAATGTATATATTCAGCCAGAGGTTTGGAGAGGAGATCTGGTTTTTCTTCTTCGTCCTGCAACACCCCATGAACAACTCACGTGTGCTGGTGGATTGTTGTGCTTGCTCAGAAAAACCCATACTTCATCTTGAAAAGCTAATCCTTGTGTTTTGCCACAAAAGAAGGCAGCTGCAAGCAAACAGCTGTAAAGTTGAGGAAAGGTGATTTAAATTTACTAATAACAGCATCTTCATAACTGTTGACTTTTGAAAGTATGAGAGGAATGAAAGGGAACGTTCCCTTGGTTTCATTCCCTGGTGCCGTTCCTCATCATAATGTGATTTAAGTGCTGCCTTTTATATTGTTGCTTTGCAGGTTGCCTGTGTTTAAAGGTACACTGTCACATAAAATCAAACAATGCTTTACCTCTGCAGTGAATAACACTTCCAACTACTAAAAGTGATTGTTAAAATGTCATGTTAGCCCGTTCCATAAATCACCGCTGAAATCCTGACCTTGCTGAAATCAATAGAGGTTTGCCACCAGCTCCCATGGGGCCAGAATTCAGCCTCCAGGCTTGATGGATATCCAGAGTGAACAATATCTCCAATTACTCTCTTAGGTTGGGCAAGTGCATTCCTTGTTCCCATTCCTTTCCTGCTTTCACAGTCCCTCACATCTTCAAGGGGGCACTTGGGCTGCTCAGTCTGAGGGGCTGCCAAGGGTCAGGCTGATCGATGGTGCTGAGGAGCCTCTTCCTGCAAACACTTCAGCACATCCAGGGCTTTATCATCCCTCTGGAGCCACGGCCCAGCTTTGTCATAAATGACAGAGCTGTGGCTGAGGTTATTGCCCGTTTTACATCCCCCTGTCCGGTGCAGGAGCAAAGCACAAAATGTTTTCTCTTTTCATTTACTCAAGGAGTGAGTAATAAGCTTGGTATTATTTCTGTTGCTTAAGACAATGAGGGGAAAATATTTCACTCTTTGTTTTTGCCCAGATCGCTCTAATTGCCTCCTGGAAAGTCCACTTCATAAAAGGAAAACACATTTGAAAGTGGAGCTGGTAAGTTCATCACTCAGAGATTGAAATAGCAGCGTTTGTTCCTCTAATCAAGCTTTCCAGGTCGATGTGTTCACTGCAGTGTGTTTACTCATGCTTTGTCTAATTTAGATTTAAATATTTATCACATGTCTATCTAAGACCACTCCTTAAAAATGAGAGAAAAATTTTTCAGATTTTACCTCCCTGTAGCTCTGACAAGTTTTGGCCCAGACTTGGCAGTTTTTACTTCATCGCGCACGAGATTTAAAGAGCAGGAGTGGGACAAGGAGAAAGCTGCACATCACATCTGGGCATTAACCCTGGCTCTTCTTTTGGGACTGTCATCCTGGCAGGCAGGGCAGAGTTTTTTTCTGTTTAAAAAGGCAATGTGAGCAGCAGCAGAGCCATGTGGCGGGCGAGGTGCCGCAGGCAGCGCTGCCAGGACTCCTGCAGGTAACGCCGGGCAGCAGCGAGCACTTCAAAATGCTTCTCAGCACAAGTCCCAGGGCTTATTTCATTGCCTTCGCAAAGCCTGGAATCAAACACGGAGTGTATCGGATGTCTCCAGCAGCAACTCTACTCATGCACTCTTGTAAATCTCCCTCGTAATCCCCCTGCTGCTGACACTTTATTAGCCAGGCATTCCGGGCTGTGCTTTACTGGGGCACCTCTAAGTGATTGCAGATGGGAGCTGTGCTGGGTTCAGATGTGCTACCAGAGAGCTCTCTTCATATTTTCCATGCTCTGCCCCTTTGTCAGATTGGGTTTTTAACCCTGTTGTGCTCAGGGTGTTTCTCAGCCAAGGTGCTGAAGGTGGATGGGACACCTGGGAATTATTTCCATGGATGTGAGGCTGCTCCTCTCTGCTGATCCAGAGAAACTTGAAAGGTCCCTGCATTGAATCTCCAACAAGAAATGCTGCACAGGGTGAGGAGACGTGCCAGTGTCCCAGAGGGGAGCTGGGGATTGCAGGGAGCTGCCCAAAGCAGCAGAGATCCCAGGTGATGGATCCACACCACAGAGTTTTGTGTTCTAGGCTGCAGCTCCACTCCCAGCAGGGCCCATCAGCACACAGGGAAAGCCACTGGATGAGAGGAAGTTTCTGGATTTAAAGTCCCTGTGAATGCCGTGTTAACAATAAAAATTAAAAAAAATTGCATCCAGGCCTAGATCTGGGTCTCTGCTCTGAGCTGCCCCATGTTTTCAGTTCTGGAGGATGAGTTGTGTAAACCCTTCTTGCCGTGGTGCCTGCACTGCCAGCACTGCCTCGTTTCCCATCCAGGATTAACCCAAATATCACTGCACACACCCACAGGACAGAACACTGAAAAATCACTGATTTATCTCCCTGTGCCTTGCAATGAGCAGAACTTAGATAGATTCCTATTGAACACAGGCTGGAGCTCTGGGCTGCCCAAATGGTCTTTCGATCTTACATTGCAAGTTCTGCCTAATGAGCACAAGGTCCAGCACAGTGTTGGGCTGGAAAAACTGTAATTCCCACATCCTGAGCAAAGAGGAGTGGGCAGCAGCACCCACGGAGTTAATTTTGTTTTTCTGTTCCAGTGAAAAGCAAATCAAAGCTCTGCACTGCTTGTTTTTCTGAAATCATAAATGTGACATGGAATGTGTTTATCCCCGTGATGACCTTGCTCATCTGAGGTAATGGGAATTGCAGATGGGCTCTGCAGTGCTTCAGAATTAACAGCTTTTTGGGAGGAATGGCTTTTAGGATTTCAGGTTGGAGAAGCAATGCTGGTTAAATGAAAGTGGTGTTAGAAATTCCCCAGAGATGAGCAACTTTTCACAGCACTACCCAGTGAATCTGCTGTTCCAGCATATTCAGGATCTTAAAAAAGGAATTTTAAACATCAAGGCATGGCACCTGTGTCTTTTAAACCATTAATTTATTTAATTGCTTTGCCTGAGAAATGCTTGCCACAACCATTGAAACAATGTAAGGCAGGCTCATAATTGCTCAGTGAAACGTATACAAGTGTTTTTATAACAGCTATGTTCCAGAAGCTCTGATTTCTCTGGTTAAATGGAGTGTAATAAAGACAGCAAGCCTGTGACAGACAAGTTGTAGCACCTGTGTTTCCAGATGGGACACAGGAGGAAAGGTTTGCTCATCCTGACTGTTAACTGAGCTCTACAAACCCACATTGCCCAGAACAAGCAGGTGCCTATCAAAGCAGAGCTCTGGGAATTCCTCTTGTGATTCATGCTTTTTCCATCCATCCAAACAAGCTCTGCTAAGCTGCTCCACTCCATAAACTGGACTGCACAAGTAATATGATGAAAAGCATCATAATTTATATCCCAAAGAACATATGTCTTCCATATTGATGCGTTAGCAAGTCCCAGACTTTGGCTCAATGGTTTGGCCAAGTCAGGCACTTGTGTTGCTGTGGTTAATGTGAATTTGTTCTCTACATATGGGCAGCAGTTCTCAGCAAGACTCGCTGCATTATCATGGAGGATTAAATTCACATAAATTAAACATGCAGCCAACGGTGGCTCTTTTATTAGGAGAACATTGTTTGTGCATGATTACAGCCAGATTTTCAAAGGAAATCAGCTCCCAGCTAGACTCCAGAAGGAGCAGGCTGGTTTTTAAAGCAACTCAACGTTTTGGATGCTGAGCTCCTGAACATTTGGCCATGAGGATCATTCTGTTCCACCCATAGCTCATGGTAATATATTGGCTGTGAGATCTTCAGACATTCCTTATGACCCCGTATTTTGCTTTCCATGAAGACATATTTCTTCAGGTTGCGAGGGAAAAACATTTTTCAGCGTTGCAGGAAATCAGTGAGCTGCTTGTATCTCCTCTGTTCTTATGAGATAAGTGCTTCTGATCTCTGTAACCAAAGGCATTTTCTGGTGTTGTGAGTTGTTTTATAACTCACAGCATCAGTTGTCCTACCAACCTTCTGGACCAAATGTACATAATAGAGCCATAAAAACCAGAAGCAGACTGAACTTTTGCAGTGAGTTGCTGTAAACCATGTAGGTTTATGCTGCTGGTTAGCAGAACTCATCATCTGCATGTCAGTTGTCCTTAAAAACTCTTGCTCACTGGTGATTTTTCTTCAGCTGAAAAGATAAAATCTTCATGTATTTGGTGTGAAATAGCTGTATTTTCTCCTAGGCTGTGGGTTCTTTAGTATTCCATTTTGAGAGCAGCAAATTTATGGTAAGATGGAAATTTGCCTGTCTGGGGAGAATCTCATTGAGGTGACACCTTGAGTTCTGTGTCCAGTTCTGGGCCCTTCACTTCAGGAAAGACATTGAGAGGCTGGAGCATGTCCAGAGAAGGGAACGGAGCTGGGGAAGGGTCTGGAGCAGCTGAGGGAGCTGGGAAGGGGCTGAGCCTGGAGAAAAGGAGGCTCAGGGGGGACCTGGTGGCTCTGCACAAGTCCCTGCCAGGAGGGGACAGCCGGGGGGGTCGGGCTCTGCTCCCAGGGAACAGGGACAGGAGGAGAGGGAACGGCCTCAGGCTGGGCCAGGGGAGGCTCAGGGTGGACAGCAGCAGGAATTTCTCCATGGAAAGGGTGCTCAGGCCTTGGAAGTGCCCAGGGAGGTTTGGAGTGCCCATCCCTGGAGTGTCCCAGGAAGGGCTGGAGGTGGCACTGAGTGCTCTGGGCTGGGGACAAGGCGGGGATGGGGCACAGCTTGGACTGGATGATCTCAGAGCTCTTTTCCAACTTTAGTGATTCTGTGATCTCTTAGAAATTTGTCAGTGCATTATGTGCCCCTACATGTGGCAGATGTGAATAATGGCAGTGCAAAGGTAAAAAGTAACATCATCCATTTTGCTCAGGTATTTTGGAGGCTTTGGGGGGGTGTGGGTGGGAATTTCACATGGCTGAGCACTGGTCCTGCAAGACATTACAAACAGGTCCCCAGCATAATGGATCTTAATAAATCTGCTTCCTTAAGATTTTCCATAATTATTGTTGGATCTACTTTTGCTCTCATGTCAGCAGAAAATGAGGCAAGAAGATTGAGGTCCTGCTGTACCTGGGAAACAGATGCAAAATTGCTCTGCTTATTTATGCAGCTTTTAATCAACGATTCCAGACCTGAGGAACACCTCCAAAACCCACCAGCGGATCAGGAAACGCCGTATTCCTATGGCAGAATCTCAAAATGAGAATTATTTTCCAATTTTTGAGGCCTTTCTTCACATTTCCTGCTTTTCTTCCCCCCCTGTGGCCCCTGTTGAGAAGGGCTGGGTAATGCCTAAGCTAAATGTTGCTTTAGTCACACACCAGCAGTCACCCAGAAAGCATCGAGCGTTATTAAACTGCCGTCATTTCTCCTTGGGGTCCATCAATTATCAAGAGTGATGGGGGGAAAGTTCAGCCAAGGTTAGAGCCTGTGTGTGTGTCTCTGGCCCACGGGGAGCTCTGTATCATTGCTCTGAGCCAGCAGAGAAGGCACTGTGGGTTTTGGTTGCTCCTGAGGCCGTAAATCCAGGGAATGTGCAAGCTCCAGTGATTCTGGACTCTCCTGTAGGAATAAGGAGGGGAGGAGGAGAATCACCAGCTAAAGGTCAGCAAAAAGCTTCTCAGAGCAGTTCTCTAACCTGCAGTACATCACTAAGTTTCTCTCTAACTTGGTCCATTTAATCGTTATTTATTTGCCCTTTGTTTACAATTCCCTTTTGAGGTGTTTTCTCCTTTTCTGCACATTTCTCTTCCCATCACTGTCGTGGCTCCTCTGTTTGGCTCTGGCGCCACCAGACAATCCCTGAGCCCCAGGATTGTGGGAATGATGAGGATCAGGAAGGGCTGAAGGTGAACAAAGTGAGAGAGGCACTTCAGCCCTTGTGCCAATGCCCTTCCCAGCCTTGCAGTCCTGCCCCTCATCCCCATCTCTGCCGGATTTACGGATCTGGGAGCCCATCAAACCCAGTTCCATACAACTCTGGAAAAAGAAAGGGACTTCTCTGATGACCTCAGGTATCCACCCTCCAGCTGTTAATTGAAATTTTTGTGTGGCCTTTACAATTAGAACAGAACTTGGCTGTAAATTGGAATGTACTCCCAGGTCTGCACAAAGGGATTCCAGCTCCCACCAAGGTTTACCCTCACCTGGAGATGGAGTCTGGTTCTGCCCGCCTGGCTTTGGCTGCGCTCTGGCTTCTACCACATGACTCACAGTAATAAATGGGATGGGATTGCACAGAGTCAGAGGGTGAAGAAAACAAATACCCATTTTAAAGTCTTAGGGGACTGTCTATTATTATAATGAGAAAGTGGAAACCTAATTAAAACAAAGGTTATGAAAAGCAATTTCACAATTTCCTTTCATTTGCCAGTAAAAACATTTAGATTATATATGACAGCCTAGCATTTGCTCAAAAGCCAGAATCCAAAATGTCTCAATATGAAGATGGATTGGTAGAAAATATTTAATCTCATCCAGCCTCTAAATTCAGATGTGAATCATGAATTCCTCCAAATTTCCCTTAACAGCTGTATGTTAAAACTTTTCCCAGCTGTTATAAGTCTGTTCATTTTTCAAAGTTATTAAAGGACACACCCCCTCTAATAATTCTCAGATCATGGTGAAACACAAAAGGTTTATGTATTTCAACAGAAAGCTATTTTGCATTTACAGTTCTGCACTAGAGAAGGGCTTGTTATTTCCCCTGAGGCTGATCAATACTAGCAGGAATAAAAATGGTGATAACTTCAAAGTGTTCTTTGAAAAATTTCCAGGACTTCAAACCCTGAACAAAACCTAAATTCAAACTTAAAATAAGTTAAATTAAGTAAAATGTGATTTGAAAACTTTTAACAATCGCCCTTGCCAAACCCAATAAGCCCTTTTTAATGCAGCTGCAGTGACTTGAACTGGATCAGAAGGAGCAAAGCAAGGAATCCACAAGAATGAATTCATTAAATGCAGGGAGAAGGTCCTTTCCTGACCTTGTTCCAAGCACAATCAGCTGCCAGTTCTTCAGCCAGCTCCAGAGTGGAATGAGCACTTTGGGGATGGCATTTGGAGCTCTCTGAGTCCTGAGTTTTTGATATAAAGGATTCCCATTCCAAGGACAGACATATCCAAGCAGAAACACACTTTTTTTTTTTTTTACTAATTTGGTGAACAAAACCATATGGGCTTGAGTTTGTGAAAAATAATAAATTTGCTGATTTTTGTTTCTTGCCTTTGAAGTTATTTAACACTTCTTTCTTTACTATTTAAAATAACGTTTTTGAAGAAGGATTTGCCAAATTTAGCAGAAATTGGTGTAGCGTCCCCATATTTGAGATTTACACTTTTTCTTTCCTGTGAAGATCAGTGTAACAACGATTCCCACTCATTATAAACACCATCAATTTTCTTCACCGAAGAAGGAAAACATAAACTCTGGAACATTGATCCTCTCAGACATTTGATCCCACCACCCTCCCTTCTCTTATCCAGAGCTTTGAGGACATATAAAATTATCTCTCTCCTTAAAGCAATAGTTCCTCCATATCTCTGGGCTACAAGTAACCATTTTGTTTATGTAATTGCTGCTGATTTTATCTCTATCAGTGCCTGCCACTTCCTCAAATTAGCACACGGATTGTGTGTTGTGTCCCTGAGGAGGAGCAAAAGAATTGGTGATCACTTGAAAAAGGTTTGGTTTAAGCAAATTGCTTTGCTCAGAGGGAATCACTGGGTAGAATCTGTTTTACAGGACAATATCCAAGTGCTTTTACCCACAAAGCTGTCCCCTCTTTAAGGTTTTCCTCAACTGCAGCAAATAAAACAGAAATCTTGAAGGCCACTCCTTGCTTTTGATGTTCAGCCCTGCTGGAGCCGTTCTGTGCTGGGTATCAATAAGGCATCTGAGCTGTGATCTGTACACACAGAGCAGCTCAAAATGCTCACAGAAGCTCTAAAACTCTTTTTTCCTTCCTCCTTCCTTAACTCTGCAGCCTCAATATGCTCTGAGTGTGGGGAGCTGCAGGTGAAACCCTGCACAGTCAATTGGCAAAGGCTTTGGATGCCATCAAGCACCATAAGATGCCACAGAATTCTAATAACCCTGTGGTGTTGAAAGCAGGAGACCATGGCCAAAATGAAGGCCAACAAGTGGAGGAACCACTGAGTGATGACTCTGATGTTGATGACACGGGTGATCACTCCGAGGGCCCTTCCATGAGAAGAAATTGAACGTTGTCCATTTTCTTTTTTTTTTTTTCTTTTTTAACGGTAAAAGGGTGAGATGTCGCCCTAAGTTTGCCTGCTTTGCAGTGTTTGCATTTTATTCTCATGCAGCCTCATGTAAACTATGTATATATTTAGAACTTATCTATTTTTGTTTACATATTTCTCCTCTGGGAGGAGAAATACGATTGATGGTGATGTTCACCAATGAGGTCAAAAAGGTGACAACCTGTGTAGCCAATCTTTTGCCTTCTGGTCAAAGTGTGTATAAGATAGACTCAGAAAATTAAAATAGAGCTTTCCTGCCTGCCTCGTCCTTTGTGTGTCCGAAATAGCGACAGGGAGCAGAGCTGGTTTTTCTTTTTTGGCGAATTTCCTGGGTGAACTGAAAACGGAGGAAAATCAGAGTCCTGTTCCTGTGGGTGCATCCATTAGGACCTGCCAACCAAGCCAGCAGCATCCCTGAGAGCTGTAGGATTCCAGCATCCTTTGCATGGACCAGGACTGGCAGAAAATCAGGCATTTCTTGGCTTCTATGGGGTTTTTTGGGGGGCAGGGATCAAGACTTCCCAACTGAAGGAGAACCAGGCTATTTCCAGTAGGAACAAACTCTAGGAACAAAATAATAATCACTTAATTAGCCCCGTATGATTGCAGATAAAATGCCCCAGTGGCAGCAGCACAGAGCCATGATGCTCTGAGGGCACAGCAAGGCAGGGTTGGTAGGTAAAGCCAATGGGTTTTTTTATTATTATTATTAAACCAGCTGATGCAATTGCAATAATCTCCCTGTTGCGCATAAATGAGGTTTTGGCTTATCCAGGAACTGTTCCAATTGATTTAAAGTTGTTCAGAAATAATCTACTTAATCAGGGCCAGAATGCTTAGTACCATATAAAATAGATCCCTATCTCTGAAAATCTGATTACTGGTTTATTCTGGTTAGAACTTAATCCATGACACACAGTTTGTATTTTATCTGCAGGAACAGCCCAGTAGCCACTCTAAGCCTTTTATTGGCCTTGCTTATAACTCATGTATTTTAGGTATTTTCACCCTGTGGTCTCCAGACCAGCTGGTCTGGACTTCCTGGTGTCCACACAAGTTCTGGACACTGGGCTGTTGTCCCTTAGTCCATCTGTGTCCTGAGCACCAAAGAGGAGCCTGGATGGTTTCACTCCTGGAGGTGTCCAAGGAGGGCCTGGATGTGGCATTGGGTGCCAAGGTTGGACTCCATGCTCTGCGAGGGTTGTTCCAACCTCAGTGGTTCTGTGAACCCCCATCTTTCAACCCTGTGTTTGGACTCTGTTTATCTTTAGGCAGAAAAGTCTGTCGAGAAAACCAGTTTCCAATAGAGCTGTGTCCATTAAGGGGGTTTAAGGGTGTCCAGTCTCAGGATCTGGCTTAAATCCCTTTGAATTGAGCTGGTTGGTTACTGAACTGATACAGAAATCAGCTGGATGCCAAACTAGTCCTTGAAATGACTGGAAATTCGAGTGGAGTGTGTTAAAAAATCAAGAATTGAAGTGTCTTTATTAGTTCCTTCTGAAAACAAAATATTCTGTTCTGTTGTCAAGCTGACAGACTGAAACAAGCTCCAGTAATTTCTCTATCAGTGGCATCGTGTCATGTAACTGCTGCAAACTCCTTTAAACAAATTTCTGAATGCAAACAGGTTCATGGAGCAAGGGGGAAGGTAAAATGAGAGTATAATCTGGGATTACTGAAACAAGCCCTGCAACTGTCAAACCCTGAGGAAAGAGAGAGCTAACACACTTCATCTAAACCCTCCCATAAAAACTGTGGGTAATTAGAGGCTTAGATTTATTGAAAACAATGAAAAAAAAAATCATAATTACCTTTACATATTTTTCATTCGCTGTTAGAAAGTGATCCCAGTAATTTGGTGTTCAGTGAGCAGGGCACGTTTTGCATTGTTGCTCCTCCACTGTGCCCTTCTGAGCAGAAGTGCTCCAGGGGAGCCCTTCTGAACAGGTCTGTTCTTTTCCTTTCTAAATCTTGCAGCAATTAGCAAGCATTTCACGGCCCATTTCGGTCCCATAATGTGACTTGGCAAAATGGTGCCCAGATCAAAATAAAAAGGTTGGGAAATACATCCTTGTTCTGGATGGGAAAGGTTTCCTTCAAATGGAATAAAATCTGCCTCAATTGAGGAGAACGTTTCCTTCTCAATTATTTTTTTACCCAAACCCAAAGGAGAAACTGATCCTGGGAAAAGCCTCTGTTAGAAACCTCTGAGAAAGTCATTGCACAGCAGCGGGGAAGCTCACAAGGCACATAATGATCCCCCTCGTACACGAGTGGATGATGAAGGTGGAACAAACCAGCGAGAGCCCATGAGGGCAGACATCCAAGGCCTGGGGCAGCCCAGCCGTGTGAGAAGTGGTCATATTTCAAAATAGGCAAGTCCAGCATAATCCTGTTTATGAAATGCAGGTGGAGCATAATTCAGAGTTTGTGGTTGGAGCTTTAAAACTCATTATGTTTTGGTTGTGTGCCCTGTGCCGACCAACTGCCTCCCTGCACGTCAATGTTGGGATGCTCCGAGCGAGGGGAGGATGGAGTTTGCAGCTCTGGGGTTCTGAGCACAGGACAATTCTCCCCTCTGGAATCTGGAGCTTGGATGATCCGAGTGATTTGGTTTTCCAGCCCCAACGCACGTCTCCTAGGCCAGGAGGTTTTATGACTTTCTCCTGAGTGAGAGCAGCGTGGTTTGGGAGATAAGATCTGCCTCGGAAAGAGCAACCGACGCTGGGATGTGACAGCGAAACTTAAGAAGTGCTGACAGATGGAAAATATTTTGTTCTCTCTTTTCCAAATCCTGCAACAGTTCAGATCTGTCCCTGTGCCTGTCCTCTCTTCCTGGGGAGCCCTGGTAGCCCCGTGCTAAGCAGAGGCTCTGTGCCCTGTCCCCTGGTCGTGCTGGAGGCTGAGGTTACAAATTCCCTCCCTGATATATAAAGATGCCACCATAGAAATGTTTCTGCAGAGGCTGCCCGGAAATAACTGCACCATCAGACTTTCAGGGATTCAAATTTTTGAAGGAGTCACAGGACAGGCTGTGGGAGTCATGGAATGGATTGGGTTGGCAGGGACCCTAAAGCTCATCCCATCCCACCCCTGACATGTGCAGGGACATTTTCCACTGTCCCAGGTGACTCTCTATCCCAAGCCCTGTCCAACCTGGCCTTGGACACTGCCAGGGATTCAGGGGCAGCCACAGCCTCTCTGGGCACCCTGTGCCAGGGCCTCCAGACCCTCCCAGGGAAGGATTTATTCCCAATACCCCATCTAACCCAACTCTCTGTCAGTGTGAAACCACAACCCCTTGTCCTGTCACTCCAGGCTCTTGTAAAGAATCTCTCTCCATCTTTCTTGTCAGCTCCCTTCAGGTGCTGGAAGGGCACAATTAGGTCACCCCAAATCTACTGCCTTCCCTCCAAAAATGGCTTTCCCCCTGTCCTACAAAGACTGGGATCGATGTGTGAAACCTAAAACAAGCGAAAAAAAGAATAAAATCACAGTCTTCAGTTAGAAAATAATTTATAAACATTCTTGTGTGGGAGATGGTATGGACAGGATAGCAAGAGAATAAAAAATATCCCAAGTGGCAGATGAAGCCTTAAATTCACAGAAGGGGTAGAATCCTACAAACGTTAGTGTTGGCCTGGAGGCTTGGGATATTCATTTGGAGAGGAATGCTGCTGGTGCTGGGTATGTCAGACTCTCCTTGACTCCTAAACCCAATGATGTTGCTCCTCAAACAAGCGTGACGTGCTCAGAGAGTTGCCACAGCACAGATTTAGGTCAGATGGAGAGGAAGAGGAGCTCTGGCTGCAAGTCTGGGGTTTGCTCTCACTAAATGAGCTGGCCGGGATAAAGTTTGCCTTTGCTTCAGCACCTGACTGTGCTGTTACAGAGCAATAAAGGCAGCTCTTGCATAGTTCAGGAGATCTGAAAACGAGATCAAGTTAAACACATTGCACAACTCAGGGCTCCTACTGGGCTATTTAATATTGGCCTGGAATAGCTACAGTGCAGCAAAGCAATCCTTTTGCCTTTGTTTTTCTGGATTTGAGCCTCTTGCTGCTCGTTTTTTTTTTGTAGCTGTTCTTGAGAAAGACCAATCTGGGGCAGTACAACAAAATTAAATATGTGAACTACAGCAGATGGGGGATGTTCCCTGTGGGACGGTGTCAACCTGATCCCCAGGGGTGTTTGTAGGGAAGGGGTAAAGCTCCTGGAGTTTTCTACTCCAGGAAAAGCAGAGTCTTCGTGCCACTAGAGGGTGCATCAGCTGCAAACCTGCTACTGAAAACCGGGATTTTGCTCAGAAGCTGCTCTGTGCTGTAGCTCTGAAATTAATTTGAGCAGCCTCAGCTATCTGATGTTTAGTTCTCAGCATCGTTCAGCTCACCTGAACTTGCCCGTGGTGGGTGGCTTTGTCAACAGCAGATAATTTATTTTGGCTCTTCCAATTCCACTTGCTTGTTGTCTGCTGCAGAGCCCCGGGCAAGGCAAGATTATTTAAATGTATTGGATACAAGGATTTGCTGTTGTGGCACCAGAGCCTCGGTGTCTCTGCTCCCTTTGCTGGTGGGATGAGCAGCCAAGAGTTGAGGGCAGAAGGTGGAGATTGCTGAACTCAGTCCAAAATGAAGCAGGTTGGGAATTCCAGCTGGGTTAAGGCACTGCCTGAGCCTAGAAAAGTCCTGGAGCAAAGCATCCTTTTCTGTCTGCACCTCCCTGCCAGACAGATCTTCATCTTTCCCTCCTGGGAACTGTATTTCTTGGAGGGTGGCACGTTTCTGTTCATCCAAGGGAAGGTTATTACAGCTCAGAGGACTGAAAGCAAATGGGAATGTTTACATTCAGGAGGAAAGCTTATAAAGCCATTTTGAGATTGAGATGTGAATTCTTCCAGCCCAATAGGTCTAACCTTGTTCCCTGCTATTTGAAGCAGTTAAATAATCCTGTTCATAAAACAATCAAAGCCCCACCTGGTTCTCTGCACTGTGCTCCATCCAAAACACCCAAAGACAGGCTGCAAAGTTAACAGGCAGAAGGGTGAAGTAATTCAGGTTTGATGTCACCAGTCTTCTTGTGCTCCTGGCTCGCAGAACAGATTCACTAAGGCTCTGTTTGGCTCCCCAGACAATAAAAGGGATGTTTGTGTGGTAAGTGCATTTCTTTTGCCCTCCAACCCATGGTGGGATGGATTGTGCTCTTCCCTGCGTGCTGAAAAAGCCATGGAGCAGCCAGGACAGAAATTCCCTGATATTCTGACCCTCCCCGAGACCTGTGAGATGTCCTTTTTCCATGATTAAAAAGCCTATTTAATGAGTCCCCAAGTAGAAACCGCTCTATACTTGTCAGACTTTATACAGCTCCTGATTCCTGCTCTATCTTCTTTGGGATTTACACAATATTTAAATGTACAGCACAGACACAAACACAGATGGGTTTTCTGTGGCTTTCTTCAGTCTTTTTATGATATTTGCCCCCTTTTCCTATTGGGAATTACCAAGAACAAGAGTAACTTTTTTCAAGCAAAAAATCTGCTCAGTCAAACACTCTTGGTGGGAGATGGGAGGACAGAATTGCGGGAAAGTCCTGGCTAAAGAGCTGAGGAGCAGAGGGAGACATCCCTGGGACTGCCTAAACCTCAGTTCACAGATTTTGTGTCCTTTGCTCAGCCTCAGATGTGATAACACAAATCCTGGGATCTTCTGTCTCCTGTCCTGGGCCCCAGCACTGACCCCTCACTGTCCTGGCCCCGAGCCCAGCAGCTGAACCTCAATAATTTGGCTGATCTGGATATTCCTGCCCCTTGCAGGTGTAGGTGGGAGCTGCAGTGTTTCTGACCTAGAAAAAACCCATTCTCCTGGCTGGCTGTGAAAAAAATGGAGCTCTCAAAACACAGATTTTTAACAGATCAGGACCACAAATAAAAATGCAGGGAGTGTGAGGGAGGATGGGGACAGTGTTGTGTTCCTGGATTGGTATTTTCCCATCTGGAAGACTTTTAGTGCATTCCTGGAAGACTTTTAGTGCATTCCTCTGCCCTGAGCAGCATTTCAGGGTCTGTCCCAGCAGGTGCTTGGCTTTCTGTGGGTGCACAAGTGTAATTCGTGCTGAGTGTTAAAAAGGACACAGAGGGGCCCTTACCCTGTGCTCAGGAACTGGCAGGACCCCCCAGCTCCTCCTCTGAAATCTCCTTCTGTTAGAGCAGAAATCCAGCAGTAGATGGCACCAGCAGGATGGAAAAAAGGGCTTTAAACTCCTGAAATCCCTCAAAATTCCCCAAATGTTCCACAAAACACAAGACATAGCTCAATAAAAAGCCAAGGCACCGGTTTCTGGCAAAGGTGAATCACCCAGAGAGGCTCAGGGTGACCTTCCCAGGGCTGGGGACACGCTCAGGACAGGAGGACACAGATAAAACACACACAAATCCAATTTCCATGCACGCTGGAGCAGTTTCTAAGGCAGACAGAGGAAGCTGCTGAGAATTCCCAACAGATTGGACATTGCAGGATTCAGTGGTGCTGCACTGGGAGGATTCCTGGTGCTGTGTTTCCTAGACAATGCATCCAAAGCTGAATTTCTGCCTCAAATATTGACCAGGACTCATTTTTCCCATTTCACACCTATGGCCACAGGGAATATTTGATACAGGTAAAGCTCACAAGATTCTAGTTCGGAAGTTTTTTGTGCTACAGAACCGTGGTTTCAGATTTTTTCAAGAATATGCTATAGAATGGATAAATAATTATATAAAATATTGCAGAAACTCGTGCACAGATCAGCCAAGCCAGGATATTTCACATTGTTCTGGAATCTGTTTTTTCCCTTCCTTTTGTTTTGGAACACAGACAGGAAAAAAATGACCACTTGGATCCTTGTCCTGCAGTGTTTGAAGTGAAGGAGATGAGGACAAAGTAACCAACTGTTGTTCCTGTGCTTTCCTAACTAAATGTGGCTCTCAGGGCACTCAGGAACGGTGATAGAAGGAGAGAAGGTGCTGTGGTTAAAAAATCAGCCTCCAGTTTTAGGCACCCTTTTGGGAAGAGCTGCTGAGTGCAGGTTTCTACCACAGTAATATGAATTTCTGATCCGCTCCCCTGGTTATTCGTGGCTTCCATTTCAAGAGTGTAACACAATGCAGATTTCAGCGGGCGCTGCAGATGGGATTAAAAATTGCTTTTTTAGCTGCAGCTGCCACCGAATGGCCTCTATTGAAACATTTTTTCTTATTTTCCCCGGATCTTCTCTGCCACTTCCATGCCCCCGTAACTCCCCGAAAGAACTTTTTCTGTGCAGCTCTTTAACCTGATGCTTCCATACCTGCTCTGCTGTGGGCTGTGATTCCATTTGGCAGCACGGTCTGAAAATTCCTTAATAAATTCCAGATTCAACAGGGTGGACATAATATTTTTAATCGAACGAGTGGTTAAATCACTCGGGGAGCAGCTTTTTCCCGTGGCTGCGCTCCAGAGATAGTGGGAGGAATATTAATGTGCACAAGAAAAGGGTCTGTTTCCCCCAAGATTGTACAGGAGGGGAAGACCTTGTTTTCCAGATCTCTCGAACAAAGGTGTTTTCAGCGAGAGTTGCAAATGAGCCGCTCTTCCGTGGAGGCAATTTGCATATCATTAGCATGCCGGGTTTGTTAATTGTTTTCACCTCGAGGAGGTGGAAGGGTTCAGTCTTTGTTTGGAGAATGACAATGCTTCCAGCGAGTGGCATATTTTATTTGTGATAGGTGATATATATTTTTTTAATAACATTTTCTGCAAACTGCTCCCAGTTTTGATGGAGATGATGATGCCCTTTCAAAAGAAAATTGAGACCTTTCCAATAACTCGCTCATTTCCTTGTATTTTTTTGTACGTGGCTTTTTCAAATACAAGAAATATTTTCCTTTTGTGTCTTTCTTCTCTTCCCTCCCACCAATTCCTGGGATAACATTTAGCCCCACACCCTGCAATAACGTTTCCAAGGATCATCTTTGTAAAGGCTGTAACTCCGCAGGAGTTCGATAAATAGACTGAAAATTCAAAAGGCTTTTAAAAAATCTTTGTCTGTGTTTGAAACTCTGAGGTCCTGTTTGCTTTTTTTATCTTTATTGTGTAGGATGGAGGGAAGTTCTGCAGTACAGGACAAGGCAGGGAGGGATGCACAGGCTCAGGGTGTGATGGAGATGACCCCAACAAGTGAAGTTTAACCCTAATCCATCACTTTATTCCCATGGCTCTGGCTGCGATGTTTTCCAAGTTTCTTCATGAGTTTTGGTCCAGGGGCTCGTTTTTCTGGAGACAATTTGGGTTTCTCTAAACACACCTGATGTGTCTCAATGCCTGATGCACCCGGAGCAGCACAAATCTGGAAAAATAACATGCCCAAAAAACTACCAAAAACAAACAAACAAACAAAAACTAAACAAAGAAAAAAATCAACCAACCAAACAAACAAACCCCTCTTCAAACCAAGAACTTTCTAATTGTTAAAAAAACTCACACTTGAATAGAGGAACCCGCTTTAACAAAATACTTATAAAAATAACCGGAGAAAGTTCTATGCCTTGATATCGTGTAACACATTGGTCTAATGGTTTCCTGCACAACTAAATCAGGATATAAATCTCCATAGCCATGAGGAGCCCAATTCAGCCAAAACCTATCATGGTGGGATATGGAAGCCCCATGGTGGGGATCACCTGGTCTACAGCCTTGGAGTGTGACTCAGCACATGCAAAATGACTGCCACCATGCCAGGGCTACACACAAGAGGTTTTTCTTCTTACCTGATGGCTCTGACTGTGATGGCTCTGTGATGTTTTCCAAGTTTTCTTCATGAGTTTTGATCCAGGGGCTTGTTTTGCTGGAGACAATTTGGGTTTTCTCTAAACACATCTGATGTGTCTCAGTGCCTGATGCACCCGGAGCAGCACAAGTCTGGGGTCTGTGCTTGAAACCACGAGCTGGGAAAGACATTCAAAGATGCTCCCAATGAAATTCAGGGAGTGAGAAAAAAGAAAAAAATCCTTTAAATTCCTGTTGCTGCATGGACACCTCTGATTTTGCTCCTTTTAGTTTGGGATTTCTCCCCACGCTGACCTGAGAGTTGTGTGTGACTTCAGAATAGACACAAACCTTTGTTGCTTTTTTTTTGCTTCCTGTTTTCTGTCAGCAACACAACTGATGGTGGATTAATCTTTACCTGACATTGATTAAAATGTTAATTAGCGAGACTTTTTTACCGGAATGAAGTTGGAACTCATGCCAGCAATTATTTGTGCGGCTGCTCACACCTTTTTGGTGTTATTTGGAAATTGTCATGAGTTGTCTGACGCCTCTTCTGCTTCTGTTGTCTTAAAAACGATATTAGGAGAAACTGCCCTTTCGGATCTGTTGTGTTTATCAAAAGAAGAAAATGACACTTAAATTCCTTCCCCCTCTGCTCACTGTCAAATCTTCCTCCCATCATCAACCACCACTGGGAGAAGGTTTTATTTATTTTATTTATTTATTGCCTCAAGCGTTGAGTGTCTCAAAAGGAAATATTTTATTGCTCTCCAAAGATTTTAAGGCCTGTGACTTTTTTTAGAAAACTGCCAACATTAACATCTGGGAGCTTTTTGCCACTGACACCATTTAAGTCTTCACTTCTTGGAGTGATCCACTACCAAGTTATTTATTTCCACAGTCACATATTTATGATTTTTGTCACATTTCCCAATTACATTTTCTGGAGATTATTGCACTGGCCTGCACATTACCTGCCTTGGATCAGCCTAATTCTCAGAGCCTGCTGGTCTGTTGGTGATTGAATATTTGCCACAGATCATACGATTAAATATGGAAAACATCTGGCTGCAGGAGCCCAACAAAAATCGGAACATCTGGAAAATATTGGTAAAAAGAAGCTAATTAAGTTTGTCAACTTACAAATTGTTCTAGCAGGAAGTATTTAGGGGTAGCAGATAATTGAGATTTCATTCCTCTGGCTGCTCGTCCTTGCCTTTGTTTATTTTGGTACAAGTGGAAGGACAGTTTTACTTCCAAATCCTCCTTTGGACACGAAGTGGGAGGGAGTTCTCAGGGGCTGTGCTGCAGCAGGTTACACTCACAGCGGGAGGAAAAGGAAAAATTGACTTTGGTTCCTGTTGTCTCCTGTTTTAACCATTTTAAAAGACGCCAAAATATATTCCATTTCCACAGACCCCTGTGATCCTCTCAGCTGAAGGTTTTGCTGCTGTTCCTCAGCTCTCCCACAGTTTGCACTTGGCCAGGGCAGTGATGTTTTTCCAGGGGGAAGTTTTGTGACAACTCCACCTAACACTGGACCCGTGGGGTTATCGAGAATATCTGCATTTGGATTCTGTAAAACACCCAGAATCTGAGCTTTCTCTTCAAAATATTGCCTTGCTCAAAAAATCCAAGTGGGAAAAACACTTCTTTCACATTAAAAAAGCCTTTTTTGTGTGTCAGACAGAGATTTTCCCAAGCCATAATGCATTGAGACCTCGGTCATGACAGATCTCGGTAATTTTTGCTCTGAGGGCAGGAGATAGCTCTGATTTAGCTTTCCAAACATTAACTCAAAGAAAACAAATATCTTATAAAAAGTCAAGCCAAACCCTTAAAGCTCTTCAGGGGGAGAAGAAGCACAGAACAGTTACATGGAATTATATTCCTTTGTGGACTCAGATCTAACCATGAACCATCACAGCATTAAAAACTCGAATGCAAATTCATTTCTAAAAAGCTGCCTGTTATTTTCTGCCCGTTTCCTATCGGCTTTCCTCATTCTGCAAGGCTCTACTTAAGTCTGACCACATCTTGCTGAGCTCAGGCCCTCGGTGCAAATGAAGCTTTTGTCACCATGAGTAACATCCCTCAGATGTAAAGAAATTAAACATTAAGGGCTTTGCAGCGTTACTCACACGAAAGAGAAGATATTAATGAACAGGCTCCTTTGAAAACACCCTTCTTGCAGTCAAACCTTTAATGACAAAGGGTTTCTTTTGGAGTTTCTTGTTGAATTATCCACAGTCTATCTCTGTCTGAGCCTCCTGGGGCTCTCCAGGAACATCCACAGGAGAATTTTACATTGAATAAAAACAATTCCATCGTGACTGCCTGTCCTACCCACCCTAAAAACAGAAGAGACACGAATAAATTAAGGTACAAATGAATGTAAATATCAAGTTAATACTTCAAATATGAAGAAATGCCTGTGTTTGTCTCCAGCAGCAAACACCCTGGTGGCCAGATTTGACAGCAGCTAATTGAGCAGTAATTGTTATTAATGTCTCTTGTCTTTGCTGTCCACAGCAATTCTGGCTGTGCAGAGCTTAGGGGAGAAGTGGGAATTCTCAGCTTCCTTGAATGGATTGGAAATGTTATTTTCCCGTATATAAAGAAATATGAGCATGTTTGGAATGGGTTAATTGTGACCCATCAGCATTGTCTCTGTCTTTGCTTTCCCCACTGATGCTCTGGATTGGTGCTGGTTGTGCCCTGTTTTTTGAAGCTTTGAACCCAAGGAGAAAGGGATTAAAAGCAAAATAAAGTTTGGGGGCTGCAGGTCTGGCCACAAGGACCAGAGGCCACAGGGGGCTTCTGGTGACACCCCAAAATTCACAGCTCAGGTGTCTCATTTGTGTTCTCAAGAGCTTGAGGAGAACTGGAAGGGCACTGAGGGGGCTGAGATTTCCCAGGAAAAATGTGCTGCTTCCAGAGCAGCTCCAGAGGTGTTGGAGCTGCATCTCCTGGGTACATGTGGAGGAGTTGTTGCACACAGAATTTTGACTGATGGTAGAAAACATCTCTCCCATCTTTCCCCTGTCCTTTATCCTGTTCCTGTGTGACAGCTTATCTTGAAGACTCTTCTGGGCAGCCTGTTATGCATGAAATCAGGGGGGGGAAAAACCCAGAATACCTTTCTGTTGGGGAAGATGAATCAGGGAAACTTTATAAATATGATTGCTTAGCAAAAGATTCTGAAAATATGAAACCTCTAATCAAAATAGAAATGGAAGCTCGCTTTGAGTTGTAGGATTCTGAGCCTTAGTTACTGTATAACCTGAAAACAACAGCCTGGCCAGCTGAAGGAGAATCCCTTTTGATTGAACAATGCCCTTCTGCTGGCTGAGGGATCCAGGGGTCAATGTAGCAAAAAAAAAAAAAAATAAAAATCTAAAGAGCAGTTTTTAGAGTTTAAAATGTAACACAGTATGGCAATGCAGTAGTTCTTATAGGCTGTATGTAGATTCTATAGGATTTTGTGTCTTGTACTGGTTGGTCACTGTAAATTAGAATATTCATCACAAAGAGAGATATAATGGATTGTAACAAAGACCTCGCTCTCTTATCCCTGCTCTCTTACCTCTTGTTCTCTCTTCCCCCTGCACTCCAATCCCTGCCATCTTGCTCTATCACTCCCTTCTCTCTTACCTCTTACCCTCTTGCTCTTCCTCCCTCTCTCTTTGGGGTTCCCTCCAGCCCAGGCTGGTGGCTGAAGGCAAAGCCCTTTTTACCCACCACCCTTGCAATAAACCCACATGTTCTAGAATATCTCAGGTCTGCAGAATTCCTTGTCCCTGCCATCCATGAATGCTCCTACACCTTTCTGCCTTCCAAATTCTTGTCAAAACTGGTTTAATTTTAGCCAAGGGCTGCAAAGCTTTCAAGAAAAACACACACAACACAAACACACAGATGCAGGTGGAAGTTCCTCCGTGTGTGACTTTGTACATGGAACAGTTTGCACATGGAACTTGCCCATGGAACAGTTTGAAGAGGGTAACAGTCTGAATAATTCCCAGCTTGTGAGGGATTAGAGTCAGGACAGAGTGTGGTTTCCAGTAATGACAGAGCTCCTTGCTCAGAGGAGGTTTCGACCTGCCGCTCCTCAAAGGCTGGAGGTATTTAAGGGAGATTTAGTTTATTGTTAATCTTAGGTGTGCACAGGTATAATTTCCTTTTTCTCTGCGCCAGCTGGGACTCTGCAATCCTCTGGTGCCAACTAACCCAACCCTTTATGGGCCAAGTGGCTAATGAGGAAATTTGAAATTATGTGTAAAAACAGGGCAAGAATCTAAGGAGAAGAACCAGATTTGGAGCTGGATCCTAACTGGGCTTGTTTTTACTGTGCTGGCAGCATTTAAAAAATGCAATCCAACTTGGTAAGAGCCATAATTGAGCTGTAAGTCAGGGCAAAGTGACCAACTTTACATCTGCAGGTAGCAGTGAGATTGGAAAGAGCTCCCTGAATAATTTTCAATGCTCTGAAAACACAAAAAAAAAAGAAAAATAAATAAGAAAAAAAGGGGAAAAAATAGGAGTCTTAATCCCCAAGTGTAAAAGTGAAACCTGAAGTGAACTCAATGCTCGCTCAAAGTCTGGGTCCTCCTTAAGGCTCCTAAAAAATTAGAGAGAAAAAAATTCCACAGCAAAACCTCTGCTTTTATCTTTCAATCCTTCATTTTATAACTAAACATGAACCATATCCCTGGTAAACCCAGCTGCAAGCTGGAGGCCAATTAAATAAATTTAGGTTACATTTCTGAAAGCTCCTCCTGTATTTAATGTGAGATTGAAGATTTTCTACATTTTCCATGTATATCATCATATATGGCTCACATGTGATAGAATAAACACAGTTTTTCTTTCTGTTACTTGAAATGACTTTTCATTTCTTTTGTTTTACTTCCTTTGCTCCCTGTGGATGTTTTATCCACTTGATAGAAATGGGAGAAATTGTTTTGGCTTCCTCTTGCCCTGTGACTCCTAATTATCCAATATTTGTATTTTCCCATCCCTTTTGGGATTGGTTGGGGCATTTTCCCCCCTTCTCAGTGTTTTGGATGAGGAAGAACATTTCTATAAAAATCCATTCTTCGCCCGGGGCGAAATGGCTCGGATACACTGCTGGCTGGAGATCTGACAGGGAGAGGTTTTGAACCATCAGCAACTTTCCTAAAGCTGATTTCCCTCTGCAGCAGCAGCAGGGAAACACTTCACACAGGGATCCAGGTGCTCAGGCAATTCCCAGGAACGACAGAACCTCTGAAAGTTGGTGTTATTTGAAGAGACAATTAAATCTTTGCTGCTTTGCTGGGCAAAAAGCTGTGATGGAGCTTGGAAATTCCAGCATCTCATCCCCTTTTCTCTGCCCTTGGTGCTCGCCCACATCAGCTGGTGGCTCTTCAAGTTTTGGGGATCCCAATCAAATCTGGAAATTGTGTGTCCCTTGTAAGCTCAGAATTATTATCACGACTAAAGGAAAGTCAGGAGCGATCCAGGGCTGCACTGCCACAACTTCCAGGAGACAATTCTCAATGTTTTCCATGTTACTGATCCCCACACAAATAAAATGTAGTAAAAATAATCTTCCTCTTCCAGCTCCCAGCTGTTTGTGCTCCTTGGGAAAACTGCTCAGAAGTGGATTCACCTCAGTCCTTCCCAGCTGTGAGAGCTTTGAACCCTCAAAGTCTGATATTTGCTGAAATCACTGCAAAACCTTTCCTCCATCCAAACTCCTCCCAAGTCTCAGCTCGGGGCTCACTTCCCCTCAGAAGGGTTTGATTTGTCCTCCTTGGTGCTCTGAGCCATTCAAAGCCAATCCTGGGATCCTGAAATGCCAATTTGTGTACAAATGATTTCTGAAGAAGAGTTTCCCTTTCAATACATCACAAATTTTCACAACCATCCTCAAATCAGGTATTTCCTCTGCCAAGGGAAGTTGGATGTTCTGGAATGAAGCTCCCTGAGCCCTCCTGACCCAGAGCAGGAGCCAGAAGGGTAAAGGGGCCCAAGGAAGGCTCATTCCAAAGGGGTTTTTATTTTAAAAGTTCATAGATTTTGGGATTCAGGTAATTCTCCTCACTCCCAGTGTACTCCCCTTCCCTCCACAGCCATAAATAAGAAGCTCCCTGCCAAGGGATTTATTGGACTGTATTTGGACTGTGGATTTATTATTTTTCTTGCTAATTTTACACGCAAATGGCACAGAAATATAACAGCCGATGGATCTGGAGTTTAATGTGGAAGGTTCTTTTTTTCCTCTTGAGAAGAGCTGGGTGTCAACCAGCGCCAGTGTGAGTCTGTTTTCCACCAGGACTCCTCAGAAGGAACCAAAATTTCTGTCTGCTCAGCCTGTTCTGAAACCCCTATAAAAATAAAACGCAGAGAGGAGCTAGAAATAAACATTTATGTACCTCCCCTGTCCCTCTGGACTCCAGCCTACCATAAACAATTAATGCAGCTATAAAAAAAAGCCAAAACCGTGTATTACCAGCCGAGGCTCTATCTGCCTGCCTGATTTGAATTTCAATGCTATTGTTTTGCGTGTGTTGAACTACAAAGGGAAGAAAAGCTTTTTGTTATTCCTCTTCATCAACTGATCTAATGCAAGAGGAAAATTACTGGTAATTATTTTCGCGGCAATTATGCTGGCCCAAACAGCAGAAGTGCAAGCACATTCCTTGTTATTTATTACAGAGAGATCTCCAACCACAGGCTGGTTTAGAATGCACAGCGTTTTCAATTCATGAACTTTGATGAAACTTATTTTAATGTGGCTTTGTTTTCCTTATTAAACGACAAGAAAGATTAATTACAACAGATCTGGTGGTGCTTTAATGTTGCTGAGTGTATTCCAGCAATTGACATTCTTGCTCTGTGTATGAACAGCAGGGCTGCTCTGGAGGGGTTTTCTCAACTAATTCCAAATCTGTAAAACCTGAACTTTTTATCAGATTTTGTGCCTGGACCTGAAAACAATTAATTTTTATTCCTAATGGCTGAATTTATCTCAATCTACAAGGAGCCAGTTGTCTTTTTATAGATCTGCACCTGACGCGGGTTGTTGTAGACTCAATTTAATAAAGTTTTGTGATGAGAGAGGAGATTTCTCTGCTTTTCTAAGGAAGCCACCGTGGGACTTGTTGTGTAGTTTGGATCAGGAGTTTCTGAGTTCTGTTCTCTCCCTGTGCTGGGTATGAGCTGCTCCTCCTGCTTTTCTGCAAATGCAGCTCCTGCCCTGCTCCTGTCCAGCTGGATCAGCTTAGAAAACTCATTCCCCACCAGAGATGCTTGAAAAATATCATGTGGGGGTTTCTATTATGTTGTTCAAGAAGTTATTTTGGCCAGAAATATTTCTGCTTTGGGTTTTTATTTTCTGCTGTCTTTCTCTTGGTGTTACCCCAACCAGATTTTCCTCAAAAAAAAGAAAATCTCTGGTAAATTCATATTCCAGAACAAATTTTTAATCTCTCTTTCAGAAAAAAGGAAAATGGTAAAAAAAACTTCAGCATTATTTTTTGGCCTGTGTAGGGTTGAATTGGACTTGAATGATCCTCGTGGGTCCCTTCCAGCTCAGGAGATTTTGTGATCCCTCAGTCCCTGCTCCTGCCAAAGCAGCTTCTAATCCTGAAGAAAATAATCCAGACTGAATTCAGTCAGGTTTGAAATATATCAGAGCAGGCTGGGAGAAAAGTTCATCCAGGTTTATGATGCAGCTTCTGGAGATGAACTCACTTTTCACTAATAAATGTTCATTTCTGACAGTTCCAGCTGCACACAAGGGATTTGCTTCTGCATTTGTGTTTGGATATTGATATTTATAGAATAAACATTTCCCTCCTGTTTATAACATTTATATGTGACCCACAATTTCTGCAGCATCTGAAACAGAACAGGCTCTTTCCAGAAAGATTTTTTTGAATACTGAACCTACAAATGGAGTTAGGGGTGTGATTCTGTCTGGACATGGATTTAAAATTTTGGTGAAACTTCAGGAAATGCCTCACAATTCCTGCATGTCTCTAACAGCATTCATGATACCTGAAGTTTGTATTTTTAATCATTCTTCTCCTCACTGGTGCTGATTAGGATGTGCAATTCTACCCCACTCCAAGGTCACATCCCCCAGACAAATGGATTTCTGAATGTTCTAAGTGGTGATGGGCTCAAAACAAAACAAAACAAAAAGTTCCCATATTCGTTTTCTAATTATTGATTTACTCTAAACCAGGGTTTATTTTGGACTTGTGCATTTTAGATCAGCAAACAAACGCCAGTCTCTGTCTCCCCTGGTATTTGACACTTCCCCAAGCACAGCTCCCACTTGTTGCCATCCCCAAGTTTTCCTCCTGAGCAGGTCCCAGTAACTTTTCCAGATTTGTTTGTAGATTTTTGATGTGGCCCAGGAGGGAATGGGATGAGACAATCCCACTGAACCCGTGTCTGAGGCAGAGGCTCTCAATGAAGGTGCAAGGCTCATTGCACTGACTTCATCACCAAGCCCATACAAATTAAATTTCTGCATTACTCACAGGATGACTTGCAATTATGTTGATTAATCATACGTTACTGAGAAAATGGAAACTCATTTAAAACAGGCATTATTAATCCATTGTGTCATTTTTGGTTTCTTAAAGCCTCATTCCAGGGACAATTCCTCTCTCAATGAGCTGCTTAATTCCATTTCGCTTCCACCTTGTTTATAATTAATTCTTAAAAAGTTGTTTACATGAAAGGCAATTAATTCAACACAGTTCTTGAAAGAAAGGGAATATGTAAACTCATTTAGAAGTGAAATATTTCAATACTGATACTCAAAGCAGAGATGTTTCCCAGAGTAATATAAATATGTGAATGTTGTTTGACCTTTGGTTTGTTCGCAGCAAGTAACATGCACATTTAATTTTGTAAAGTATATTGACCCTTGAACCATCTTCTAAATAAAAATGGAGCTAATAATGAAGAGAATTTTATGGGATACTATTTATTGAGTTAGCAAAGAGGTTTATTTATCCAGGAAATGGCACCATTGGACTCTGAATCTTGGGAAACAGGGAAGTCTTGGACACTGACCCTCAGAAAATATTTCTGGCTGCAGATTTTGTGGGACCAGGGTGTTTTTTTTGTGGTCAGAAAAGCAGAAGTCTGCAGGATTGGTTCACTGGCAGGATTCAGTAGTAGTGTCCTGCTTTGGATTGAGAAGAACTGGCTCTGCAGCAGCCTGAAAAATACCCCAATATTGTTCATTCAGAGCAAAAAGGATGGAATAAATTAATACACATCAGCACAGGTGTGAAGAGGGACTTGCTGGAAGGTTTTGTGAGATTTTTTCTTTGAGGTTTGCTCATGGTTCCCTCTCATTCTCTTTTCATGGTCCTTGTTCCAGCCCCAGCTCTTGGTGTGATCAATCCCAGAGGTTTTTCTGGCTCCCCCAGAACTCACTTTTGGGTTTTGGTGGGAGCAAGGAGGGAACCCTTGGAGAAGGAATTCCTGGCTGGTATTTCCCAGCTGTCCTTCAGTTCCCACTGGAATGCCAGGATTGGTGATGGGACCTTTGTGTTTTGCCAGGAGCTGGATCTGGGCACCACTTCAGCAGGCAAAAAGCTCCATAAAACACGGAGGCTGACGAGGGGTTTTGTTCCAAAACTGATCAGTCCAAGGCAGCCACAGACAGCAATTCCATGTTACTTTTAATTAGTATTTCCCTCCAGGATTTTAATAAACTATTTACCAATGGATCGCTCTGTCACTGGGCACTATCAGCTCTTTAAGCTTCTGTTGCAGAGAAGGTCAAACGTGAAAAGCTCCTTCTAAGACCGAAATAAATCATGCCAAGAGTGAGGCTTTATGGAATGATTAACATTTTCCTATTCAACCTCGCTGAGGGGTTGCTGTCCCATCCCTTTATTAATGCGCAAGTTCTCTTTTGCAACCAAGCCATGCAGCCTTTTGTAATTTGGATAATAAAAGACAGTTGTTGTTGTTGTTTTAATGAAAAGAATGGTAATTTATTGACACTTGGCTCGCACAATGACCGGCAGTGTAATGAAACCCAACAAACTAATTTCAGCCCTCCCCGTGCTAATTAAAAGCAACAATCAATATAGGCAAGGCGTTGTCAACAACGGCATTAAGAGGCTGAGCCGTGGCCAAAGGGCTGATGACAGTTCCTGAGGATGAGGCAGATGGGCGGGAGGTGGAAAAGAAACCAAGAATTGCCCACGAGGCAGAAGCTGCAATTTTTGCTGGTGGGGTTTTTAAACTTTCGTTTGAGTGTTTGATGGATTTTCTTCTTTGCTTTAAATATTTTATTCCACGATCTCTTAGTGAAATTT
This sequence comes from Sterrhoptilus dennistouni, assembly GCA_013397095.1. Taxonomy (NCBI): domain Eukaryota; kingdom Metazoa; phylum Chordata; class Aves; order Passeriformes; family Zosteropidae; genus Sterrhoptilus; species Sterrhoptilus dennistouni. Next base: position 303,835 of record VWZU01004420.1, on the reverse strand, counting down.
GTTTCTGTACGTGCTGATTGTTAAGGCTCTGATTTGAGAAGAAACTTCCTAAGTCAAGGCATTAAACTTTGCTAGTGAAAAAGGAGTTTTGCTGAATTCAAACCCTCCTGTGACTTGTTTCCTCTGAAGCTGCAGGTAAAATCCCATTGCTGCTGCTGGGATCTGATTTTCTTGTTCCAGGTGTCTCACAATAAACTTGCAGAATTCAGGTTGGTGCGAAGATCAGTTCCTTGCTCACCATCCCAAAATCCTGCTCAGGAATTTGAGCAGCCACCTCCCTTTTCTCCTGCTTTCTAAAATCAAAATTACTTACTTTATCTCCAGTTCCACAGATCACAGTAAAAATTATGAACACCATAAAGATCTTTCAAAACAAAGGAGAGTTGTGAACACTTTGGGCATTTTTTACGTGAGTTTTATTTCCCAGTTTTATATAGAAATATATTTATGTGAATGTTCCCTGCAGCCCTCAGAGGCAGGCAGAAAACTTATTGAAATACAGCAGCTGCAGTGCAACATGAACAAGCTACTATAATTCAGGTATTGCCAAAATCCCCCTTGCTAAATGATTTCTCAACTCTCATCCATTTTGTTACCCTTTGGGAGCTTGGCTGAACTTTAGAGTTTATTCCCTGAAATTCAGCTTGCAACTCATAGAGGATGTTCCAGATGAGGATGAGGCTGTTCCAGATGAGGATGAAATAAATTCTGACAAGAGGAGGCTCCTCAGGGTTGTGTTTCGTCATCAGCCTGTGGAGAGACAAAATCTGGGTGATTTCGGCTTCAGAAATTCCCCTGATTGGAATTTTGTTAACTCAGGGGCAGTGTTGGGGTGTCCTCTCTGGAGTTGTTGGGGTCTCTGGGGACTAAACTGTGCAGGGTCTCATTTTGTGTCTCTGTGGGTTTTGGTGTGTGCACAAATCCCAGGAGAAGGAAAAGCAGGATGGAAAGCCCAGATGTGTGAGTGGCTCTTCTCAAAGACATCCCTGTGGCTTTTGTGAAGTTACATCAGGAAAAACAGATCCTGCCTGACCAGTTTTGGAGAGGAGATGAAACTACCATCCATCCTCCCTGGAATCGAGGCTCCAAATCACCCCGGGCTGAGGGAAGCCTTTGGGGCAGCCTGTGGAGACCAAGGGGAGAGCAGGGAGCAGATGGTTGTCTCAGGGAATGGCCAGAAGGCTGAGGGCAGCCTGATTCCAAACTGGGGCTTGTGCAGCTGCTCCACAGCATCTGGACCTTCTCCACTGGAATTCCTGAGCAGGAATCAGCCCCTGCTCAGCAAAGGCAGAGAGTCCCTGAAGGAATTCCCCAGGGATTTTGTCCCATTCGTTTTGAGCCTGGTTGGAGGGCTTGGCTTGCACAGCCCACAGCTGGAAATAAAAGGCTGTTGGGACAATTTTATTTCTGCTTATAAACCACAAGCTGGAGCCTCAGAAGGAGTAAACACAGATGTGTCTGTTGGGGTCAGTGCTGTCAGACCATTTGTGAAGTTCAGTTGAGAAAACCAAAGTTGAGAAAACCAACTTATTTTTAGCATTTTTCTGCCCTTCACCATGACGTGACCAAGACAAAATTCCACTTCTCCACAGAGAGATGTGACTTCCTCTTCCAGCTGGGAAATTTTACACCATCCTACAGAGTGGAAAAATAAAAAAAAAAGGGGGTGTTGAATATGCCCCTGAGCCAGTGGGATCCTCAGTGTTTCAATAATCGCAGGAATTGACCCTGGACAGAAATTGTGGCATTAACAACCCATGATTTGCAATCCAAGTAATTCCTCCTGCCCCATTTGCAGGTTGCCCTGGTTAATGGAATAAATGCAATCCCACTTCAGGACAGAAAGAAGGAAATGGGTGAATTGTATCTGGAGGAGCTGACCTCTGACACACACGCTTCCCTTGCAGCAAAATGTTTGCTCAGAACATAAATTCATGGTTCAGTGGCATCCAAACAAATTGTCGTTTCCTCTCGTTGTGTATCAGTTAAAAGAGAAGTTACACTTGGAAGGGTTTTAATAGAGTGGAGAAGTCATGATTTCAAATATTTCCTTTAAATGCCTGGAACTGTGTGATCAGAATGTCATTTCTCCAAAAGTCCAGAAGAAATCACTACCAAAGGTGGGACCTCTACAGAATTTCTCTCTCCTGAGAGTTCTTCTCATGAATCTGGATGTATTTTCATAATAAAATCCAACCTTCATAAGCACAACTTTCTTGCTTAATATCAGTTAATTTATCCGTGAAAATGCCAGTGATAAAAAACAGCTTCTAAAATGAAATTTATTTCTCTAATGGTTACTCCATGAATTATAAATACTCTGTGTCTGCTGAGAAAAGGAAATGAGGCTGAACAGAACAAGTTTGAAGCCTCCAGCCCTGCTGCTCATTACAGTCATTTTGTACCTCCAAAAAAAAAAAAGTAATAAAATGTATTTCAAAATATAATTAAAAATATTTTTTCTGCATCTGAGAATGTTTCAAAGGTTGTTTTGGTTGCTATTGAACTACACAGAGAGGAAATTCTCTGCATTCTAATAAAGGGCCGACACTAGAACTGAGTAAATATTTATGTGCAGTGACAGCCCAACTTTTTATAGAGAGATTAAAAATTTGCTCTGGAATATGAATTTACCAAAGATTTTACTTTTTTTTCCCTTACATTTTCTAGCTCTGGAGGACTCCAATAATCATAAAATACCTCAGCAATTTCACACTAGTTAACAGAGCAATTTCTTCCTGACCTTTTGGATGCTGACTTTGGGTTTATCCTCTATAGAGCAGCACTTCCAAGCACAGAAGTTTTATCTTCCCAAATCCTGCAGCCAGATTTCCTGGAATATCATGGCAGGGTCACCAGAGCGAGCTCAGGAGGGGATAAAAGAGAAATACACAACAACCTTGGAGAGGGAAGAAGAGTTTTTTACTTTTAATGCCCAAATCCCGCGGATCCATGAATTATTCACACCATGGATAATTCCTGCTGGTGATTTGTGTTGTTCCACACCAGGGCTGGGGTTCACTCCTCTAATTCCACACCAGGGCTGGAGTTCACTCCTCTCCCCCACTGCCTTCATGGTGCTGCCCTTCAATCTTGAGAAAAATCGGTTGGATTGGAAATCGGAAAATCGGTTTTTTGCTCTTCGGATAAACTCACCTCGTCCCGAGGATTTCAACAAACACAGATTCTGCCTGGTGAGTGCTCCAGGGGGGGTTATCTCACTCTGACAAATCACTCCCTTCCTGCCATCAGTTCTGATATAAGTGATCATCGAATTCTGATAAAAATGAAGCTGCTCTTGTCTTGTCTCAGCCTTTTGGCCGCCTCTGGATGGAACCAGGAACAGTGAGACGAGGTGCAGAACCCAGGAATTGTTTCTCATTTGTGTGTGTTAGACTGATCAAAGATTGCTTTCATGGTATGAGAGTATGGGAATGCCAACTCAAGGCAAAACAATGTTATTTTTTTTTTTTTAATCATCAACTTTTACATTAGAAAGAATTTGCTTAAGTTCTCAAAATTTTTCTAAGGAGAAATTCCTGTTTCCCTCATAAATGGCTTAAAACTACCCCAGTCTGCAGGACTAGTGTAGTTTAGTATTGATGATTATTATTTTCATATTTAATTGCACACAAAACATTCAAAGCTTTGTAAATTCCTTCACAAAAACCACAGATTATCCTGTTTGCAGATGGAAGTGTAGGAGAGTATCTCAAACAGAACACAGCTCAGTAATCCCCATCTCTTGTCCCTTTTAATTATCAGCATCACTCTGATGATTTCTGTGGAGTTATTCCAGAGTTAATCCCAAGCAAATAATTTTACAACTGTGGCCACCGTTTTTACACTGATTTTAAATGAATGGGCAATTCTCTTTAAAGGAGCAAGGTCTATTCTAAATATTCAACCTCTCCTTCAGCACTTTTGATCCCAGGACTTTATTGGCATTAAATTTGAGCTCAGAGTGTTGTTTGAAAATGTTGTCCAATGCATCCCCATTGACTTGGTTTAAGAGCACTGAGCTAAACCTCAAAATCTTCACCCAAGACAAGATTGGGCTCCCAGTGCTGGTGTCACATCATCTGCTTCTAATCTTTGATTAAAATAGCTCAGTTTGATTATTTTCAGTGACATACAAATACCACACCCAGTAGGAAAGCCTGATAAGGAACTCCTACAGCTTTTGATATATTCAGACAGTAACTTTAAACATTATCTTTACTGGCCTTATCTTTAACAAAACTCCAAGTTTTAAGCACCATAAGGAGAGAATCAGGGTCTAATGGATTAAATACTTGGCAAAAAATGGTGGTGTTAAAAATAAGGAAGCAGGTTTATGTTTTGGGCTTTTTTTTTTTTTTTTTTTTTCTTATCAGGGTGTCAGCAATAAGCCTGAAGCCAACAGGGCTAAATCCTGTTTGTACTGAGGGTGGCTAAATCCTGTCTGTATCCCAGGCTGTTCTGAACACTCCTTGCCTTTTATCCTCTCCTGGGTTTGGTAGCTGTGTGTGAAATCAGCAGTAGCCTCACAGATTTCCCAGCTGGTTGCATTACAAGATTGCCAAATTGCATAAATACTCTTGCTTTCACTTGTCAGAAATATAATCCTAAAAGAACCTGAGAGAACTCAGGGATGGGTGGTTTTTCTGGTTTGCTTGACCAGAATTGTCTTTTTTTTTTCCTCCCTGTGATTATTGACCAAATGTCAGTCATTATGGCTCTCTTTACATTTTTTTTTTAAATTTAAATATTTCAGCACCAGCATCTAAAAATGCATCTCAACACACACAGAGTCTAAAGAAAAGCAAAGGTGTTTTTCACCACAAAGGCAGTGGTGAATTCACATGGGTGAATTCTCCTGGATGGACCAGTTTGTTTAGGAGGAAACTCTCTCCACCTGAGCCACCAGTGAATTTGTGTGTCACAGACACACAGGGCAGCACAGGGAGGGGAGAGATGCAGCAGGAAAAATTGAGGTTATGCCCAGAGAAACAGCTGGTGGTGTTCACACATCACACTGAAATATTTTAAGAAGAACCAGCAAGAAGTCGGTATTTAAAGAGGAGCTGCTGTGCTTGAGAGGCTCCCTGTTTGATCTAAGGAAAGGTGTTTCTCCCTGCAAATCACACCTCTCTTTTATCTTTTACCTTTCCATCAGCACAACTGCAACTTGCACATGGATGGGATCATAAAATTACATGAGCTTAATCCACGTCTTAAAAATCAATTCTGTTCTTAAGCAGTGTTCTTCAGCCCTTTATTAAAATTGATGTCACCACCACAAGTTTGCATCACCTGTTGGGACCTCTGCAATCTGTGTGCAAATGAAAACAGAGTGATTAGTTTCACACTCAGAATATAATCTGCCTTAATTTCCCAGAGATTTAGTCAGTACTGTGGGGATTTTTGAAATTTCAGCAAAATTTTCCTTTCTTTGTTTGCCTGGCACTGCTGCACAACAAAATTAAGTGAAGCCTTTCTTATACCACTGTGTGAAATGCCCTCTTTTAGCTCTTCATTTATACCAAGATCTTTACCAAGTGATTTATTCTCCAGGGGAACAAACAAGAGTGGACCAGAATCAATTTGCTGGGCTAACCTGGTTCCAGGGAGGATTAAAGCTGCGATTTTAGATCTGGTTGGTTCATTTTCACTGCTGAACAGACGATTCCTCATTGTACACAGGACAGTGTGTAACACCAGGAGCTCAAAGTCTGCTGGGAGCTGAGAGCTGGGATGGGAAGGGATCCAGGCTCTTCCCATGGAGAGTCACACAGACAATCCCAGCTGGGTCTGGGCTCTGGTTTTGGCTGGAAAAGTTAATTTTCTTCTCAGAGGCTCACACAGGGTTTGGGTTTGTGCTGGAAAGAGTGTGGGAAGCACAGGGAATGTCTGGTTGTTGCTGAGCACAGCCAGAGCCTTTTCTGCTCCTCATCCACCCCACCAGCCAGGCTGGGGGGGCACAAAGGCTGGGGAGGGGACACAGCTGATCCCAGGTGACACCAGGGATATCCCAGACCAACATCATGCTCGGTGGATAAAGTTGGGAAGGAGGAGAAGGGGAATGAGGGTGTTTGTCTACCCGAGTCACCATCACACCACGGAGCTGAGCTTTCCCCAGGACACTGAGCACTGCCTGCCCACGGGAACGGGGATGGATTCCTGGGTTTGTTTGCATTACCTGTTACACTGTCTCTGCCTCCACCCACGGGTTTTCTCACTTGCACCGTTCTCATTCTCAGCAGGGACAGGGAGCCAGGCCCTGTGTGGGGCTGGGTGTGCTTAGATTGTGTTTTGCCTGCCTGTGGCTGTCAGTCCGATGATACAGTCCATTAATATATTTTTCCATGAAAATTTTAAATGGGATTCATCAGGTAGAAGGACAATTTCTGATATAAAGAGATTTTCCTTGCTTTGCTACCACACAACTCCTTCACCTCGCTGTCAGCCAGAACCTGGTGAGAGCTGGGGATTTGCATCAAACCAGACTAGTTTACATCCAGCTGTTCCTTGCCCCTGCGTTTTGCATTCCCAAAAGCATCAAATTTCACTTTCTGTACAGGTTTCCTATTGTTCGTCCCTCTAGCAGCTGAACTGCGTCCCTCGGGAATGGTGTCCCCAGGACGATGCTGCTGCCTGGGGCTCTGCTGCCACCTAGCCAGCTTCCATCCCAGCTCAATTCCCAGCTTCCCTTCCAGTCCCCAACTTCCATCCCAGTTCCCAGCTTCCATCCCAGTTCCCAGCTTCCATCCCAGTTCCCAGCTTCCATTCCAGCTCCCAGCTTCCATTCCAGCTCCCAGCTTCCATCCTAATTCCCAGCTTCCATCCTAATTCCGAGCTTCCATCCTAATTCCCAGCTTCCATCCTAATTCCGAGCTTCCATCCTAATTCCCAGCTTCCATTCCAGCTCCCAGCTTCCATTCCAATTCCCAGCTCCCATCTCAATTCCCAGCTTCCATCCCAGTTCCCAGCTTCCATTCCAGCTCCCAGCTTCCATCCTAATTCCCAGCTCCATCCCAGCTCCCAGCTTCCATTCCAATTCCCAGCTCCATCCCAGCTCAATTCCCAGCTCTATCCCAGTTTCCAGCTTCCATCCCAATTCCCAGCTTCCATCCTAATTCCCAGCTTCCATCCCAGTTCCCAGCTTCCATCTCAACTCCCAGCTTCTATCCCAGCTCAATTCCCAGCGTCCATCCCAATTCCCAGTTTCCATCCCAGCTCCATCCCAGTTCCCACCTTCCATCCCATCCCATCCCATCCCATCCCATCCCATCCCATCCCATCCCATCCCATCCCATCCCATCCCATCCCATC
>VWZU01004420.1:283166-295415 GCA_013397095.1 Sterrhoptilus dennistouni | reverse complement strand
AGGAGAGGAGAGGAGAGGAGAGGAGAGGAGAGGAGAGGTCTCCAGGTCCTCTGCTGACTCCCAGATCTGCATCCAGGAATTCTTGTTTAGGAAAAGCACCTGGGGGTTTAATCTGGCTTTAAGGGGTGATGTTGCCCTGCTCTGTGCTGCTCTTCAAGCGCTCCTTTCGTATCATCTCTGTTCTTCCTGTGTTTTCATTCCCATTCCTCAGCAAACACCCCAAACCCCCGTAATAAACAACCACAAACTCGGCCGCGGCGATTCTCTGTGTTTGATTTTCCCCCATAAAACCCTCACTCACCTTTTGAACGGAGCAGAACATTCCTGTACATCCGAGGTGGAAGAAAACACCTGGATTTCCACTAGAGGGGGACGTTGTAAAGCTCAAATGGGATGAGAGAATTCCCAGGGCAGGGAGGGAGGATGAGGATGGGGACAGGGATGGGGAAGAGGCTGGAGGAAGGAAATGCTGCTGCTTTTTGGGGTCTTAACATTCCTCATTCTCCTCCCGGCACCTTTAGAGGGGCACTGCAAAATTACAGGTTGTTCTCATCTTCCAGCTTGGTGACTCAGAAGATAAATGGGAGAACTAATTCTGTGCACTGTTTCCTTTAAAATCCAGTTTATTAGGGGAAAAGCAATTTACGCCGCCAGAATTTGTCAGCTGTTGTCCTGATCCTATAAATAATTTGGGGTTTGGACAGCTTTATTGTCTGCTTTAATTTGGAGGATTTGGGTCTTTTCATCCTTGAGGATAATTTGTACAGCAGCAACACTTAAGCACTAGGAGAAAGAGATGGGAATAAATATTGAATTATGATTTAGATGAAGCTGAAACAACAACAAAACCACCCCATTTTTATCATTACAAGGAGTTTGCATGAAGATGTTTCTTTCATACAAATGAAAGCAAGATTTAGAAAGTTGAAGCTTGAGCTGACAGTTGAGTTTCTGTACACAGGCCTTGGAAAAAGAAACTTCATGAAAATTTCATGAGGGTCTCACACTTTGTTTCACACTCAGGATGAAAACACAAAAACATGATCATTTTACATAAATTCTTCATTTTGTGTAAAATATAATTCATTCTTCTGCACATTGCCACGAGATCTGGTAGCACAAACCCTTTTTCCACTCGATTTTCTGCCACTGCATTATGCATTTCTGAATTTCCACTGTGCACAGGAATCTGCTCTTGTAGCTACTCCTGAAAAGAGAAACAGAAAAAAAAAAAAAAAGTAGCAAATACACATACAAGGGGTTACACTCTATAAACACCAGAAATCACATCCTTCACCTGAGGCTGCAGATGTTTCCTACAGTGACTTGTTGTCAGCAGAGAAAAAAAATCTAAAAGTTGCTGAGATGCTGTGCTGAGAAAGAGAGAAAAAATCTAAAAGTTAAATACTGAGATGCTGTGCTAAGGAAAGTCCTTTTGTCTTGCTTGTCCTTTGAAGAAAAATAACTTTCTATTAAAATTTTGAGCTTCCCAAGTTACAGACTCACGTGTTTCTCTGTTGAAATATCTGACAATTGCACAGGAAAATTTGGTCCAGTCGAAATCAGACTGAACAGGACAGATATTCTGAGAGCCAGAGAGGTGTCTCGTTCTCACCTTGCAAATTCTCTGCTCTTTCTCTCTTGCTTTGGGTGTAGAAGTCGGTGTGAGGGTGGAGGGAGGAGTAATTACAAGTTTGGTTACAGCTCCTCATTTCCCTCACAGCAGCTCCAGGCACAGCATGGAGGTACCTGGGGGAGAGGTTTGAGCTGAAATTGTTTTTTTTTCCAATTGTAATGTTCCTGTTAAAGCTCCCCATTTCTGACAATGGGGTTGTGTGGAGGTGAAGTAGGTCCTGCTCCGCTAAAAGTGTGTTTGTGCGGGGTGTGTCCACACAGGGAATATCACAGGGTCCCAGAATATTTTGGGTTGGAAGTGACCTCAAAGCTCATCTCATTCCATGGGCAGGGACACCTTCCACTGTCCCAGGGAGCTCCAAACCCATCCAACCTGGCCTTGGGCACTGCCAGGGATCCAGGGGCAGCCGCAGCTTCTCTGGGCACCCTGTGCCAGAGCCTGTCCACCCCCACAGGGGACAATTCCTTCCTGATATCCATCTAAACCTGCTCTGTTTCAGTTTGAAGCCATTCCCTCTATTCCTGTCACTACAAGCTCTGTCACTGTGGCCATTGCCAATCTCCCCACTCAGCCCCTGATGTCCTGGTGCAACTAAATATAAAAAGCCCTTGTTCCTTCCAGCCTTCTCCATCCATCCATCCATCCATCCATCCATCCATCCATCCATCCATCCATCCACCCATCCACCCATCCATCCATCCATCCATCCATCCATCCATCCATCCATCCATCCATCCATCCATCCATCCATCCCCCTGTCCTGAAAACTCAGCATCCTGTGCTCCAAGGCAGCTCCCAGCCCTGCAGGTGGATCAGGATCTCAGGGAGACCACTGGAGACCAAACTCCTTCCCTTTAAATCCTCTTTGGCCTCTCAGAGCTGTCCAGCACACGGGTTGTGTGTCAGCCTTTCTCTCAGACATCTCCTCACCTCATCATTGCCTTCTATTCATTTCTATTTAAAATCTATTCTGGTCCAAAATTGATTCCAGGTCATTTTTGACTCAAGGGACAAATGTTATCCAGCCTCAGCCGGGTTGTCCAGAGCCTCCTTTGAACTTTCACCTCTAAGAGGGAGTGACCAGACCTCGGTGCTGCCACCTCCTTCTAAAGACATTTTTCATTCTCCCTCCCCAATCTCCTCATCCCCAGCCCTGCCATCTCCCTGCCAGTCAAAACCAGATAATTAAATCCTCCACCCTCAGCTCTCAGGCAGTCTGAGGCCTCAGCAGCACCTGAGACTGATTTGAAGAGGAAAAAAAATCCTCGGGGAGGATGGAACAGCAGAGCTGGGGTGGCACTGGGATTGCTCCAAGTTCTGCCCATTTCACTTTTCATCTATGGCTATTCTGTCAACACCAGAGGATGGGCTTTAATTGCTTTCTCCAACATATATGGCAACACCATAGCAACTTCTCCTCAATGCAGCAAAGCCATTTCTTCAGTAATTATTAGCCTAATTAACTCTCAAATGTTAGCAATACTCAATCTGCTGATTAAATTTCAATTGAATTTTGTTACTCACCAGAATGAGAGCGGTGAAGGCAGTCTCTAAATTAAGATCTATTTAATTGTTCTCCCCTGAGTGCTCCTGCAGAGAAATGTATATCTTTGTATTTCCAGTCATTTGTGAGCACACACCAGTGCTCTGCCGCACAATTCCTTACGTCAGGAGCTCAGAGGATGAAGGATGAAGACAACACTGACTGTGAAATGGCTCTAAAAACTCAGTGATTTGCATAAATCTCTCTTCTTTTTTTCCCTCTTATTTTTTTCAGGCAGCTCTTAGATCAGGTTCCAGCAACATAATTGATTTCTCTGCTTTCCCCTATGTTTGACTTCTCTGTCTTTATAATCCACAACTGATTAGATGTGGTGTTTCTATCTCCGATATTCTTTGCAGGAGGGACAACCTTTATTTTCCTGTTTGAGCCAAGATTTTACAAGCTGAGAGCATTGCAGCAGGTCTGCAGGTTAATGTGGGATGGGGGATTCACTCACCTGAGTTTTCCTGCTGTTTGACACCCAGAGGGTCAGGACCTGGCCAAATGTTTGGACAAGGAACCACCCGGGAATTTTAGCTACAATAGATCTCATGGATGAGCCAAAAAATTAAAATAATGTCTCATTATTGTTATTGTTGTTATTGTTATTATTTCTTCAATAATATTTTAATTCCCTGTTAAGGAAATATCATTTCCAGCTGCTCTTGAAAGACATATTTTCCTCTTAGACTTCCCATCCCACATGCACACTTCCACCTTTTCTTTTGCACTGGGAAAGGGACATAAATTTAGGGCATTAGTAAGAACGGGACATTGATCATTTTCTTTGAGAAGGAGGATAATTTCCCCTGCTTTGACTCTGTGAATTGGCTCACCAAGAGCATCCACAGTTCCAGGGTGGGACCTCAGAGCTGAGGGCAGAGAGAGGATGAGACACACAGAAAAATCTCCTAAATTGGTCCAGCTGTGACATCCTTGGCCCCACCATCACCAGCACTGAAAGAACTTTAAAAAAAAAGCAATTTATAGATGGAAGAGATCGTGGCCCATGATTATTGTCCTATGGCACCACTAGAACGCAAGGAACTTGTATTTTTTCCCACTAAAACTTGCAGGCTTCCCTTAATATCTGGATTTCTTTGGAAAGGAGAAAAAAATCAAGATGTTAAACCTTGTTTGCAGAAACATTTTGTCACTACAGAAGCATTTGCTCAGGGTTTCTGTGTGTGGCAAACTGAAGGTGCTTCTGTGCAACTGCCTCGGAAGGTCTGTGTGAGTCTGAGCAAAGCAGAAATCCCAGGAGACTGATGAGGAGTGACAGATCCTGAGCAGCAGGGAATTAATTCAGTGCAGGAGGGAGCTGCTGAAATTCTACCTCTGTGCAAAAGGCCAGCAGAGGTCTTATCCTTTATTTAAATCTGATGTTGTGGCTCCTGAAAATGCTCGCACTTGCACAGGGCTGAGAATTTGATATGGGGGGAACTGGCTGCCAGCAATCCCAGTGAATTAGAATAATAAATGACTGCATGATTCTTGAATTGAAAAATGTAGGAAGACTAACCACTTTCGAAGAACAAATGTCATGTCCCAGAACAAGCTGAAGCTGTTTCCTTCTGGAGAAAAAACCAACCAACCAAACAAAAAAACCCAAATGATTACCTGGGAGTGCTGTGGAGGGTGCAGCTCAAACCAAAACCCTAAAACGTGGGAACACCGTGGTCAAAGGACACCAAGGGACACACCCTCTGCCTCTGCCCCTACCAAAGGACACTGATGCCTCCATGGGTGTGAACAACTGTCTCCAGCTGTTTCCAGCTGTTTATGTTCCTCCCTCCCCTCAACAGCTTCTCTGGACAACCTGAGCCTTTTTGGGACTACCCAAAAACAGAGGCCAAACAAAATCAAGGGAATAAAAAGCAGTTCTGTTTATTGAAGATCCTTCAGGTACATTTCAGGCAGATAAAGCCCCCCACAGGAGTTTTCACACTTTTATTAGTTTGGTTCATTTGCATATTGAGGGTTAATCTTCCAATTACACCTTCAGGTAATGAAGTCATTTACCCCAAGTTTTCTTCCCCCAACTCACTTTTATTTACATTTCTTGAGGCCTGAGGCAGTGAGGTGTCCTTGAGTCTCAGGCCTGGACAGGAATTGTTGTGTTTGATCAAAATGGGGAAGCAGCAGCTCACACTGTGTGTGGAGTTTAGAGTGATGCACTAAAGAATTCCAGGATTACTAAAAGATGAATAATATAAAACCCAAGTTCCTGAGGCATCAGAGCAGCTCCGAGTCCATCAGAGCTGACAGTGAGTTCTGCCTTTATGAAAATGGAGCCAGGATCATGTTCAGCCCCTGGAATAGTCTTGCCTGTTCTATCTTTCCCTCAGGTGACAAACTGTGGACTTGAAATTGCCGGTTCTCACTGGTGTTTGCTCTCTCCTCTCTTTCAGGAACTCCAGGCAGGTGATTTAGGGCAATTATGCTTTATTACATCCATTTATCCTCAATACTGAGCTGTCATTTTGGGACCTCTGTCTACTCAATCACTCCCACAGGTACAAAAAGCCCCAGTGCAGAGATGTCTCCTCTGGAGTCCTGTCACAGCCTGAGAGCATCATTCATCTCTGGGACCACTGAGGGAAATCCTCAGCTTGCACAGCAGCTCAATTTCAGATAGAGATGTCAACAGTGCAGTGGGACAGCAGCACACCAAGGCCATTCAGTCTTCTTTGGGCTGCTCTGGAAATAAAAACAGGGTTTGAAACTGAGCCCTGGGGGAAATGGGGCTCCTTCAGGCCAGCAGCATATTCAGGACAACACAAAGCACAGGAGGGAGGTGGAGGTGGGCTGAGTTCCATGACAGCACCTGGATGTTCAAGCCTTTGGCTGGGTTTGTGTCTGTGTAACCTCTGTCCCAGGGAGTTTGGCAGGAAATGCCTTTCCTGATTGTTTTCAAACCCAAATGTGGTTGAAAGTGCATAAAATTCAGGATCTGCTGGATTCTTGTGCCATCAGCCTGGCCATGGGCTCCCTTCTCTCACCCTGGTGCAATGAGATGATCCAATTCCCTCTGCTCTTACCTGGGTCACATCAGGGAAGGGATTCCCTCACCATCACAGATTTAGTTACTTATTTATTGTCCTTCCTGTGGTAAATGTGGTCTGCTTGGATGGGCACAGATCAAGAGTGGAGTTAATGGAGCAATTATTTATCTGGGTTAGAGGAAAAGAGAACAAGGGTTGTGTCAGGCTCCTTGCAGGGACTCAGTGCTGGAATTGCAAATGGGCAAGGGACAAAGGAGGCTGATCTCCCTCCCACTCTGCAAATCTGGGCTGCTGACCTTCTCTCTGATTTCTGCTCTGTGTCTCCTCAGGAAAAATTATTCTTTAAAAAAATTAATAATCATATCTTTCTCAAAAAAAATAAATAAAAGTTATCAGACATTTAAAATGTGCTTTTCACTTGACTTAAATGTTACAGCGGAAACATTCTTATGTGTCATGATTGTTAAATGACAAGAAGAATGTCAAGGCTAAGTCACTGCCATCATTTATCTGGCTCTGGGCTGCCTCTGAACTGAGAGGTGCCAGCAGTGGGATGTAATGTCCCTGTTGCACAGCTACAGCACAGAGTTATTGTGTCCCTGGGATACGGACAATGAGATACCTGACAGCAAACACCTTTCAGAGCCAGGATTAAAAGTTTATCACCTGTCTGTCACCTCAGAGAGATCAATGGCCAATGACAAAAACACTCTGAAGTTAAATCTAGGTGGGATTAATGTGAGAAATAGAAAATTATTGGCTTCCAACCCAGCACTTCCACCCTGACTGAAGGAATCTGTCCTCCTGTGTTGTGCTCTGGTGAAATTGCTGAGGACACTGCATGAAAACATCTCTGAGAAACTCTTTACCTCTCTCTCTCTCTGAAAAGGAGTTTTACCTCTGTGTGGCCTGCAGACCTCACTGCAATTACTCACTTCTTCGTAGCAAATTAATTTATTAACATCACTGTACACTGAGGATGAACTGAGAGCTCCTGAGAGAGGATAAAACTCTTGGCCTCTTTGCCAAAAAAAAAAAAACCCCAAACAGCTTCCACTTGTTTTTCTTGAAATTCCGAGTCCTGACATTTGCTTCCCTTTGGAGGCTCAGCTGAGGCTGCAGCTCCAGACGTTGCATTTTTAATGCGTTCGGTTTGTTGGGACCTTGTTTAACCCCGAGACCTCCTTTCTCTCCCAGATATTGATTGGACATGATGAGTGCACTCCACAGGAACGAGGGATCAGTCAGCAAAGCTCATGAGTTGGCACAATCCAGGAGCTCCAGGGAAGAGCTCATGAGGACTCCCATTTTTTATTTTATTTTTCTGGGAGGGATGTAAATATGAGCTTTGCTTTGTGGCTTTCTTGGGATTAAACACCTGAAAAAATCCTCTATCTTCATGGAGGGTCAAAAGGAGCAACACATCAGCTCTTTGTGGAAACCATCCAGCTCCTAAAACAGTGATGGGTTAAAGTGTGTGGAGCTGTGGTTTGGAAGGTTCAGAGTTTTTTTTTCTGTTCAGCCAATGATTTGTGGCTCTATTTTGTTGAGTTCTGAAGTAAATGAGTGTTATAAAACAGCAGTGAGACAGATAAGGGATTTTTAGTGGCTAAATAAAAGAGTTTACCTTAACTGCTGAATAACTGGGCTTCTGGGGAGGAGGAAAAAGAGAGAGAGAGAGGAAAAAGACAGCCAGAAATGTAACAGTAGTTTAAAAAACGATATACAAACACCCCAAGCGTGAAGGTTTTATACATCTCAGCCTCACAGATCTGGGTTGAATGGGGAGCTGATTAAAAAAAAGGTACTTGAAATATCCTGAATTTTAATAAAAGCCCAGATATAGATTCCAGATAAAAACCCATCCCAGTATAAAGGCACCTGTGTGTGTTTGTGATTCCTCTGCTCCAAAGGTGGGGTTTAATTCCACCCCATTGAGGGAGGCACAAATGACAAACATTTAGCCCTGCAGCCAGAGCAGGTTTGTTTCCTCACTGCCACGTTGAAGGATGAGTGAATTCCCTTCCAATTTCCCATTTTTCCTACTTACTCTGCCTTCAGCACGGCTCTCACAAGTCCTTTTGCAGAAAGCTCTCAGCCCTGACTGAGCCAGCACATCTCTGCAGCACAGGACCTGCAACATGACCGAGCTGTCCCAGACTGTGCTGAAGGCAAATCCTTCTCCTCACAGAGGCCCTGAAAAGGTTTCCACCCTGCCCAGGGCACAGCCTGAGCTCCTGCAGCCAGGACAGGGCTGCTGTGCCAAGGAGGAGAATCTCATTGATTCCCTGCTGTCGTGGTTTGAAAGCAAAACGACAGAGGCTCCAAGTCAGAAATACAATTTAATAAGAAGAAAGGTAAAAAGGTAAAATAAAATAAAATAAATGCAATAACACAAAGGACCTCTGACAAAGTCAGAACACAACCTGAGCAGGGTGGTGGGAGCAGTCCAGGTGAGGGGCTCTTCCTGAAGCAGTGATCCCACAGAAAGGTCTGGGAGCTCTGCTCCTCTGGGAATCCAGTGGCTCAGGGCTGCTTGTCCTGTCCCAAATCCCAGATTCTCTCCAGGTGGGAATGCTTGGCTCCTCCCCCTGGGCATTGGGAGCATCTCCCAATGGGATGAGGAGTCGTGCAGTGGGTCCTTGATGGCCCATTAAACAGAGAGAGCTCCTGGAGGGAGTTCCCTGTGAGTCCTGGGCAAGGCATTGATGGGCCATGAGCAGAAGAGCCCAAAGGAGGGGCCTGGGAAAACACTGCCCCACCTGGTGCCAACAGCTCATGGGGATGGGGATGGAATAAATACTGTGTGTACATCCTATACCACAACCCAGGACACTGCTCCTGCCTGCTCAGCTACTGCAGGCACAGCCCCAGCTCCTTCCCTTTGCTCCTCCAAGAACCAGCTCAGGTCCTTCACTCCAAGGTTTCAGTTTATGGGATAAACAAATCTTCACCCAAGCAGATAAATCAGCGCTGGTGTCTGCAGAGACTCTGCAATTAACTCCAGGCCCTTTAGAGGATGTGAGCAGAGCTGGCTCTGACTGAGGAGAACAGAGTGTGCTCTGCTGTGTGTGAGCTGAATCCCACAGGAGTAAAACCTTGTTCTTGGAACATTTGGGCCTGGGAGATGTGTGTTCAGCAAAGATGCTGGTGCTGGATGAGACAGATCAGGCTCCAGAAGGTTGAGCTGTCTCTCTCCAAAGAGAGAGGCCAGCTCTCTACTCAACCCACTGGCACTTTTCTCTGAGTCATTTTCTCTTCCTGTCTAATGACTTCGCTAATTGGAATATTTTTCATTTTTTTTTCCCCCAGTGGCTTTCCCTACTCAAGCTCAGGCTTTGAAAAGTTCACAGAATGCTCCACATTTCTCCTACATCACAAACCTAATCTAATCTCTTTTATATTGACTCATGGGCCCTGTAAGAGATACAACCTGTTGGCTCAGGATTGTCACTCTTTGCCCATTTCATGGCCAGTTTTGCTCAGGGCTGCAATTTCTGCTCAGTTCCATGTGTGTGTTCTAAATGTCTGACTCCCACGAGCAAGAAAGCCCTGTTCTTTCTTCAGGTGTGATTGTTCTGAAATTGGCAATGCAATCTTAATGACTTGGAGCGAAGATAAAAATATTGAAACCATGGCAACCTCCAAAATTTCAAGCTGATGCCCAACTTTGCTCTTTTGAGGAATGCAACCTGTTCAGGGTGCACAAATGAACCTCAGGCAGATGTAGCCTCTGAGTGGAGGGATTGGCTCCAAACAAGCTGGTAAATCCAGCTACTCTGCCCATTTTCCCAGCTAAAAGTGATTTCAGAGACATCCTGTTCTCTTCCAGTCACACCTTTTCTAGATCCAGCATCTCCCCAACTTCTTTTCCTTTCCAGGAGTCTCCCAGCCAGTTTTTCACACTCTTTGGTTTTTTTTATGGATGTAGCTGAGTATAAAGATTTTGTTACAAATTTAGTGGCTCTTCTTTTGATAGCTTCTGCATGTTAAACCAGAAATATGAGTCTGGTTCAATATGATGATCATGTTTTTGGGGAGAGAACACAGTTTGCACATTCTTGGGTTCATAAGTTCAGCAGCACAAGGTAGGTGACAAACACTTTTGTGTGGTTCAGGTTTCATCTATCAACCCTGGTCTCCTCCAAAGGTGAATTTCCAGGCATGAGATGCCCCACAATTCACAAGTGTGAGAGAGAAATGTATAAAATATACCCACTAAAGGAAAAAGACAGGATCTGTTTCAGAAACACCAGCCTATAAATAAATTTTAACTGAATATAAGTTGGTTTCTCTTGCTCCAGCGCTTCCTTTCTCCCTTTTTGGCACCAGGTGTAGTCTCTGAAAGCAGCAGAAGGCAGAGTGCATTAGTGTCATTTCAATGATAATGTTCAAGGAATAATTGCCACTGAATCAAATGGTAAAATGAATCCCACATTAAATGCTCACCTCCAAAGCTGCCTGATGATGGCTTCTGTCAAATAACCAGCAAAGAGCCTGTCACTGGAAAGCCTCCAGAGAAAGTGAGATTTGGGTCCCCTTCCCACTCTCTGCTGGTTTTTTGGGGGGGCTTGAATTCAGTGTGTTAATAATGGTGAATTCATCTTTTTGTTGAGCCTTTAGCAAACCAGCTCAGTGTGGAACAAATCAGGGGTTGAAGGTGATGTGTGCAAGGCTGGCTCTTCAAGAAAGGGCTTTTCCACAAGGAAATTAAGCAAGAATTTCAGAAAACACAACAAAAATAACAACCCAAAATTTAGCTCTTTTCATGCTCCTTTCTGCTTTCCCTTCTACCTTTCACACATTTTGGGATATGAAGAAGAGTGAGGCCAAGGCAGCAGGACAAGAGGGAATTGTGGCTGCCCCAAGGCAGGAATGCTGAAGAAAAAGCAGAAAATTGTGTTTCTCTGCCCAGATCTGTTCCCTGGAGCATGTCCATGGTGGGGCAGAGGAGCTGATCCAGATCCAGCCTTGCACTGCTCGAAAACACAGAGATTTGGTGCTTCAGAAGAACAAATACAACAATTCCCAGCTTGATCCGGAACAGTCACACCAGAATCCCTTTTGTTCAACCCGTGGTGCAGCTCCTCCAGGACCTGCTGTCGTTTGGTGACGATTTCTGGAGATTTCCATGAAACCAAGAGGTGTAGGCAGGAAAAGTGAGCCAGATTGGGTCAGGCTGGGCTCTTTCACACTTTGTCCCTGCAAAGGATCCCCTGGGTTGTGGAACTCAGTGGTTTCAGCCCAGCCAGGACATTTCAGCCAGACAAGGCCACACATCACCACCACCATATCCCCAGCATATGGTGAGTCCAAAATCACCTCTTAATATCTGTTAATAAACCTAAAACCTTTAACACAGTGTGTCAGGGGAAGGGAAGTAAAGGCCAAAGGCTCTGCAGCTTCAAAGCAGGAACAGCTTTGCATTTTCACAAATATAAACCATGTCTGTGTCTGCTTAAACACACAAAGCTGTGAGATAAGCACTGCTGAAACTAATCATTTTTTTCCTCTGAAGCCCTTTGTTTTCTAGATCCACTCTGTCAAAAACTTTGTTCAACCTCTGATTTTTCACAGGATTTCAGTTTTCAAGAAAAAGGGGATATAGGGATCCCTAAGGAAAATAAATTCTGAAGTGAAAATAGAGAGAAATTAGAAGCCACAGGCTGCAGGACCAACAGTTT
The DNA here is from genome assembly GCA_013397095.1 of Sterrhoptilus dennistouni. Lineage (NCBI taxonomy): Eukaryota > Metazoa > Chordata > Aves > Passeriformes > Zosteropidae > Sterrhoptilus > Sterrhoptilus dennistouni. The sequence continues at coordinate 283,547 of VWZU01004420.1, read as the reverse complement.
TGCTCTAAAAAATCTTCTCATAAAAAAAAGCACGACTAATGATTCACACGATAACTGTTCTCAAGTGCAATTTTGTCACTGAATGAAAAATTCGAGAATGACAATTTTGGCCTAAATATTCTCATGTGAGGAAAAGCTGCTGGCCTGGTTCCACATCACCAGCAGGTGGGAATTCCAGGGCCTGGATCCAAAACAGGAGATGGATGGATGGATGGATGGATGGATGGATGGATGGATGGATGGATGGAGGGATGGATGGAGGGAGGGATGGAGGGATGGATGGAGGGATGGATGGATGGAGGGATGGATGGAGGGAGGGCTGCTCCTGCTGCAGAGGGAGGAAATGGCATTTGGGGAAAAGCAGGAAGAGGAATATCCTTG
>VWZU01004420.1:263927-277811 GCA_013397095.1 Sterrhoptilus dennistouni | reverse complement strand
CTCTGTAGGTGACAGAGCAGCCAAAGAGATCCAAGACAATCTCCAACAGATGAAGGTCTTAAAATCGTCCAAAAAAAAAAAAAATAGCACACAGCAATTCTAAGCTGAACTAAGAACAGCCCAAACTTTCCCCCCTCACACATCCCCTGCAAGGATGGCTGCAAAGGATTCTCCCCCACTCCCAGCCCCACATGAGGATCTTTGGGTTGGTGGGATAGAAACTCACAGCCTCACCCATGGTGTAAAGCAGCCAAACCAACCAGGCAGGGAGAAAAGATGAGGGAAGTGTAAATAATCTGAGGGACAGCTGGGACTCAGCCCCAGTGATGCCAAGTCCTGCTCAGGTCGACCCCGGTCAGAGCTGTGGCTCAGCTGTTCAGTGGATTCCAGCTGCTTCTCCTCTCTTGCCTTGGAGAATTTTCCCTATTTAATTCCGTTTTTCCTGGCGTTTCATGACAAAGCTCTCCACTTCAGAACCCTCCCAGCACAGCTGGACTACAACAGCAGTGCACGAGGAATAATGAGAGTTTTTTTCAAACCAGCCAATTTGAAGGAATTCCGTTAGAATTTATATTCTCGTGTCTCGTGGGTCCTTTTGAAAATTACTTCAATTTAAGGTGAAATTAATATTTCCTAAATATTCCTCACGAGTGGCAACATATCTCAGCTGTGATGCAATCAAATGTCCTTTGAGAAACATTAACTTAAAGTAGATGCTGATCTACCAGGATCTGAGTATGGGCATGAAGATTTGGAGATGGGGAGAAAATGTGGGAAGCTCATTATTCAGATCCTTCAGTCATGTGAATCTGGAAATTAATTATAAAATTTCATTTTTGATTAACAAAGAAGAGCAAACTGTTTTAGCATATGGTGCCAGATGTTATTGGAGGAAAAAAAAAAAAAGAGAACTGAACTAAAGCTTCTGTTACTTCTCCAAATATGTTATTCTTTTCTCCTGATCACTTAATTAATTCAGACAACAATTTTTTTAAATAATTATTTTTTAAAAAAACATCTTTTGAAGAGACTCCCAGTCCAAGATAAAGCTGTCAGTCTTCTCTGGGGGAGGAGGAAAATGCTCAGATCTGGATTTCTGAACTACATGGTTCTACAGCTGGAAATGACAACGTGCAGAACAGAAGTGACTTCTTATCACTTCAATTCTTGGAGTGAATCCAAAAGACATTTGTTCAAAGCTAAAACTCCTTTCTCATTCCTTTTTTTTTCCCCCAGGAAATTTGGCAACAGCAAATTTTGATTTGAACCAAGGAAACTTTCCCAAAAGAGAGTTTTGGTTTACATCCCTTAGTGAATAATAAACAATATTCACATTAAAGGCTCAGACTTATTTTGCAATGAGTTCTGTTCTGTTTATAGGAATTTCCCAAGGGTTCACTGCCTGATGTTGCTCTGGCCATTGGCAGAGCAATTTGGTCCAGCTGCCCTGGTGCAATTCCCAAAAGGAAGCAGCAAGGAAAGAGAGAAATGATGTAGAAAAAGTTGAAGCCAGACTGAGAAGCAAAGGAGTAACGAGGGCATTCAGCTGTTTCTGGGGAGTTCAGCACGGACATGACACAGATTTTTGGCTCCCAGGTAACCCAGCTGAGTGACACTTAAAGGTCTGTTTGACCCAGGGAAATTCTTTCTGGTGTAAAGAAAATTCCTCTGTTCTGGTGGAAGATTCGCATCAGATGGAGGCTGGGATTGCTGTCACATCAGATTGTCCCGTGGTGGTGATGGCTGAACCTGCTGCCCAGCTGGACACGTCACCGAGCTCCTCCTGAGACAAAAAGAAGATTCTAAAGGAACTGTATTTGTTATTATGCTAACAGCATCCCATAATTTCCCACTGGGATGTGCCTCCTCTGGAAATTCCTCAAGTTTCTGTTGCTATAACGACTGTGCAACCTCTCAAGAGAAGCTGAAAACTTCTAAGCAGGATTTCTGGGAGTCCACCCCACTTTTCATAACCCTTCATCGTCATTCTGGCATTTCTTGGAAAGGAACTATGTGTAACATAGTCAGGGGTTAAAATGGCACCCTGCTCCCTTCCGCTTATTTTGGGCGAATTAAAGTCTTAACTTCAGCAAAGATCAAACCAGTTGGTGCCATTTTCCAGAAGAGAAATGCTGGGAATCCAGAAGAATGTTCAGCTTGCACACACAAACTCACACTGCTTTATTCCCAGAGTGGCCATGACTAGAAGCCAGTGCTCAATAATTGTAATTTCACGCAGCGTTTGCACAAGAGAATTTGACAATTCCATCTCACAACTTTTCCCCTGTATTGTTTGGATAATTACATTGTCAAAAATTACTTATCATGCATTTAGCACTTAATACCCATTTATTAGGAGTTCATGTAACTGCTATTTAAAGAATAATACATGCTCACTCCTTTCTACGCCATTTGATGCCACTTTGATTCTGTAATTGCTGGTTTCCTGGGATATTATGCCACAAAACCTGAAGAAATAATTGGTTGTTTCATTCCAGACAATACGTTCTGGAGTTGCACAGAGTTTTTAACTGGCAGATTTGTAACAGCGCAAGGGAGACATGAAGGGAGTGAATGCCAACCGTGGAATGGGATTGCACCAGGCAGCTCCAGGAGCTGCTGCTCCCATTGTTCAAAGAAAAATTGTTCCTTATGCAAATACTGGGGGGGGGTTGTGCCTTTGGGGGATGCTCTCTGCAAGACTTTGGCAGCACAGGGTGGAATGACTCCCCAGTGAGATGTGAAAATGAGGTGACTAAAAAAACCCCCAGTTCTTTCAGGGCTCAGCTATAATTATTTCTTGTTTGCAGAGCACAGGCTGAAATCTGCAGGAATAACTGCTGGGTTTGTGGGGGATTGTTTTTGTAAGTGCGTGAAAGCAAAATGAAGGAGTATCTTGCAAGTATATTTAAAAAGCACTATTTTAGCTGAACTTTTGTCGCTTGTTAACTCTGTTATCAAGTGGTGGCAAAATACTCTATACATGTTCTTTTTCAGCGTCTTCAGAATCCACATTTATTTTACGGCAAATCCCGTTGTTTGACTTGAAAACGTCTCTACCTTTGTCTGGCTTTGAATTGTTTATAAACTCGTGGTTGAAGTTACTGTCACTTTCCCTGGTGATATCACACAACTGTTGCACAGAGTTTTCACAGGCTGTAAATAACTGGGCTGAAATTTGTCACAACTTCCAGATCCGTAAAGTGGGTGAGTGAGTAGATGAAAGATTATGATTGTGGCCATTTTTATTTTGGAAGAAAAAAACCCACGGCAGGAACTGTAACCCTTTGAGTAGCTTTATATTCTCTGCTTCTTTAGGAAAGCATCAAAATTAGGAGGTGGAGCAGACATCACTTCATGTTTTAACTTATTAATGAATTGTCAGGGTGGCCTGGCCAGAGACTGACTCATCATCAAATGCGTTCTCTGATGACAGCCAGACAAACCAAAACAAGTCATGTAGGTTATAATTCAAGTTTTAGAACAGGCTGTTGAGCTTTATGGTCCTTTAATTAAACACAGCAGGGCTACCACCATTATCTTAATTAAAAGAAACTTTCTCACTGTATTCAACAAAAAGTAAGTGACAGGAGAAGATAAAGTAGAGACTCTGTAATGTGAGTTGCAGCTTTCTCAGGACCTGCCAACAAAGTTTGTTGCTTTTATAGCCTGAATTATGTACCTCAGGGAAATCTGGGAGAGATCAAGCCTAAAAAAATGAAATAAAATCCAGCCTTCACCAGCAAAGCCCAGCCCAACATTTTGCTTACTTTCAGTGCCTCTGGTTCCAGAGCAAGGAAAGTTTGGCTACACCTGAGGAAGATGTTTGAGCGCAGGATTGATGCTCACAGCCAGGCATGATGTGTACAGCAACGACCAAGAGCTGCTCACAATTAATATCAAGCCTTTAGCTCAGCTTTTGGCTGCTAGAAATGCTGTAAGTGTGGCTCCCCATCCCAAAAAATGAGCCAGGCAGGTGGTCCAGCTGCAGAATTTGGGTTGGATGCTTCAGACCCATTCCCAAGTGTCTATTTGAGGGTTATTTTAACATCACAACTAAAGTTACAATAAAGCAAATCAAATCTAAAGCTGTGTCTGCATCCCATGGCAATGCTCTGCTGTTTATAACCCAGCCCAAACAAATTCCCCCTCCTGCAGCCTGCATTCAGCAGCTTGCCTTTGTGAAATGCTGATGGCAAAGATGCCTTTGTCAGTTGTGTGATGCTTCAGATTGCAGGTGTGAGCTGGAACATCAGCAGAGACACTTTCTACAAGCAGCATTTCATTGTTTTTTCTAAAAGATGTGGCAGATTTCTAAAAGATTCAAGTTCAGTTGTGTTTACCTTCTTTGACACACATGCAGAAAGAAGGTGCTTCCAGAAAACAAATAAGAATTAAAGGTGGTGGAGAGAGATAAGCAGGGTTGGTGCTTACTGAAAAAAACCTCAGCTGAGCCTGCAGGATTCTCCAGGTTCAGTCTGATAAAATATAAAACATTTCCTTTTCAAGAACTCCTGCTTTAAATGCAAGAAGGGACCCTGTAGATTAAAAAATAAGTTCCTGGCTAATTCTTTAATCCAAGTGCATTAATTATAAATATGAGGCAGAATGAGAGACTGAACCAGAAGGCAAAGAACAATCTGAAGTGTTACTCTACATTGGCAGTGTTTATTTTTGTTCAATACAGAAGAATCATCAACTTGTGCCAATTTCTTGGTTGTTGGGATGAGGGGGCTCCTTTCAGAATTTGATTTTTCCAGCTGCTTCTGCTTCTTTTGGAGTGAAATTAGGAGTGGATCAAACACACCAGGAGTTTTCTGTCCCTACATTTGGGGTTGTTTCTGTCACTTTTGGGGTCTCAGAGGAGGCAGCCCTGTCCAGTTCCTTGTGCAAATGCCTGTGGATCTCCAGGTGTTGCTCTCAGGTGCTCAGGAGGTGCCAACTTGTGCTGTGCCCCATCCCTTCTGCAGCTGCAAACTCAGAAAATTGGGAATTTTCATCCAGCCTTGGACATTGAGCTCCTCATCTGCAGCTTTTCCACGGCTCATCCAAACCAGGCCACACTGCCCAAAACCCACTTCAGAAACAAGAACTGAGAGCAAAGCCATCCCTTGTCACCCTGATCTTTAGCCTTCTGATGATTGTTTACATACTTTTCCTGGGGTCTCTCAAAACAATGTAGATTTTTTTCATATCTCTCGGTGATGGATTTCTGAATTGACCGCTGGAGTCAGAGAGGTGTTCCCCTCATCTACCAATCCTCGACCAAATTCCTGATCCTATTTAAACCCTAAATCCTAATAAACTGCCCTTCTTTTGCTCACTTCATCCTGACTGGTGAGTGTGTAGTTCTTCATGTCCCTAACAGCGACAATCCCTGCCAGTGCCACTGAGAGGAATTTCGGGGTCCAAGCGTTTCCAAAAAAAGCTCTGTCTTTGGGGAAACATTCCAGAACCACACCCAGAACTGAGATTGATGTAGAACAGGGGTGAGCACCCAGAAATTCTGCTCTGTGTGAGTTGTGAATGAGTGTGGGAGTGCACCAGGCTGCCACCCACCAACATTCTGGGAGAAGGCTCCAGTGTGGAATTGTGCTTTGGCTCTGCTCCCCAAAGGCAGAGCTGCTGCCAGCACAGGCCAGGCCTGCAGCACAGCTCTGCAGGCACAGACAGTGGGAAATCCTTCTTAAAACAAATATTTTAAAGGATCTTGCTATGGGAATTAAGCACTTTCCCACTGTTATAACGCCCCTCCACTTCTCTGGAGTGCTCGTCACTAATGACATGTAATTATTAAATGTATAAGAGTTTTCCTAATAACTGGGGAAAGAGTGGGGTTCAAAACATGTTCAGTTTGGCCAGGTGACATTCCCACCCCATTTTTTTTTTTCTTTAATTTCAAGGCAGTAATACTGAATACTCTCACAGGATTTTATTCCCATCACTGGAATGACGTTGATGAATGTCAGACACAGAGGGCTCCAGTGGTGCGATCGTGATGTTGTTGCAGATTTTATGCCACCTGACCCTCTTGGTGTCCTGTTTTTTTTTTTTCCACAAAGATAAATACCAAAAATGTTGGAGAGGATTTGGATCTTTTGTTTTGTGTTTTGTATTTTGTATTTTGCATTTTGTATTTTGCATTTATTTTGCATTATTGTATTTTATTTTCAAAGTTCTCCATAGGGAATGAGCATCTTTAAAACAAAATATTTGGTACATGTCCTTTCTGGGTTTCAGCAGACAGATCTCCCTTCTTCCATACTAAATCCAGAGTTTTCCTTCAGAGGTACTAATACCTAAACTATTATTTTGCAGCTGAAAGTTTCTCTCCACATTATATGAATTTTCACCCCATGAGCACCCCCTGGGCAGCTGCTGGGGCATTGTTGCTGAAAACTCCTCGTGGACAAAAGTTCAGGAATGCAGTTACTCATGAAGACTGAACACTGAGGATCCATATTTCAATGGGGAAAAAAGGAATCTTGCTTTGATAAAAAATTATTGTGAAAGGTAGCAACTGACGATCAAAGAACACACACAGAGACATTGGGAACTGGGCCTGTAAAAGGGGATTATTTAAGCAGTAAAAAATCAGTGAATTATCAAAAATTACGTTTTCAGAGCTGGTGGGAACTTCAAAATACATTCAGCAGGTGTGCAATCACTGGTGGGGGTTTGAAACGAAAGGCAAAAAGGACAAAATAGGGTCCCCTTTAATTCATCATATCTGGGGCAACAGAGCACATTTGTTCTTTAATAAATCTTGTATTGGAGCTGTTTCATCGAGGCTGGAGCTGCTCCTGAAGCTGAATTCCTCTAAGCCTGAGCAGCTGTGGTGATTTCCAGCAGTTTGTACCAGCTCTGATCTGATTCTTCTCATAAAATAGAAGATACTATTTCTTAAGTTCATTTGTAAGGCCCAGAGAGGTGCAAGGGGGTGAGGGAGTTGTTTGGCTTCGTGGCAAAGCCTCCATCTGATTTAGGGAGAGGGGCCTGATGCCCCCAGTTGTCCCATGAAGGCCGAGTGTAATTTATTGGGTTTCTACCTGAGCAGGTTGCACTGCCCTGCCCAGGCTGGGAAAGGCCCTTCTCTCCCCCAACAGCCACATCCCACAGGAAACTGGAAGATGGAAATACATTTCAGCAGAAACAGCTTTTTGATGTTTGATACCTGACAAATGTGAGCCTGGTTTTCTCCCTTTTACCCCCTCATCACCCCCAGTTATTGCATTTGCATTGTAGCAGGTAATTAAATAACTCATTGAAGTGATATTCATTTCTAATTGCAGGTTGTGTACTGGGTTTCTCTTTAAAAAAAAAAAAAAAAAATAAAAGCTTGTTCTTTTCAGCCTTCTCTTCCTCAGGCAAAAAGTGCTAATTAATAAACTCCAACCTCTTACCAATGTGGCCCTGTGCTGTTAATTAGGAGAAATAAGAAAAGACCCCAGCAGTTCCAGGGGAGAGCTGGTGGGCAAAAGGAAAGTTCTAGAAATGAAAAACCTGCTGGGCAGCCTTTGTTTAAAGAGGGAGAACTGGGTGGCTCTGGGTGCTGCAGCTGAAAGGACCAGCAGGGCTCTGCTCCCTCTGAGAACAATAAACCAGGAGGGAAATACCAACCTGGAACATGTTGGGGACTGAGGGAAGGGGCTTTGTTTGCTCATTCAGCTGTTGATTTTAGCCTTGACTTTGAATGCAGAGTCCAAAACAAGCCTACAGCAGAGGCTGGCCTCGTTTTTCTTACTTGTTTTTTTATTATTTATTTTTATTTTTTTATTTTATTAATTTTCTCTATTATTCTTTCCTGGTTTACTGATGAGAAGTTTATTTTGGCCAGGGGAATGGATCTGCCTGCACAAGTCTCCCTTCTAAAAACATAAACATGGAGCTGGTGTTGAGCAGAACAGAAGGGAAGGAAGGGATGGATTCCATTTGTCCTCAGTCAGCTTTCCCTGGGTCCCCAGTGCTGCTGGGGGCCTCCCAAAGGACACTGCTGATCCTCACCTGCCTTTCAGGATGGAAAAATAAACCCACAGTGCCAAGGAATAACTGACTGCTCACCCCAGCACTGCACAGCCTGGGTTTTTCACCTGGTCCAGGTAAAACTGAGGGGTTTGGGGCAGTAACGTGGTTTTATTCCCACTTTATTTAGTAATGATCACTTTAATTTCATGGTCTTAGATTTCTCTCCCAATCTCGAGGGTTCTGTGACTCTCTGAATGCCACTTTTTGTTGCCACTGCTGTGCAAAGGTGCTTGAGTGCAACTTGAAGCTGTGGAGGTTCAAAGCTCTGGACTTTGAGCCTTTAAGGTGAGCAGGGAGGATCTTCAAACTCTTATGGAGGAAAAATGTGATGTAATGCTTTTGTGGGCATAGAAAGTCAATTGGTATTTAAAGGCTGTAAAATCAGCCTCAAGTAGTGCACAAAACTCCCACCCAACCTTAACCCCCAGTACAGAAATTTCAGGGGAAGCACAGGCAGGAGACATTTTAATGTTTGTGTTGATGGTTTTTAGGGCTGTGGACCAGGTTCATCGACCTCCTGGTGCAGAGGTAACACAGCTGAGCCTCCAAACTGGAGTTTTCACACCACAAACTGAATTTATCAGGTTGAAAAATAACTCAGCTTCTCTTCCCACGAGACCACCCAAGTTTCTAATGCTGAGTTTTATTAGACAGTCAAAGAAATTTAAATGAGAAGAGGTGGGACTGGCTTAAAAGCAGAAACTATTGCCTTGTGTCAGTATAAATTCACTTCTCCAGGTGTGCTAAAGCTCTCTCCTTGATGCTTTTCTCCCTTAGACATCCCCTGATCTCTCAGCATCACTTTTTGCTCATGGTGACTCATTTGGGAGGTATTTTTGTTCCCTGGCATTTGCATTTTCTGTCACTGGTTCCTTTATATGTTCTGATCTTTTCTGCTCAGCAAACACGTCCAATCCTATTCACCCTGCAATGAGGAGGAACAAGATTTACAGTTTACAAAATATCTGTACAAACAGCTGCCATTAAAAGGCTTTTTTGCAAGCCGGGGATTCAGCCTTGGTTTAAACCCAAAATAAAGCAAAACGTAAAAGAACTCGGTCCCACCACGCAGGGGATTGAAGAGAGAATTTGGTGAAGTTGAGACTCAGCCTTGCTCTGCAGTTTCTAGGAATATTTACCACAGAATCATTAAAGAAAAAGACCTCTGAGATCATTGGATCCAAACTTTATATCACTGGAAAATTGGTATAATGAAACAAAGCTTGATTTCAGTTAATCCCAGATCCAAACCAGTGCTTTAAATCAGATTTCAATTCTGACAACATAAACATGGATTCAAACAATCAATAAAAGCAGAGGAATTTTGATGTAGGAACCGTCTTCTCTGAAAATAGAATTTGGCGCTGAAAAGATTTGATTTGTCTCTTATATGAAGCATCTGAAGCTCCTGGATTTTCAGGGTTTCCCTTGATGTCCTTAAAAACTATTTATCACAAGGTTTGCTTCCTTTCTCCCCCTCCCCTGTCTTTATCCTCCTTTCTCCCCTGTCCTTGGAAATTTTATTTCCAGTCCTTGATGGATTCTGGAAATATAGAGGAAAGAGTACAGAAATACAAATAGTTGGAGAAGTGTCAAGGTTGATAAAATATATTAAAGAGAAGCCAGATATTTTGTGGTCTCTGGAAATATTATTTGCATTTTGTACTTTGCAAGAAAGGCAATTTTTTGTGTGTGTGATATTCCTACATTGACCTGGCACAGGGGAATCAGCTTCTCAATTTCTTAGCTATTTTTCCAATTAATTTAATCTCTGTTCTTCAGTTAATCCGCTGAGATTTCTTTCTAAACAATATTGATGTCTGGGAAAGTATTGGTTTCATTACTTGCTGTAATGGAATTACACACTGCCTTTTGTGCATTTAAAGTCAAGCTGTAAATTAGGCAGAAATAACACTTGACATCTGCAGAGGTGACTCAATTCTGCCAAAGCTTTTGGATCCTTAAAATGCATTTCTGTACCCATTGGCCCTTACACTTACAGTAATTTGGGGGAAAAAAATATAATCATAAATCTCCAATACAGGCTTGTACTTCTGCAAAATGATTCTCATTATTTTCCAGAAGTAATTCCATACTCTGCCTATCTTCTATTCTCTCTGAATGGTTTTTCTGTCTCCACTGCAGATCCCACAGTGTCCATCAGCTTCAGGACCAAGTGGAGATAACCCAGCCCTTTATTCTTCCAAACCTTCCCCAGAGAAGCTCCTTTTTGAGCTTCTCTTTACAGCTTCAACCACAAATATTTCTATGGTCCATAAATATTTCTGTTCAATCCTTCAAGATTTCAGTGAGCTTTGGATGGAACCTCCAATTTCTGGCAAGGTATGAGCATTGCCAAGCTCTGGTGAGGAATTCTTTCCTTGCTGTGGCAAGAAAAACCCTCTCCTTGGCCTATGGGCAGGTGAAACTCCTCCCTTGGCCAGAAGGGATCCCTTAAAATATTAATGTAGGAAACATTTAGAGGAGCTTGTAGTGACAGGACAAGGGGGAATGAGTTCAGATTGAAAGAGAGCAGAATTAAGTTGGATATTAGGGAAAGAATCTTTACTGTGAGGGTGGTGAGGCACTGGAATGGCTTTTCCAGAGAAGCTGTGGCTGCCCCTGGATCCCTGGAGTGCCCAAGGCCAGGTTGGAAGGGTTTGGAGCCACCTGGGATGGTGGAAGGTGTCCCTGCCCATGGCTGGGGTTGGAATGAGATGAGCTTTGAGGTCCCTTCCAACCCAAACCATCCCATGATTTTTTAATTTTTAACCCACCACACAGAGCTGGGAATTTCCCTTAATGACTGAATGTTGGATTAGATCATACCCATTGTAGGATATATATATATATATAATATATATTATTAGCATAAACATTATATTCGGGAGTCATTCATTGCCTCTTCTTAATGTACACCAGGAATTCATTTATCAATATTTCAATGTACAATTGACTTTTGAACTCATAGCAGAAACAGGAAATTCAGATTATGATTTTAACGTGTTTAATCCACACACCCAGAGAACACTCCTGTTTCTAGCTCTGTACCTTGCTCACTTTTTTTGCTGATTGGAGGGAATTTTTTTGAGGAGAGCATTTTTAAGACATAAACAGAGATGTCTCTTTCTTTCCCTTTTAAGATATTTAGCAGGGTTTGGCTCTGATTAAAATAATGGATCATTAGGAACAAGAAGGGTTAGGAACAAGAAGAGACACTTTCAATGCATATTTAAAGCTGTAATTAAAAAAAAAAATGAACAAACAAAGAAAAATAGCACTATCCCAGTGCATTTCCTCATTGACCTGGGTGAAAAAAAAGACTTTAAAATGTGCATGAGGATAAAGATGGTGGAAATTCAGTGTTTTTCTCTCAGACTCAGCACACAGCAGTGCCACAGGAGCTCCTGTTCATCAGTCCCTCACAGGCAGCACTGGGGCCAAATCATGCAGCAGGATTTTATTTACTCCAAACTCCATAAAATGAAACAATGCATTTCCATTGTAAAAGAGGATCCCAGATATTAGGAAAACCAGAATGTTTGAAATCACAGCGTTCAAGGAACATAAAGCTCTTCATTTTCAGCCAAAAGGACACAGATTGTTCCGTGTAGTTAATTACAGATTTTTAATCTTAATGTTTTTGCTTTGCTGTTTTTGCATTAATGAGGGTTATACTGATCTGCCTTTGAAATAGAAAAATAAGACTTTGTATTCCTCATGCATTTCTACAAATCCCAACCTCGACAGCAAAGGCATTGTATTTCTTATGAAATAACCCCACTTTGGCTTTTTAGAAAATAACAATTATGTTATCTTCAGAGTTGAACCCATTAATCCATTTCTTTTTCTCTCCTTTATTTAAGACCCTGCTGGTTTGTTTCTAAATATTTTGGGGAGGTTAATCTGTTGCAAAACGTTTAGGTGACAGACTCGGGGTGGAAGATCCTCCCTGCTGCATGGGAAAAGATAAAGAAAAAAAAGAGGAATAAGAAGAGAAGTTCTAAGAGGCTCTCCAGCTGTTGGGAGCAGCAGAGCCTTGACAAATAGAGCAAACAGGATTTCTTATTTCAGCAGAGGATTGAAAGATTATCATGGAGCCAATTTTACACCTTAAAGGAGCAAAAAATAAGTGTCTTATACACCTCTGCCTTTGAAAGAATAGGGGAAAAGTCCCTTTGGAGCCACCCCATAGGTGTAGATTTTACTGATTCAATCCACTGGTTTTTCTCAGCTTTTGTGATCAGACACAGAGCAGGAAGAGGAATCCAAAATCTGCAAAAACTGGGGGGGGGTCTTTGAAACAGGAATAAAGAGAGTTTTCTCCCAGCATTTTGGGATACCATAAAGAACTCAACATTTTCAGCCATGCACAGAGCACTGGGGGGGTGAATCCTCATTTATAAGGGAGGATATTTATATTGTGCTGTGCCTGCAATTTTTTATTTGAAATATCTTCGGTAATTTTATGTTCTCCAGTAACAGGTAAAAGTCTGACTGTGACTAATTATTGATTTGTGCTTCCCCAGCTGGACAAGGCCATGGGGAACTCAGGGAGGATGGCAAGAAAAAGCTTCCAGTGGATAAATGAGGAATTTTGCAATATTCCCCACCCTCCCCTCCTCAGGGCACTGATGAGTTTCACAGGGAATCTTTCCCAACTTCTTCCACCCAGAAATTGATCCCTAATGGAGAGGTCACAGTGGCAAATCTCAGTGAAAGAGAAAATATTGAGAGAAATCATCTAGATCTTAGCAGGGGTGTGTGACTCAGGGGAGGGATTGAAAGACTTTTTGCAGATTGGGAGAGAGGAAAAAAAAACCAAAACAGGAATAGAAATTTGTCTTTTGGTAACTGTGCCATTGCAAGATTATTTAAATGTAATGTAAGAATGTTAATTAATAATATAAATAAGCATTGATTAATATTTGAAAACCTGTACTTGACATGCAATTAACACAAATTGCACAGGCAATTATATGGGGAGTCAAATTATTTAGCAATTTCAAAGCTATTTATCTTCTATGTTAGACTTCTCTCTGAATAATTAAGCCAAATTATGGTAGACTGTTTCATTTATATTAACTTAATATTTGCTTGCTAATATAGTAACAATTACAGTCAAGGTACCTCCAGTCCCAAGTGAGTCAGGGCTAAAGCTAAAATGGAATTCCATAGCTCCAGATTTTGGGGAGCTCAGCACATGCTGAGTAAAATCACACCAGCTCTGAGTTCTGGAATGTGAATTTATTCACTTCCTGAGCTCTGGGCTCTTTGCTTTTATGGTGGCACATCTATTTTTACTGCTTTTTCTGCCTGTTCCATTATTTTTTCTCGCTCTGGCTCTGATCCTTGCTCAGGATTTCAATCCTGGTTTGCACAGCTGAAGCCAAAGGGCTGCTCCTGCATCTGGGGCCTCACCTGCAGCTCAGGGGCCACAAATCAAAGCCCCAGCTTGTGAAGCCAAGTGTGGGCAGCCACCTCTGCCAGCCCTTGCCTGCAGCACCTGCAAATCCACAGCCTTTCCTTCTGCCTGTGTGGAGCCTGTACAACGTGTGTGAGATGGGACATCTGTGCTGGAGCTGGGACCTGCTGGGCTGGAGATTCTGCAACCAGGATCTTAGTCTGGAGACATTGAAACCAGGACCTGCTGGATCTGGAGACACTGGAACCAGGATCTGCTGGGTCCGGAGATGTTGGAACCAGGGTCTGATGGTCTGGAGACACTGGAACCACAATCTGCAGGGTCTGGAGACACTGGAACCAGGATCTTCTCAGTCTGGAGACATTGAAACCAGGACCTCCTGGATCTGGAGACACTGGACCCGGGACCTGCTGGTCTGGAGATACTGAACCACA
>VWZU01004420.1:245961-263912 GCA_013397095.1 Sterrhoptilus dennistouni | reverse complement strand
GGGACCTGCTGGGCTGGAGACATTGCAACCAGGATCTTAGTCTGGAGACTCTAGAACCAGGATCCTCCCAGTCTGGAGACACTGGAACCAAGATCTGCTGGGTCCAGAGATGTTGGAACCAGGGCCTGATGGTCTGGAGACACTGAACCACAATGTGCAGGGTCTGGAGACACTGGAACCAAGATCTGCTGAGTCTGGAGATGTTGGAACCAGGACCTGCTCGATCTGGAGACGCTGGGACCAAAATCTTCTGGATCTGGAGACACTGGAACCAGGACCTACTGGGGCTGGAGACACTGGAACCACAATCTGCAGGGTCTGGAGACACTGGAACCAGGATCTTCTCAGTCTGGAGACACTGGGACAGCTCAGGACAGTGCCACAGACTCTGGCCCACAGAGCCCTGAGCTCCACCCGACCCTGCCCCACTGTTGTACATTGAACAGACACTTCCACATTGCAGATTCCACACCCACAACCCGTGGAGTTTCATGTCCCCAGCTCACCAGGCTTGGACAAGAGCTGCAGTGGCAGCTCTGCTGTTCCTGGGGCTCAGGGAACCTCGTGGCTTCAGTTCAGGATGGTTTTTCTGTGTGGTTACTCCATCAGTGCTCAAGAATGAAGTTCAGTACTTTCTAGAAAAGAAAGTTTGCTTCAAGAATGTTGTTCTTTAATATTATTAGTAATTTTTTATATTAATCATGAAAGTAGCAAAGGGAAAAGCAGGTAAAGCAGAGCTGCTGGATTACAGACCTTTTTCTTTGCACTCTCTGAAACTCTTTTGTTACTCAGTGATTTGCACTGAACTTCTTCTTACACATGTAAAGCTCCAGGCAAACATAATTAAAGGAATTATCTCATATCACAAAAGGTTTAAGTTCCCACTGAAATTTCGAGGCAATTTAGCTGTATGCTTTTCTTCAAAACATTTCTAACACGAATTGCTGAAGGAACATCAATGCCTGTCTCCTTTTAAGAACAGGGGAGAAAAATTTCTGTTAGAGGTGGAGAAAAGAGAGAGTGTGAAAGAGCCTGCATATCCACCATCAGCTTCACCATTTTTTAAGTTATACTTAAGTCCCATAAAATATTTCTGATTTGCAGCTTTTCCTGCCCTTCTCCAGGCTTATTTTCACTGCTGCAGTGTCAGAGGTGGGAAGGGAACTTGCAGAGCAGCCAGGGAACAGCACCAGGGACAAAATCCAGCCTTGGCTTTTCCAGCCCAGTGGTTTGGCTTGAGAAGGGCAATGTGAAGGATGTACCCTGACACAAAACACCAAGGAAAGTTGCTGAGGGTTTGGATTTATTAGAAATCTCTAATGGAGACCATTCTCTCTGTTTTTTTTTTTTCCTTTAGTTCAAGAAACATTTGAGTGAACCCAGATCCACTTTTAGGCATCCAAAAGCTTCATTTCCAGGGAGCCTGCATTCATCTTTGGGCCATTTTATGAGTCATTTAATGTTGTCTGCCCTTTTGTTTTGCAGCCCAAGCTTTTTTTTTTTTTTTTTTTTCCCATTTCTTCTGCAGACCAGCTGCTATATTTGCAGCACCACCAGACAAAAATGGCTGAATCAGAATTCGGACTCCAAATCGAAGCAAAAGAAGCCTCGGCTTTAATCCCCCCCATCCCTGAAGGGGGAAAAGCATGAACTGCTTTTAGCAAGAGCCTCTCTGCTTACACACAGCCACTCTTTGCCCACCTCAGCAGTGTCAGAGCTGATTTCTCGCAGCTCTGGGTGAGCAGAACTCAACCATTCCTTCATCCTGTGCTGCTGTCAGGATGAGGAACTGTAGGATCATCCATGGAGGGCAGGGACAAGGAACTCTGCAGAGCTGAGATATTCTAGAAACACGGGGGTTTATTGCAAGGGTCGTGGGTAAAGGGGGCTGTGCCTTCAGCCACCAGCCTGGGCTGGAGGGAAACCCCAAAGAGAGACACAGAGAGAGAGGGTGTGAGGTGAGGGAGGTAAAAGAGCTAAGAGGGGTAAGAAGAGTGCAGGGGTCAGAGCAGTAAGAGAGAGAGAGGTAGAAGAGGTAGAAGAGCAAGAGCAAGAGCAAGAGCAAGAGCAAGAGAGTGAGCATCTTGTTACAATCCATTCTATCTCTTTTTGTGTTGAATATTGTAATTTACAGTGACCAACCTGCGCAAGATACAAAACCTACAGACTTTGCCTGCAGCCCATGAGAACTTCTCTATCACCATATCATCCTGTATTCTAAACTCTAAAGAACTACTTTTCTTATCTGCTTTTTCCCTGATGCCTTGGCAGGGTGGAGAGGGGCTGCATCCTTGGGTCCTTTTGTTTTCTGTCCTTCAACCCATCTCCAGCTCATCCCCATCTTCCTGCCTGCCATGATCACATCTCAAAGCTGCCCTTCATTTCTATTTCACTCCCAGGTTTTACATCTCCAGTATTTCTTAGCAGGCAATCTTATCCATAAGCCCTTCCTGTCCCCTCTTTCCCAACATCGAGCCTTCCCTGGGTGACCAAGGGCACCTTCACAGCAAAGTCAGGCCAGGTTGTAACCCTGCAGAGTGTAACCCCATCCCCAACCTCTACTCGTGCACTGTTTAAAAGCAAAACTCTGTAAAACACTGAAAACATCCCCGCGTGTCCTGCCGGCCGCGCTCCTTTCAGACACAAGCCCGGGCTAAGTAAAGACTTGCATGAACAGCACTGAAGCTCGGCTATATTTAGGCCTCAGCATGTTCATGTTTCTATTTGTTGCACAGCCCTGAGGAATTCTTGGGAGAGGAGGATTTTGTGGCATTTCTGTTGCCAAGGAAACGCCTCATCGCGTGTTGTGTGTCCTGGATCCGCGCAACCCTCGGCTCCTCCGGCGGATGGAGAAATCCTTATGGAGCTCAGTGAGGCAGGGACATAACAGAGAAGTCCTGCCAGGGACACGACAGAGAAATCCTGCCAGGGACAGGACAGAGAAGTCCTGCCAGGCAGGTAAACACGACGAGAGGGAACTGTGCTCGTGTACCTCGTTTCCTAAATTTAATGTAGTGGTTTAAGTGTCCACCAGCATAAAGAATGGATAATAGGAAACGATAAAACTTCTCATTCTGAACAGAGAATTGAGAACAGTCCTTGCTGTGGGTGTCTCAGTCTCTTATCAGTCCCTTTAGGGATGGAAAATGCCAAGGCCCAGGCCCCAGCGGGTCTCAGTTGTGAGATCTGGGTGTCTCTCTGGGTTTTCAGTCCAAAACAGGTTTAAATAATTCCAAGAAAAAAGAAAAAGAACAGTCTATGTAACTTGTCTGCTTCAGTGAGCTAAAACTAACTAAAAGCACAGGAGATCTCTGTCCCACTGTCTGTCCATGCTGCAGACAGCACACTCCAGGAGTGGAATGCAGAGGAGTGAGAGCAGTTTCTGCAAACAAACCCCACACTGCTTCTTTAACTAAAAACCAAACTGTGTTAACCCATGACATTGTGGCATCTGTGCTGGGAATCCAGATTATCCCATTGGGACAGCCCCAATGTCCCAGATCCGCTGGGTGAGAGCTTTGGATCTTTGGGGCAGCACAATCACCACCCCACGCTCAATCTTCCTTTGCCTGAAAACCTTGAGAGAGTTTAAATAAACCCCTAAACTGGCCAGCAGTGAGAGAGGAGAGTTATTTTTCCAGATAATTCCATTGGGACAGCCCCAATGTCCCAGATCTGCTGGGTGAGAGCTTTGGATCTCCTGGTCTCTTGGGGCAGCACAGTCACCACCCCACACTCATCATTCTTTACTTGAAAACCTTGTGAGAGTTAAAATAAACCCCTAAACTGGCCAGGAGTGAGTTATTTCCCCCCCCCCCTCCTTCCCCAGAGGCTTTGCTGTATTAGAAAGCCACCACCCTGCCAAGTGACACTCATGGGAAGTGACAACTCCTGGGAAGATTGAAGCATCTGTCTCACTTGGTCCGTGCCCCCTCGCGCCGGGGGAGAGCTGGCCTGACATGATCAGAGCAGAAGTTTGGACTGAATCTTTCACACTCTGTTAGCACAGGCAGGGATGGCTCTTGGAGGAATTTAATTTTTGGGGTGGGGGAAGGATTCTACACGGTCAGCTCGAGGCAGGCGGAGCAGGGAGAGGAAGATGAAGGAATTAATATTTGCATTTATTTTTTTTTCCAAATGCTTTTCCTCGCTCCTGAGCAAATGTAGGTCAGCTGCAGGATCCCTTTCCCACAGGGCTGATAGGAAAAGGGTTGGGTATTTTTTCTGGTGCTGCCTTTCCCCGGTTCACAATATGTGCAGTTTTTTTCTCAAAGGAACATCCAGCTGCTTTAGGCTGTGGGTGAGAGGCTCACAATGAGCTAGATTTGGGCAAACTGAGATATCTCATAATTTCTTCTGTGTTTAGTTGGGGTTTCATCCTTTCTGTGCTCTCAGTTTTCTCAGATTTCTGTCTTTTGGGCAATCACAGATCATGCACACCCAAACTCCCATGGAAACCTGTGAATTGTGGAGATTTTTTTGCTGTCCTTTAGAATGCTGCTTTTTATTAATTTTTTTTTTCTATTCCTAAGTGTAAATCTTGTGGATTCCCATTAATTTTGGTGAGAGTTTTCTTTTAGGGATACAGTGTCAGCACACTTCTCTCCCTGAAGGAATAACTGCTGGACAGCAGCTGAAGTTTTGCCCTTCTGAGAACTTTTTAGAGGGAATAAAACTAATTTCCCAAATCAAAGACTGTGGTGGTGCCCAAAAGGAGCACCCATGATGAAACATCCTTTATGTGAAAGGAAACAATTTGTGTTTCCTAAGTTTGGCTTGAGAAGAGAAGAAATTTGGCTTGAAATGCTTCTCTTCACCCCCAATAATCAATTCAATACATTGGTCAGGTTTGTGTTTGAAGGCAGAGACGTTTTTACAATAGAGGCATACAGATCAAGGCAAAATTATTTAGGTAGTTGGAGATTTGGAAAAGAATTCATTTAAATTTGCATCCACTGCAATGAAAGCCCGATTCACTTGCTGATGAAACTTTTGTGCTTCATCCTTTTAAGGGAGAATAGTTGAACAGGTTTCTGCTGTTGGAGGCAATGACAATCACAGTCTTTAAGAGGATAAGAATTCACTCATTTATGTATTGTTTTGTCCTTCAGTGATCTTAAACTGAAAAGTGAGTACTCCTTAAAAGTGTTAAAAGCAGTAAAAATTCAACATTTATTCATTTTTGTCTCTGTTCCTTATGCCTTTACAAACACAGCCTCCTCACCTGAAGGAAAACTGGGGAAAAAAAGAGTAACCTTGAAGTGCCAGAAAGTTTCATAACATTACTGAAGAAACATCCAACAATTAATTCACAGTTCAGGAGGGGGGAAAGGAAGGTGTTGTGTGAGGAAACAGAGGGAACTCCCAGCACAGCACAAAGATTCAAGTCCACAAATTCACCCATTACAGATTTTTGGGTCTCACCAATACACAGCGCTCGGGTTGCAGAGACAGGAGCAGCTCCTAAACCGTTCCCCAAGCCCTTTTCTTCCAGCCACGACCTCCCTGGAAAGTGAAACTGCAGAGTATCAGTGCAGAGAACATCGTGGGTTGTCTTTGCTAACAGCATAATGGGGGAGCAGCATGGAAATGAGTGGCAATAATTATACATTTCCTTTTTTTTTTTTTTTTTTCTTTCAAAGGTCAGAGTTAAAGTCACAGCAAGAAAGTTTCACAAGGAGACAGAGAGAAGAATCACTTCAGGGGCTTGAGAAAACATTAATTCTGTCTCTTTGTGTGTGATTTTGTGTGTCTTTATGCATCTATTATAAACTACAGAGAGAATTGAGCTTGGAATAAAAATATATCTGATTTCCAGGAAGATCTGGCTGTGATTTGGGGCAGTGAAATGCTGGAGAACTCTGAACAGCAATCCTGGCTAAGGTGTGAAGGGATTTTCCTTCACCTGTCCTTTCAGTGCAGGTAATACAAAGATGAAATCATTTATTCCCAGGACTACAGGAAGTGCAGGTTGTACATTCCAGAGGAAAAGTGGTTTTATTTCAGCAGGAAAGGGGTGACAGGAGCAGTGGCAGAAAGGACAGTGTGACATGGACAAAAAGCAGCATTTTACATCTGCATGCCTTTACATGGGGGAAAAAAAATATCCCTGTGAGATAAAACCCAAAACTGCTGCTGGTTTCTTAAATTTTTAAAAAATTTACTCCACAAACCCCACTAAGAGTCACTTTGTGCCTGGTCTGTGGTGGGAGGACAAGGAGTCTGAGCCAGCTGTGGCATTTCAGGTGTCCCCAGTGCTGCCCTGCACAGCCCCTGCACTTTTGTCCCTCTCACCATCCATTTTTTGAGGAATTTTGAGTTGCCACCATTGATCTCTGCCTTGCAAACAGAGCATGAACATCCCTGCAGGGCATTGCACCGTGCCATGAACAGGAGACAGTTTGAGCTAGAAAATCTCCCTGCATCACACCAAGTAAAAATTATTGTTCATTAATTAAACAACAACAAAAAAAAGAGAGATTGAATATTTCTGTAGCTGTTCTATACAATGGCAGAAATACATAAATACCCACCCTGACACTTTGCTTCTCTTCCTTGTGTGCTATTAACGTGACATGTAGCAATTTAACATTTAGCACAGCTTTTAATTTCAAAAATCCTGTTAAATAAACTTCTAAAGAAAATGTGATTATGTGATGGGAGTTTTCAAAATTTTCTGACACCAGAGATATCAAAAAGACATTTCAACATCCAGTTTCAATTGTGAGTTGCTGCTAAAACCTATGATTTCAACAACAACAACAAAAAAAAAAATCCTGTGAAGAAAAGGGTTTGGGGTTATTTTAAACATACATTTTGAGAAGGGATTTTTTTCCAAGCTTCTGAAGAAACATTACCATTAGAATTTTTAATACCAGTAATATTTCTGAATTCTGCTACTCCTCAGGATGACATTTTCTGCAGAAGCCACAAATGTACATCAATAAATTAAAGACTGGAGAGAAACACATCACAGGAGTCAAGAGAGGTCCAAGTTTTCATTTGCATTCAGAATTTTCATTCAGATTTACATAGAATATTTGCAGGGATTACATCTGTACATGGCCTACTCCCAAATTTCTAACAAACCAAGCAATATGAGGTGTTTGAACTTGGGATTTGGCTTCTGCCTTGTTAAAGAGTAAAAGATTTCATAATAACCTTAAAAATCATCTTTGCTCCTTTGCCTCTTGACTCAGTTTTCCATCGAGATGTTCTGAAATTGGGTCAATTTAGGCTTCTACTGCAAAGATAACTTTTGCTTTCCAGTGTAAAGAGAATTTCAGGTTTTTTCCACTTCCAGTGCTTGACATACCTAAAATATAACATGATCTTCCAGCTTAATGGTTTTTTAGAGATGCTACACAGTCAGCTGTAGTTTTATAGTCACTAAATCTAATTTCAATATCCATTTTCTGCTTTTCCACCTCAGAGAGCCTCACTGTCCTCTCCTGCCGAGGGTGGCTGTGGAGTGGAGGAGAAATATCTGTTTGACCTCACTTTCCATCTCTGCTCTCCAAAACACCCCGAAGATCAGGAATTATCACAAAGCTGAGCTCCAGCATGGGCACAGTAAATCAGAACTTTCCTCTGCGTCCTCAGTGACTGGCAGGCAATTCAGGCAGAAAACAGCATTTTTGTCAGACTTGTCCACAGAAGCCTTTCCAGTTTCTGCTGTGTTGAACCTCTCAGGAGGATGGATCCTGCAGGTTTCTGTCACACAGCCAGGGACCAGCTCTGACTATGCTCTGACAATGTCACCCACCAAGAGGTGACAGCAGTCAAAAAACACATCCAAGTGGGGAGGAAAATGCTCTTCAACATATTTCTTAGCATTTATTCCTTTCAAAATGAGGATTTTGAAGCTCTGAGATATCTCAGAAGGAATTTTTTTTTCATTTTCTTAGAAGATTGATAGTGTTGTGTGATCTGTGTACACAGAAGAGAGATCTGGCCTTGGGTGCCTTTGACTTGCTTTTATTTCTTTCCATCATCTTAAATTAGTGGGGAAATTCCACAACTGCTGAGCTGGGCTTCCAAGAGTCATTTATCAGAGATATCACACCTTGACTCTGTGTGGCCAATTTTATGTGATTTAAAAGTAAAATGCTGCATTGAACCAAGTCCTGGGTGTGCTCAGAGTGGGATGTGCTGAGGGAAGCACAGAACAGCCACTGCAGGAGACACCAGGGGTGCAAAGTGCTCTGTGTTTTTTCTGAGGGGCTTTGTGGGATTTGTAGTTTCTCAGGCATTAAATACAGGTCAAAGCTCTGTGGAGAATGCCAGACTCTGCTTGACAGGAACCTCGCTGTTTCCACTCCTGCTGAGTGTTGGGATGTTTCTGTCAGCTCAGAAAAACACACATCAAGGCTTCAGAATGAACCTGTTCTTGCCCTTTACCTGCCATTTGAGTCTAATTTATGACACTGCACTGATTCCTAAAGCTGCAGGTTGTGATGTGACAGGGTGATGGTTGCTGTTTATTGAGAATTCCTGGAGTACTGTGGAACCAGAGCACACAGAGGTGCTCACAGATCTGCTCCAAAATGGAGTTAAAAAGAAGAAAATGCATTCAAATCAAGAGCTGCCACTTTGGAGCAAAGCACTTGCCTTAAGCAGGTCACCAACCCCACGGGGGTCAAGTGCTCTGCTGGATCAGAGCCTCAGAAAGTTTCACTTGTGGAGGCACTTGAGCAGAGAGAGGAAGAGCTTTTCAGTAGAAGCTGCTTGGAGAGGGAAAATGAGGAGATGGATGCAGAGGGAACAAGCTGGAGTCAGGCTGGTGCAGCAGCATCAGAGCAAAGAATTTAACTCTGGTGTGGAAACAGCCAAAGAGAGGGGAGTGAAACATTCCCGAGGTGACAGGGAGAGGGGAAGCAGCATTTTTAACAAACTGGGCTGACAAACAAAAAAGGTGAATGGGAGGGGCAGCAGCAAAAGGAAAAAAAACCTTTAATTTTACAAGAACAACGTTGTCACATCCATTGGGGTTCTGGCAAAAATACAAATTGTGACATCTTCAATCAGTTTTAATCCCACTCTGACACAGACACAACCAGCACTGAAGCCATACAAATATAAATTGTATCACCATATAAATAAGGTGTATTTTTCTGTATTAAAAAAGGAAAAGACTCTATGGGAGTGGAAATGCTTGGATGAAGAACCAGCTGCTGAGTAAAAAGAACAAAATAATGGACTGTATATATGGAATTAAAATAAATAAATAGTGCTGCCTGGTGTATCTGCTTCTTTTAGAGCATCAACATGAGCTGAGAACTTTATGCTGCAAAATTCTCATAACTGGCACAGACATTTGATAGTTAAATTACTGCCCTGCTCCCAGCCCCACATTTAGACCCTTTATTGAGAAAACTTCATCATTCTTGCTCAGGCTGCAGTTTCAGTGGGCACAGTGCAAAATAATGAGCAAATCAACAGTGCCCAGGGGGCAGGAAAAGCTGCCAACAGAGTGTGCAGGAGCTTCAATGCTGGGAAAGAAAAAAACCATCACACAAGGAAGAAAATACATGGATTTATACCTGCCCAACATGGCTGTGAGTGGCTCAAAGCCTGCCTGCTATTACTGTTATTATTATTATTATTAGCGTTGTTGGTGTTGTTCTTGTTGTTATTAATAATAATATTGTTATTGTTATTATTATAATTTTTATTATTGTTGTTATTATTCTTCTTTTATTGTGCCACTTGCTATTGCTGCAATTTCCTTGAAGAGAGGGGCACAAATGAGTGAGGGTTGATTTGTTAGGGGTTTGGTTTTTTTCCAAAGTGGGAGCAAAATGAGTGGTCCAAACGAGATGTCCTGAATTTACTATTTAAGATCCAATAAAAGGCACGTTGCTGCTAAAAAGCCACCCAGAGATGGCTCTAAAGTACCAGTTTGGAACATCTCATGAAGACTCCCTGACTAACTCAAAGGCACTGATTCAGACTGAGAAGATTAAAGCAAATTTAGAAATCAGAGCCAAAGTTTCTATGAAAAAGCCTTGTTTTTTGTTTTTTTTTTCCACAATGGAGGCACCAGCAGTGAAAGCAGCCAGGGCTGAGTGTTGACAAGAAGGTGTCATCCCCAAAACACCTTGGCTATGAAAATCTGCCTGAGGCTTCTGGGAGGACAGAATGCCACTATTTTTACCCTCAGAATGTTGTTTGCTTGATGAATGGAGGCTCAGCCATCAGCAGGAGGAAAAGCCAAGCTGATAAATCCCCTCCTCCTTGAAAATCACAGCAAATGTTGTTCCACTTGCTTCTTTTACACCTGATTTTTCACCTGGTTTTTATTTGTTTTTCACCCTGCAGTGGGAGACATGGGTGCTTCAATGTGAGGTGAATTAGGCTCTACACTTCAACAGTTTTCTAACAACATCCTGCTGTTAAATTACAAGTTTAGAAGATCAGTTGGGTCAATTTGAAATTGATCCTTCCACTTTGTCGAGTACCAAAAGCTCTCAGACTTCCACTCAGGTGTTATTTCAACTTCTGCCCAAGTTTTGTTCCCCTTTCTCCTGAATCTCCCCCGTCCCTGGGTAGCAGCTCCTTTTCATCAGTGCCCAAGAAATCATATTTTTCCACTGATGATATTTCTCTCAGGGATTTTGCCAGCCCTAGAGTCTCACCTCATTTCAGACAAAAAATAAAACAGTACCAATTCACAGACTACTCGGTGTCAGAGAGTTTCTAAAATCTTTTCCTTTCACATCACAAAAATTACAGCAGGAAACAAAGGGAACAGTGGTGGAACAACCCAAAAAAGGGGCCCAGCAGCAAAATTGGCAGATCCAACTCCCAGAGAAACTCATTTGGGCATCTCTGTGACTAAATTACACCTGAAAAACGCACCCCGACACCCCTGTGCTCCTGCATGCACTGCACTGCACTATTAATTAGTTTAGCATCAGTTTTTCCTCTGAGGGAGGGATGGTGGGTGGGAAACTGTGGGCAGAGCAATGAGCAGAAGGGAGAAGCCAATCTTAAGACTTGAAAGAAGAGAAAGAGAGAAGGAAGAAAGAAAAAATGAGCCAGTAAAGATTAAAAAAAAAAATTAAAAAAGTGGTATTATAAAATTGCAACAAGGAAAATAATTATTGTTTATGGCAAGGAGTTACCTTTTTCTTTGGGATCTGTAAAAACTTACTCTATGGTTTATTTCCTTTATGTGAAATGTGGATAAAATGCGACTATCACTGGAAAAGAAATGGTTTTAATGTCAATATTGATTACTGGGGAGCTCATCTTTACTCATCCCTTCAGGGGAGGTATCACATAAACTTGCTCTGCACAATTACCTCAGGTAACAAAACCATGTGTGGGTAATGAAAAGAAATGTCAGCCCCTTGCTATGGAGTTTCCAGCTGGAAGCACAAATTTCCAGCTGGACAAACCACTGTCAATGCCTTCAGGAGCTTCTTCAAGTGAAATGAGGGATCAGGCAATTGAGTGATCACAGCAGGCAGCTGTGAACAAAGCCCAGAGCAGCTCCTTTTCTTGGGTCAGGTATGAAAAATGGGATTTTTCTGGGCTGAGGATTCAGCCCCTAGGAGGTTTGGGGACTCCTCTGCTTCCTAGGGATGCTGAGCACAAACACCACACACTTTGCATCTCTCAGTATCCGTGGCAGAAATGTGATTTTTCCCTTTTTTAAATGTAAAGATAAGAATGTAACTGGGTTTGAAGTGAAGCAGCAGCTTTAATCAAATCAAAGATTGGCTCTGAAAGGGTGAGGACCCTCAGCTGGTGCAGTCAGTGGCACCAGGAAGGAGTTCACTTGTTGGTTCCTGTGAACACTCCTGGAGGAGGTTTGCAGCAAAGTGAGCAGCTTGGCTTCAAATAAAACCCATTTACTCTGACAATGCACAGCCAGAGTGAGTTGGGTTTTTTTTTTTATTTCCAATAATACAACCCTTCAATACATCAGGCCCTTGGCAGCAGTTTTTATTTTCTAATTGGCAATTCATTGCTGGTGTGTGTGGGCTCAGGGCACGCACATAACAATGGCAATGAAAGTTGGAGGTTTTATTCTGACCCTGCCACCCCTGTGGGTGTTTTAAATAAAACAAGATGCAATTCTTTGTGGTGGAGCTTTCCCCAGGACAGCAACTGGGGGTCAGCATCACACACAGAGCTAAAGGCTGTTTGTGGCTTTAATAAATAGAAATCACTGCTGTATTTTGGGTATAACACATCCATCCATCCATTCCACACTGGGAGAGTGTGGTGTGTATCACTAAACACTAATTTTGCTGAGCAGATAATAAGAGAGAACAAAAGTAACTTTAGCAGAGCAGGAAATAGAACAGAGCAGGGTTTTTATTGTTCCAACCACTGAAATTGTTAATACATTGAAATGCCTAATGATTCATTGAACTCCCTGACTTGAAAGGCAGAAAGTCGAAAAGATTTAAAATACTGTTCTTTCTGAGGAGCAATTATTTGTGATTTAATCAGCTATGCATTAAAAAAAAAATGTAGAAGCTATTTTACGTAGGAGAGCAAAATGAGTCACTAAATGAACCTTCACCATAGGGAGAGAAAAAAAAAATCCATATTACCATCAAAGTAGTGAACGTGATTCAAAGAAATATGCGATGAGTCTTGACAGGGAATGTTTGAGAAAGTCACTTAAGTTCATTCTGCAGCCTTCAGCCAAAAGATTTAAAACTTGATTTTTCTCTTGTAAATGATGGGAGTCTTGAAGTCTCTTGTCAACAAGGACACAAACAGAACAGAAAGGCACAAAATTCTGGTCCTTATTCTGGTCTGGGTTTGCTGCAGCCCCAGCTCTCAGAGCTCTCCTCAGCTCTCACAACAGCCACCAACTACCACAAAACTGAATTGACAATTAATTCACCTGACTGGAGGAGCAATTTGAACAAAATAAATGTGAATTATGGATAGGGAGACAGGAGAATGCATGAGGTCTCTGCAAGGTTTTTTTAATTTTAGGCAAAATTTACCTATACCATCAAAATGTAGTTTTGTGGCTGCTTTTTTAGCCAGAGAAACCCAGATTTTGCACTTATAAATGGACAGTGAATGTTATATTGACAAAAAAAACCAAATCTCATCCAACAATTATTAATGTGGGATCAAAGTTACACCCTTTAGATGCCCTTTTCCGTGACTGGAGGAAGCCTGGGAATTATTTCAGTACAAATAGTACTTGAATAATAATGTCTTTATTTAAATATGTAGGAGGCCTGAATGTCAGGTGCTCTTGTTTATACCAGTTAAAACCATTTTTAAAGGTTTGCAGCTCGTTTTTCAGAATTGCCGAACAACAGTTTCAATTATGAGTTTCTGGAATCCAACAACTCTGTTTTTAAATTATACGAGTTTTATGGGATAATTTAATAACCAGGTTTACGGCTGGATAAAGAAACATTTTTTTAAAACCTCCTTTATGGGCTAAATTGAAACGTTATGATAAAACAAGTTTGCCTGGAAGGAGATAAAATTTTAAGCGCTAACGACAACTAAACGCTCCTCCAATTTGTGTGATTTTTTTATTATTATTATTTTTGGTGAATTTTTACTGTGGTTTATGTTTCAGATGCAGGTTCCACTTCCCTTGGAGGAACTAGAGGAGTGATTATACATTCACAGAGCACTCGCAAGCATCTGTCCCAGATCCACAGGCACTTGATTCATCTTGTGTGCACAAATAGCGCGAGTTTGATAACAAGGGATTGGAGCTGGTAATTAGCATCGACAGCTCCCTAATTTGCACAGGGAGACAGCACACTTGTTTAAGGCGAGGAGGTGCCTTGTTGCAAGCCTTGATCACAGCTGGAATTATTTGTGTCAGTGGGAACCCGGGGTATGCGAGGAAATACTGTCGATTTTTTAACATTCTGGAAAAGACACTTTTCTTCAGCCCCGAGGTTGAATCCGTTTTCTCCTCTCAGAGCGCTTCGAATAATTTTTTTTATTAGTTAAATGCAGAATATATCAGAGCAGTTCTGCCATTCCTCAGGGTGATCTCGGCCTAAAGGAGCTGAGGTTGGGCAATACACGAGGGAGCCATAGAGGACATCCTGAACATCATCATCCCCGAAAATTCTCCTGCAGGAATAATACCTGGAAAGAAACAACAACAAAAAGGTGGTGCTTGGGAGTGTTTAGCTGAAAAATTGGGCATCAAACTCTGTCCCCCGAAAATTCTCCTTCAGGAATAATACCTGGAAAGAAACAACAACAAAAAGGTGGTGCTTGGGAGTGTTTAGCTGAAAGATTGGGCATCAAACTCTGTTCCCTGCTCTCTGCTCACCTTGAGATGCTGCTCCAGGGGGACGGGGGTGTTTGTGGTGACACCGCGACATTTGCAGAGGACAAAAGGGGACAGTGACTTCTCTCACTCTCCTGGGGCCATCCAGAGGTGAGAAGTGCTCACTGATGTTTGATCAGCCCCGGTGTTCCCCTGGGATCACTGTTCACTGTTTACTTCCCAAAATTCCAGCGCTGAGGTTGGGACACGTGCTCCTACTTTATAATGCCAAAGTGGCACAAAGAGCTGAGTTTTCTGAGACAAAATCCATTGCCTAAAACATCTTTATGTTTCAGCCCCTTTGGATTTCGTGCATCATAAAACCAGAAAACGTTTCTGTTTATTTAAAAGAGTTTTCTCCTCTATTTTCTTATTTCTCTGCTTCCACTTCTAAACAACAGACGTGAGCATGAACATCATCCTTCATCTCCAAAACATCACAAAGATCAGGGAACATCACAAAGATGTGGAAGATGGGGAATATCATCCTTTATCTCCAAAATACCACAAAGATTAGGGAATCATGAAGATGTAGAAGACAGGGAATATCATCCTTTATCTCCAAAATACCACAAAGATTAGGGAATCATGAAGATGTAGAAGACAGGGAATATCATCCTTTATCTCCAAAATACCACAAAGATTAGGGAATCATGAAGATGTAGAAGACAGGGAATATCATCCTTCATCTCCAAAATATCATAAAGATCAGGGAATGTCACAAAAATATGGAAGATAAGGGAATATGTCCATCTTGCCTTCACAACCCTTTTCAGAGCCAGTCAAAAAATTTGAGCCAAAGCCAAATTTATTTGGCCATCAGGCTAAGTCACATCCAAGAGGGTTTATTTAACCATAGCCTGAGCGCAAACTACAATCTCCTGCTGGACCTGTGAGTCCTCTCCACAACTGTTGTTGAGATTGCTGTGCCTGATGCACATCTTGAGTTTTCTACACTTATTACAGAATAGTTCAGTGCATCAGCAGACGAGCTCAGCCTGCAGGGCAGTGAGTAAGGCTTTCAGTGTGGGGGTGAATCAGTTCTCTTCAATTTTTGATTGCCGTGGTTTGTTGCTTGGTTTATCTCTCAGCGCCTTCTGATAAAATGTTGATATAAATCCTGTCCTGGATGTGCTATTTTCTGACATTAATGGCACTTTGGTCCATCAAAGTGTTCTCACCCACAACACTCTCATCCCCAGCTTTTCTCTCTAGGATTCTGTCACTGTGCCAAAAAATGCATCAGTACTTTCTTGTGATGTGAAGAGGAGCCCAGGGTCCATTCCTGTGTGCTGTTGAGCTGTTCTTGGATTATGTCCTGGAGAAGAGAGTCTGACTTCCAGAAAGGCACTTCACCTGTTAACTAATGCCTCAATTACTTTTGCACATAGCTGAGCCATTTATTAATAGATTAATTCCTGTCTACTGCTGTTAATTCTTAGAGTTGTTAAAAGATGGATTTAATGATGTAAAATAATGTTTCTATGATTTTTAATTTTGAACATCATGTGCTTTTCACAGGTTTGGGGGGGTTTTTTGCTGCAATTCACTTCTCAGTGTCTGGCTCACAGGAGCCTTTCCCTGGGATATTTACAGTAATCCAACACCCTTAAATCATGGCTGTTACTAGAGCTGGGGCCATGGATGAGAAAAAGGACTTAAAAATAGAAAGACTGGACCAATTCCCCTTCCAGAGACAGACAGATTCCTTCCTTCACTATGAGTCCTGCAGACCCACCAGCCTGATGTGATAAGAGATTTACTACAGAGGAAAGACTTCCCTACTCCAAGAGGATGAGAGTTATCCCAGGAGAAGTTCAGAGAATTTTTGTTTCACCAAGAAACTCACTATTGGATATTCTTCTGTCTTCATGACAGGTTTGTTTTGGTTTTTTTTTTTGCCAAAGACTCCCTTGATGCCAAAAAATACTCTGGGATTTCATCACTTCAATGGGACTCTGGTCAGACTTCGTGGGAAAACATCAGAATATTTTTCCCTGGCTTGTCTTTGCCTGTTTCCCCCAAAAAATAATGTTACTACCAGTTCAAACAGCCTCTCTGCTTAAACTTCCATGTAGATTAACCATTTAGTGCTTCCTCAGCTCATCAGAATTTAAGATGGGAGACGTTTTGTAAAAGTCTCTATCTTAGAAGATTCCCACCTCTGATAATATGGTGATGCTATCAGAAGTAGTATTTTTATTATCTTAATTCCCGTGTTTTACAAGGAGAAAAGTAATAATGCAATTGAATTAATTCCATAATCGTTTTCAGACTGGATAAAAACCACTGAAGGAAGCTGGGAGCTGACAGCCAATATCTGCACGTTCATGAGCATTAAGTGAACTATAAATACAGAGGGACTGAAGCTGAAACACCAAATGTGAATTTCCTTTTTTTTTCAGCTGCTTAGTCCGTGAAAGGCTGTGACAACAAGGCAGTGAGGGAGGTTTTGGTGTTTTAGCAGTAAACACTGACTCACCTGCTCAGTGCTCTGGATAAATAATCATTAGTGACAAATAAAAGCCTATTTCAGACACAACCCGGAACAGCAGAAGTTATATAAAAGCCTGAGATATTTTGTCCCTTTTCAGTGGCAAAAATACCACAGTTTCAGTTCATCTCAGTCATTCTCTGCCATTTGAGGCAAGACCTCAGGAAAACAAGTCTTGAGGGCTTTGTGCCTCTTTCTCATGTTTTTTTCCCTTGGTTTCAGCGCTCACTGTGAGTCCCTGGTGGTTTCCCTCCCCTTCAATCTGTCAGCGCAAGGCACAAAACACTTTCCTGGGGTATCCTTGGATCCCAGGAGGGTGAGCAGAAACCTTCACCACTTTGTGAGGTTGAACACCCTGATGTGTCTCCAGTGACTGGAACAGAGGGATGGAGCTGCCTTTGCCAGACCTGAGGATATTTAACAGAGGACACCAGGTGGGGCAGGCAGGTTGTGGACATCAATAAGTGTCCATTTAGAC
The DNA here is from genome assembly GCA_013397095.1 of Sterrhoptilus dennistouni. NCBI lineage: Eukaryota > Metazoa > Chordata > Aves > Passeriformes > Zosteropidae > Sterrhoptilus > Sterrhoptilus dennistouni. The sequence continues at coordinate 246,656 of VWZU01004420.1, read as the reverse complement.
AATTAAAATATTGAAGCAGCTTCCGTGTTTGTCATCTGTGGACAAAACCCATTAAGTTCTCCATTAATTAGACCTTCCCCAGCTTTTCCTTGCTCTGCCACAGCCCTGCAAAGCCAGAACATCCATCATATTCTCCACAGAGCAGCAAAGTGTTTAACTTGTCCCTTTGCCAGCAGCAAAAGGACAAAAAAAACCCCAGCTGAGTTTATCCAGCCTTCATAATTGCTCAGCCTAATTAACACTCCAGTAAACCCCACACCTGCATTACCTGCACATCCCCACACACCCATGGTGCTGCTGCCCTGGTGCTGTTGTCAAACCATCCAAGAGTTGCTGCTCTCCTGGGAGCTGAGCTTTCCATGAGGGATGCAGGAGATGCAGCCTGGCTCAGAACTCTGTGACACAACCTATTTTTAGAGCTTTTCTATTTTATTTTATTTTATTTTTCTGAGAAACTAGTTTTCTCATGGGAAATAAGTCCTTGGGGGGAAAAAGTCATTTCCACTTCATTTGTTAATCTAAAATATCTTTTGCTCTTGGCTTCCTGCTATGGAGCACAGAACTGCTGCATCTTGTTAATTTTGCAGTCTCGCTAAATGACAGGGAGATTTATTTAGAAGGAAACCAAATTTAGTCCCATTAGATCATGGCAACAGTTACATGAAAAAGCCTAAAAAAAACACCCCTCCTCTTTT
>VWZU01004420.1:228390-245926 GCA_013397095.1 Sterrhoptilus dennistouni | reverse complement strand
TTTTTTTTTTTAATAGTGCTTGGAAACCCTTGTTTCCTGAATCCACCAAATTATATCCATTGAAGTTAATCCCAGCGCCCAGCCCTGGGCTGCAGGGAAAGCTGTGGCTGCAGGGGAAACCCCACAAGATCCAAAACCAGGATGACATCCCCTAGGAAACTGAGCTGTTACATCCAAAGACAGGCAAAAGATCACAGAAAAAGGGAAGGAGAGTTGCTGCTGAGATGAATCTCTAAACCCTCCTGCAATGAGATCTAGAGGCTGCTGCTGGGAGCTGTTAAGTCTAAAATTATGGATGTGTTCCTTGGGTTTGCTGTTGTTCCCTTCCATAAATTTCCCTGCACCAAGGGGCACTCGGGGATCATTACCCTGGTGCAACATAAATCTGTGTTGACTGTGCTGGGCTGTCTGGAGCCTCTGTGAGTGCAGCTACTCCTGCCCTGGTTTGAAACAACAGTCTGGAGCTCTCAAGCCACCTTTGGACATGGGGCTGAGTGCCCCGGAAAGGCTGGGGATAAACCAAATACCATCTATTGTGTGCTATCTCCAAAAAAACCCCACCAATATTTTTCTCTGGCCTGTCTTTGCCTGTTTCCCCCCAAAAAATAATGTTACCATGAGTTCAAACAGCCTATCTGCTTAAACTTCCATGTAGATTAACCATTTAGTGCTTCCTCAGCTCATCAGAATTTAAGATGGGAGACGTTTTGTAAAAGTCTCTATCTTAGAAGATTCCCACCTCTGATAATATGGTGATGCTATCAGAAGTAGTATTTTTATTATCTTAATTCCCGTGTTTTACAAGGAGAAAAGTAATAATGCAATTGAATTAATTCCATAATCGTTTTCAGACTGGATGAAAAGTAGTTTCAAGTAGCCCCAGCACAGCTCTTAAAGAGCCCAGCTCAGCCACGTCCATCTCCATGCAGAGGGAAATGGGGAGAAGTGGCAGCTTGGCACCATCTCTCTGCTGTGTGAGGGGAAAGAAAGGAGCCAAGGAAGCCAGGGAGGCAAATGTTACCAAAGAAAAGACCATAATAATTATGTTCCAAAAAAAAAAAAAAAAATCCTCTTTTCTCTGTCTTTCCTGAGAATTATACAATTCATGCAATGCTCATTATATTCTATATTCCTATATTTCAAGCTATTATATCCTATATTTTATTCTATTCTATTCCCGTAGGAACATTCCCACATTGGTGCATTACCCCACTCAGTGACTCTGTAAATTTTCAAGTTAGTTCAGGTCCCACATTTTGCCCAACTATTTTCTGGCTGAATAGACATTGCTGGGGATACAGAGTCTGTATTTAAACAGTGACATGGCCCAAGGCAGAGGTTAAAGAAAGGTCAGTCTACTGTTAATTCAAGCTTAGGACAAAAAAAAAAAAAATCATAATGGGAATAGTTTTCTGTGGGTTTGAGAGGGAAAATTCATTTGCTGTTTCACCCAAGGTACTTTCAGTGGATGTGTCATTAGTGTCAAAGGGGTTTCCAACAGCAAATGTTCTGAGGCAATTTTCAGGGGAAGAAATCACTAAAATAGATGACCTAAAAACATCTGAGCATATTTTGGAAAGATTCCATTTTTCTGGGGAGAAAAAAAAAGCCAATCCAACAACAACAAAAAGTCACGATTCCTCCTGGAAAGAAAGAACCCTTCAGAGCCAGAAAGCTCTCAGGAAACAAACCTGGTAATTTCTGATTGTTTGGAGCTGTTACAGGATCACTCCCTCACTGTGGTCAACCAACCTTGGATCACATTTTCCCGGTGATTTTCACAATCCCTTCCTCCAAATTTTTTTTCTTTTTCTTTTTGAGTGCATGGAGATCTACCAAGGAAAAACTCCAAGAATGTGTGGATTTTCATTATTTTCAATATTATCGTTCTGCCCTTTCCATTCCTTAAAAAATGAACTTTAATGGGAGTGAATTTATTATGGCAAGAGGCATCAGTATAATGCTCATCAACCCTCCCAAATGAAACCTCTAGAAAAATAATGAGAAAGTTGTCCCTGTTATTTTATTTAGATTTTCAGTGTAACACCTCAGGCAGATAACAAGAAACCTGGAATGACTGTTTTATTTGGACTGGATTGGTGCTCTGTATTTCTTTTCTGAAATACAGCTAATTTTTTTTTTAAATAGGTATAAATGTATATACTGTATTTACTGCTGCATATCCAAAAGTCAAAGATTTCCTCTTGGTGTCCAGTTTGTAATTATCACAGGCCAGGAAGCAAAAGCACCCAGGCAGAGAAGCACAGGAGGAATGAGGACTTTGGGAGACCTTTAATGAGTTCTCTTTAATGAGAGTTTTACCTGGAGATTTGCTTTTCAACTACATCCAGCCTGAGTGATCAAAATTCTCCCTTGGCCGATGTTAAATGTGGAAGCTGCTGGTTCTACCCTTGTTAACAAAATGATTTGTCATGGTAAAGGGAAAGGGAAATGTTGTGCCATCCACAGAATTATTTAACTATTAAATGGGTTTCAACTTCAATTTTAAAGTGCTGATTTCAATGAAATATCAACTTCATGCAGAAATCTTTGAGCCTCGTGCACAGAAAAATCCACAAGGAAAGGTCTCTGTCCATCTCTTTACACAGATTGCTTTTTAACCTTCAGAATCCATGGAAATAATGCCCATGATAAAGCTCTGCCAAAGGGGTGAGGTTTGAAGTCATTAAAAAGCCAAAAGACTCGAGGCAGGCAGTGGTGTCTGAGTGCCAACACTGCTGTGTCTTGTCAGAAAAATCCCATTTAGAGCTCCAAACCAGGGGGGTTTGTTACCTTTATCATGGAGCTTCAGAAGCTGAGCTGTGAGACAAAAAAAATGAGCAGAGCAAGGGTTTGGGAAGGGAAATGAAGCAGCTCAGTGGGTGCTGCCAGCCCCAGCAGCTGCTCCCAGCTGATTCCTGTCCCTGCAGCCTTCTGGGCACCACTGATGTCCCTCCAGCCTGGGATGCATTTCCCACTGGAAATGCAAATAAGTTGGAAAATCCGCAGCAAATCAGAATATTTTCTCCATGGAAACGTTTTTAAAAGGGCAGGAAGGGAGAGGGAGTTTTTTATCTGCACTGCACCACACTCAGGGCTTTCCTTTGGGGTTAAAGCTCCAGAAAGGGACTGTTAGAAAAGTTCAGCCACTGCTAAAAAAACCCCAACCAACCAAAAAGAAAAAAAAATTCCTCAACTTCCTGAATATGAAGGAATCTTCATAATAAAATTTAAAAACCTGAAAATAAAGCCTGAAGTGTCCTACGGTTCGGAAGCAAGAAATAAAGAAAAAAGATGCCCCAAAATATTACCTTTCCTTGTGAAAAACTCATCTATTCTGAGCTTCTCACATCTCAGGAGTCCAGATATGTCTCTTTAAAGCACGAGGTTTCACACATCCTGTATCGCTTCCCTCGTATTTCATGAAATTTATGAAGTTGGAAAAAAATTATAATGGTAAAAAAGCTGCTGTGAATTGAAATTTTGAACAGAGGAAATAAGTAGATTCAGGTCAAGCTTTCATTTTGATTTCAACACATTTTCATTTTTAAAGAACTTTTCCTTATAAATAGTTTGCATTTTGAAATGAAAGTTGCTTCAAAAAGTGAAAAACTAATGTCCTAATTTAAGAAAATCTTGAAAGATTTAAACCATTCCAAGTTTTACAGAGATTAAGACTGAAGCAAATTGTCAAAACTGATCCTTTCCTTTTGATGCGTATATAATTACCAATATGGATAAATGAACATTTTTTTTCTGCTGAAATACATTTCAGAAAAATACCCAACCAGGTGTGATAAGCCTGGAAAAGATTGGCAATTATGTCTTAGTGAATATATTTGATTGCATGGAGGTTGCATTTCCCTGTCAGTATCCCCAAAATGAGCATCCAGGATTATTCTCATTGACAAACAGCTCGACTGAGCCATTAGGGCTCAGCAATAAAAGTGGCCCTGGACAAGCTGTTTAAATAACAAAAGATTTTTTTTCTCCTCTCAGAGTCTGTGCATATGAAGCAAATGTTAAATGAACAATGTGTCTAATTCCTGGAGAGGGAGATAAATAACATGACAAAAAAACACCCTCATTTTTCTTAAGTTATACATCTTTCACCTCCTTTTCTTTCCCTACAATACTTTTTTCCATAATTCTCTCTGACCCATCATCATCTTCCACTTTCCTGTTCCTTTTGCTGCTGGAAGATCTGAGCAGAGCCATCATTTATTGCTTTGCACCTCTCGTGTGCTTGTCCTGCTGTCTGTAAATCCCTCTTGGGTTTTTTTTTAGAAAACTGAACCTTAAAAATCCCTCGCCTCTCCTAATAGATTCTTAGAGAGAATAATTTGCTGATTACAGAGATGTAATTAATATGAGATGTAGAATTTTTTTTTAAATTAAGTTACGTCTGAAAAGGAGAAGCTTCTTCTTCTTTCTTTCTTTCTTTCTTTCTTTCTTTCTTTCTTTCTTTCTTTCTTTCTTTCTTCTTTTCTTTCTTTGTTCTTCTGCAGAGTTGGGGTTACATTGATTCACACAATTGGACACAGAGCAGTGTCCCCACATCCTCTGATCCTGATGATTTCATACATTTGGTGCATTCAACAGCATTTAGATCCACTCTCAGATATTACTCGACACAATAATCCCTCATTTCATTTTGTTCTGGGAATGCATAGAGCATAAATAATAAAAATTACCCACTAAATCATCCAGAGCAATCTTGTGCAGCTATCAGACATATGCAGCTTGATTTCCCTCCAACTTATCCTCCTCTTGAAAAGATGACTCTCGGTGATTTCAGCAGATTAATCTTGATTAGCACTCATTAACTTAACACTTCTTGTGTTTAGCTTAATGTATTTAGCCACTTCAGAACACAATCGCTGTCAGTTTTCCCCACAGACAAAAAGGAGAGGGAAGATTCCCATCCCCCCTTGGAGATGGGGGTGTCTCCATGTTCCTCAGGGTGAGAAGAGCTCCAAATTCCCACTTCCACGAGCTGTACTGGCAGGTTTCCATTCAGGGGCTAAAACAGGAATTTAGACATCCTGCTCACATGGAAAAACCTCCTTGGAGATGCCTAAATTTAGTTGTCTCCATTTTCTGCTGGATTTTGGCAGAATGGGACATGCTCTCCAGTCTGTCACCCTGCACACAGCCAGGGCAAGGTGGATCCTCTCTCCCCAGGGATCCCAGGAGCTGCACACAGCCTGGCCCTGCAGATCCTCAGCAGCTCCCTTGTAGTAGTTTCCATGGACGGTGGGGACAAGGAACTTTGCAGACGTGAGATATTCTAGAAACACGTGGGTTTATTACAAGGGTCGTGGCTAAAGAGGGCTTTGCCTTCAGCCACCAGCCTGGGCTGGAGGGAAGCCCCCAAGAGAGACTGGGGAGAGAGAGAGTAGAAGAGAACTAAGGGGTAGAAATGGGGTAAGAGCAGGGGAAAAAGGGTAGAAAAAGCATGGGGAGAAAGCAGGAGCAAGAGAGAGAGGGGGAAAGAGAGGGGAGGAACAAGAGCAGGAGCGTAAGCATAAGAGAGGGGCGAAGCAAGAGAGCGATGCTCTCGTTACAATCCATTCTATCTCTTTTTGTGTTGAATATTCTAATTTACAGTGACCAACCTGTGCAAGATACAAAACCTACAAACTTTGCATGCAGCCTGTAAGAACTACTATATTACTGTGTCATTTTATATTCTAAACTCTAAAGATTACTTTTCTTATCTGTTTACTCCCTGATGCCTTTGGCAGGGTGGAAAGGCAATATTCTTGGGTCCTTTTGTTTTCCTCTCTTTCAACCCATCTTCAACTCATCACCGTTTTCCTGCCTCCCATGCTTACATCTCAAAGCTGGATTTCATTTCTATTTCACTCACAGGTTTTACATCTGCAGTATTTCTTACCATACAATCATATCCATAAGTCCTTCCTGTCCCATCTTTCCCAACACTCTCTGAAGTTCATTTAATGATAGCAAAGCCCAGGGAGGCAGGCTCAGATGTGAAGGAGCTGACTGAGTTCAGAGCTGCACTTTGCTGTTCCCCCAGTCCCCAGCCTGTTTTGCAATCATCATCACTGCTGGACCACATTTCAAACTGGATGTTGTACCAACAGGACGTGAAGGGTATCATGCAAAAAACATGGGGCTAAATCTAGTGTGTGTCCATTCTGCAAACCCTTCCTTTCTTTTGTCACAGTGTTGTTGTGAACTAAAGTGTAGCTAAAATCAGAATTGGTCCCAAAAAGGAGAGAGATGGGGCAGACCTGATGGAGCACAAAGCCACATCTGTTTTGCTTGAGACTCCCAACAGGATTATAATTTGCAGAGAAGGATGACCATGGGATACCATAAACCTGATGGAAAATCAGGGAGAACTTCCAGGGATGTCTCCCTGCCTCATCAGACTTGGACCAATTCAGTCTCTGTTCTACACAACCCAATTTCATGCCAGGCCCTGTTAGAGGAGACACGAGAAGGTTTTCCAAGTCTGAATCCTGAGAACAGCAGAATGGGTACCCTATTTATTTATGTATTATTTAAATATAAATAATATTATATAAATAATTAATTATAAATAATATAATGATATAAATATTATAATAATATAAATATAAATAATATAAATATATAAATATAACCCTATTTGTTTCTATTTAATAGATATAGTTAATAAATGTTTATAAGTCTATAAATAAAATCTTAATAAATATATATTTTAGATTTATATTTAATTAATATAAATAAATTCTATTTATTATACCCTATTTTTACCCTATTTTTAGATATTTCCTCCAAGGCATGAGGTGATCCCCATCTACTCCAAGGAACAGTTTTGATCCCACAAGGAATAACCTGCTGCTGTCACAGGAAGGATGAGCTACTGCCCAGTTTTTAAGATCATATCACCCCCTATAAAGGAGGATTTATTGGTTGAACCACAGATCTGTCTCACATCTTTTCATCCTGCCATGCACTACAGCTTTGATTACTTTTTTCCCTGATTTTTTTATGGCTTGACAATCCCAGGACTGAGAGATTTCTGAGCTGCACAGAGTGAGAATTTCTATCTGGGATCCTGCATGTGGGAAGATTAATGGGTTTTAATTTAATGTGGAGGAGCAGCCCAGGTCTCCTGGCACTCAGGGCTCTGCAGCACTGGCCTGGCAGCTCTCATTGCTAACAACCATGCCTTCGAGCAACTCTGCTGCTTCCCCGTGTCATCTTGAATGAAAAAGTGATTTCAGACATTAAACACCACTGCAAACAGCGTTAGCAGCAGATTTTAATCGGGGTCAAGTGGTTTCATTTCAAGGTTGGCCCTGCATTAATTTGTGTTCACTTCCTCATTTCAGGACAACTTGTGAAACTTCTGAGGCCACGCTGCTGTTCACAGCAGTGGGGATTCTGAGGCAGTTAAAAGAACAATAAAAGTATTGGATTCCTAGAAAATGTCAGTTACATGAACATGAAATATTACCAAAGACCTATTTCATTTCAGTGTCTCTGTTTGGTTATGTAGGAAATCCCTTTCTCCTCGTTTTGCTTGTGGAATTTCTGGAGGGTGGATTACACTCTGAATTCTGGGGATGAGAACATGAAGGAAATACTCTGAAGCAATAAACCACCACTCCTGTCCATCCAAGAACACTTTGTTCTGTGAGGGCCACAATTGTGTTTCATTCAGAGTGAAAATTGTGATTTCTGCTGTGGGCAGGTCTCAGGGGACGAGGTACAAGGGAGGGTTTGCTCCCTGCTCCATCATTTCCTCTGCTTTTCTCCCTTCCTTATGATTTTCCTCTTCTTCATCCCCTGGAAAGGAGCAAGTGAAACCTTGGCTCTTTTTTCTGGCCCTTTCAATTAATCCTGACCAAGAATCCCTTTTCATGATCTTTCCTTACCCAACAGAGGCAAATTGCTTGGAGCTCCTTCCACCCCAGGCTATCCCAGCTTCCCTGGGCACAGCTCCAAACCATTATTTCTCAATTTTCTGTCAAAATGAAGCAAACTGCCTCCTCATCCTGCTGCCCCAAAGACAAATGACTTCCTGTGTGAGAAATCTCTGCTTCTTTCAGGCCTTCCACAGCTTGCTTGGTTTTATGAGTGCAGAGATGTGCTGCACAGGATCCTCCTTCCTGCTGTGCCTAATTTCTGACTCCAAGGGTATTATTAAGGAGGAGGAGTAGGAAAGATGAGGTGTGCTTTCATCTCCCTACCCAAATGGTGCCAGTCCTCATCAGAAAGCAGAAAACATTTTCAGGAGATTTTCTCCCCCCACTCCTCCCCAAATCTCTGATCAAAGGTCTCGGAATTAAATTGATTCTGTGAACATCCATCTATTTGACGTGCAAATTGTGCTCTTTAAAAAAAGAAAGAAAAGATTTTAAGCCTCATACTTGTCATGTCAGTGTAACACTTCATTCTATCCCAATCCATTTGAAAGAGCCTTGAATCTGACACGGTGCATTTGAATTTACTTAAATATTCCATTCAACTGGTGCAATAGCAGGGTGAGTTAATGACAGCACAATTAATGAAAAAATACCTTACAGTTCCATTTCTCCTGAAATTAATTGGTTTTCCAATTTTTAACTATGTTTAATTAAACCACTGTACTTCTGCTCTTTTATTTGTTCAAGAAAATTGCCTTGTGCATGGCAAGGAAAACATTTCAAACTGTATTTTTAATATACAACTTATTTTCTTGATAGAACTCACTCATTCAAGCACTGGCATTTCCTGCTAATTGTGTTTAGGATCCAGCACAAATTATCCTACCTGGAACTTCAAAAAGCTGAAATATTCAAGTGGAAAAAAATAAAAATGCATTTCAAACCAACATTCATCAACAACAGGCAGATATTTCCCTTCTGGCCACCTCTAGATCCAGACAGTCACTTTGCCCCTGGGTCCCACCCGAAGAATGGGCATTAAATTTTATTTTGCAGGGTTCCAGCTGGATAACAGTGCCCAAATAATGAGAAAAAATATTGTCCCAGAAAAGCTGTCATTTAAAAGTTTTATTTTAAATACAGCTCTTAATTGAGCTGAGCTGTTTAAGAGACCATTTTAAGGGGTAATTTAACAACAGTAAAACTGCAGTAAAAGATGCAAACGCTGCCATAATCAACTCAGCATTGCAGAGGTACCTCTGAGACCAACCACAGCTGGTAACTTCATAAAGACAAATATCTGAGGCTAAAAGCATTTAAATTTGAGGGCCACATTTCAAAGCTTATAATCAGTTTGTGTGGATCTGGTTTTTGACCTTTATCTCGACATTTTGAACAATCTTGGTGTTTAAAGCACATATTACTCCAGAAAATGGTCTGGGATTGGTAATAATGGATCATGAATCCATAATTTTCATATTGATTATCACAGTCAGACTCACTCTGTTCATTTTTATTTCTGCAAGTCTCTGCTTCATGCAGCCAAGCTCAAGAGAAATTAAACAGGGAAAGTTTGCAGTGTAAGAACTGATTATCCTGAAGGAAAACTAGCAAAGCTGCCACTTGGCAGTGTTAAAACGTTATTTTTATTACCATGGGATTAGAGGCTTTCAGCTAAAGGAATCCTTGACTGAAAAAAGAAGGGGGGAAAAAATGTGAAGGCCATCAAAAAAACCTTCCAGAAACCAGCAAACAGAGCTAAAAGACTGACAGCTAATTGACTCCCTGTTGCAAAGCTTTACTGCAAATATCCCCAGACAGGAGAGCTCTTAACCAGATCAAAATGTCGTAGCTGGATATTATTTTGTCAAGAAGTTACCAAATTTGAAGGAACTAAATTACATGGCCTGTGCTGCCTTTATTTCATTATTGAAATTTGACAGCCTGCAAAAAAAAAACCCCAGGTACTAAAAAATGCTGCATGTTGTGCACTAATACAGTACAAAAGACCTTGTCATGGAGGACTTTATAATGTTGTAGAATTATTTATTGTTAATCATTTCTAATTCTCTGCAAATGATTTCTAATGTGACCCAGAAAAGCAGCCTGTTTATCCATGAATGTGAAACCGCAAAAAAAGAGGCAGATCTCCACAGGAAAAACCCAGATATTGGGGTCCACATGTTTCAGAAGTTCAAGGAACATCAGTATGAGCTTGTAAAGTGAGGCCAGGAAGTCAGATAGGAAGGGTAACATCGATAACCCCAACGCAAAGAGGTGAAAATTGCCAAATAATCATCAAAACCACGTTCATGCAGTGACTCCTTCCCCCACAGAGCCCTGCTGGAACTTCACCTCAGAACACCCAAACCCATCAGCAGTGGCTGCTATTCTTTACAATAACCTCCCTGGTTTTCACTGAGTATGGAGGCTGCCAGTTTCCAGGAATCCAAACCAGCAGCAATCCCCTGGCTGGATTTGCAGCCCCCCCTGGGTCTGTGGTGGGATCCCACACCTGAAATGTTCTAAAAACCGGAGTGGGAGGTTGATAAATATAAATAACAACATGTGCAGAAGCACATTTCAGGAGGGCCCCATGGTGTTTCTTCCCTGCTGTAGGAAAACCCACACCTCTGATGCTGCTGGAGTGCACAGATTGCTGCCTTTCATCCCCTGCTGATGAGTGAAAGCATGACAGTCACATTTGTAACGCTGTTTATCCATCCAAACACTGATCTGGCGACACGTTCATGTGGAAATAGTCTTTGTGTGTGCACAAACAGAGCAGTGATTTTGGGGGATTCCTCCTGGAGTCTCAGTGTGAGCCCCACAAATCTGACACTGCTGCTGGAAGGAGGGAGGGAAGGCAGAGGGGCTGCCTGGCACCGCAGAAAACAGAGGGAACAAACTTGGCAGGGAACAAAGCTGTGGAGAGGTGAAATGCCCCGTCTGCCACCAAATTCCACATCTGCTGGCAAAACTGCTTCAGTTTGGGCTTCTAAACGTGCACAGACACAATTGTCCACAAAGAGAAAATGCAGAGCTAAAATTATCCATTAATTTCGAGTAGTAAATGCATTTGGGAAAAAAAAAAACCAACTTTTTTTTTCTGTGAAGTAAAGCAAACAAAAGTAATTGAAGAATATTATCTGCTAATAATTCAGTGAGCTGGGCTGTTGCAGGGCTATTTTAACCACACACGGCTCATCATGTTAGAGAACACTTGTTCAAATCAAAGAGAGAGAGATCCTGCTCTCAAATCAAGCAACATTTTAAAGATGATCAAGGGTGGGGTGATTTTGGGGTGATTTTGATTGCCTGGTTATACTTGTGACTGAGACCTGCTTTAATTGCAGCAACAGAAATCCTCCCAACCTTTGTCTTTTTTTCTTTTTCTTTTTTGGGCAGAGGGGAACTGAGTTGTGCATAATGGCTCTGGACACATCGTGGGGGTCACAGAGTTCGCGTGTCAAACCACAGACAGCTCAGCACTGTGCACTTTGTCTGCTGAGAGCCATCAACCAGTGATCCAGATGGGCAGTCTCTGATGAGAATCCACCCAAAACCAGAGATCTCTAAGGATGCTTTCAAATAATCTTTTGTAAGTATTTTCTTTTTTTTTTCTCTCTGGACGGTAAAAAAATGGCTCATCTTGGATTCTGTTTCTTCCATGCAAATTTCAGGAGGTTTAGGACGCACCAAGAAAATTTTTACTGTGTGTGATGCTGTGCAAGGACGACTCTGATGTTTCCTATTTTCCCAAACATTTAGATAAATGTTATATTTAGAACAAAAACCACCCAGGCAAAAGTCACTGACCTCTCATAGCAGAGCATATTGTCAAAAATACTGCAGCATCCTTTGCTAAGGCAAGGCAAGTGACCCAAGGCAAATTCTTTCCAGAGCCTGTGTACTTGGAGATCTTTGCTTATCAGGGCAGAAAGACAACCAGTGGTGGCTTTGAGCTACTGCTGACTGATTGAATCACAGTGATCTGCACTCTAACTGGAGTGGAACACTACAAACCAGGCTGCAAAAGCGGAGCAAAAATCGCCTTCGTTCCCTTTGGTGTGGTTTTGTTGTTTTAGGGGAGGGAGGGAGCCCAGAGCCACTGGAGTTCCTGAGTTCACACACTGAGGAGGTCTCAGGTTTATGTTTTCTTTTTGCCCAAGATTTCAAGGCTGGTGGTTCGAGTGGGTTCAAGGGAGTGTTTTTCCCTCTCCGACCTCTGTCTCTGCTCTCCTTCTGGGCTCTCTCTGTGACCTCTGAAGGCTTTGAATCTGAGTCTGTGCTCGGCGTGAGAATTAAGGGAGTCTCAAGGTCTTGGTTTTCTTGGTTTCTCATGTTGTTTATTAATTCTTACCTTACAATTCTCTGTGCTGGCCAAGGTGTTCACATCAGCTTGGACACGATGTGACTCCCCTGTGATGGGAGGTTGCTCTGTTTTTATATAGATAACTATGTGGTTATTGTTTACAATTCTGTGCCAATGCCCAACACCTGTACAAGAAGGGTCATTTCTACTTTGACCCAATCCACTGAAACTACTTTGTGCCCACGTCACTGCAGAAGATGGAGGCCAAGGAAGAAAAAGAAGAACTCAGGGATCCACCCTAATTCCACCATCTTGTCCCCTTGCACCCACATTCTAAAAATCCCAAAACTACAAAATCTTCCACACGGTGATAAACTACACCACTGTCTGTTACACATTTGTGATTTGCAATTCTTCTCTGTGTTAGAAGTTTTTCTCATGGACCAAAATCAAAGTCTGTGTCTTCCTGGGCTCTGTGCCAGGCAAACCCCCCTGCACAGACCCCAGACCCTCTTTCTCAGGTCCCAGGCCTCTCTACCGAGGTCTGTGACCTTCCAGGGCACCCAGAGGAATGCTCTGGATTCCAACAAGGAGGTGCCCTCTCTCATCCATGAGCCTCCTGTAGATGTTTACAGGGAGAGGGGAAAAGAAATCTCTAATATTGGGACAGACTGGGACGTTTCCTGAAGGGTTTGAGGGACACTTCATCACTGATAAGAACAAGAGGAATGGCTTCACACTGACACAGGGGAAATGCAGGTTGGATACTGGGAAGAAATCCTCCTCTGTGAGGGTGGGGATGCCCTGGCACAGAGAAGCTGTGGCTGCTCCATCCCTGGAGGTGTCCAAGGCCAGGCTGGACATGGCTTGGAGCCACCTGGGACAGTGGAAGGTGCCCTCATGGCAAGAGGATGGAACAAGATGAGTTTTAAGGTCCCTCCCAACCCAAACCAGTCAGTGATTCTATGATCTGTATGCAGTCTTAAGCTGCACCAAGGGAAATATAGGCTGAGTATCAGGAAGAAGTTTTTTACAGAAAGAGCAATAAAGTATTGGAATGGTCTACCTGGGGAGTGGTGGATTCACCATCTCTGGATGTGTTTAATAGAAGACTGGATGTGGCACTTGATGCCACACTTGAAGCTGAGGTTGGGGTTGGGTTGGACTTGGTGATCTCAGAGGTCTCTTCAAACCCAATGATTCTGATTCTGATTCTGATGCTGATGCTGATGCTGATTCTGATTTCAATTTCAATTCTGATTCTGATTCTGATTCTGATTCTGATTCTGATTCTGATTCTGATTCTGATTCTGATTCTGATTCTGATTCTGATTCTGATTCTGATTCGATTCTGATTCTGATTCTGATCCTTGAGCATTTCTTTCTTCCGTGAAGCTGCCAGGCTAAAGGGCCAAAATGTAAGATCTGCTCATAGCAATAAAACCCAATTTTCATGAGGCTGAGGTGCTCTGAGCAGAGACAGGAACCTCCCAGTGCCAGGCCCTGCACAGACAGGGAACAGAAGGAAATCCCTGTCCCAGCCTGGCCAGGAGAGCAGCAGGAAGAAATAAATGCTCACGTCTCTTCCCCTGATCCAGATGGGAACTGTCACACAGGGAAGGGTTGAGGAGCAAGGAGAACTTATTAAAATAATGTGGTGGTACAGGGGAAAGACTTCACTTCTCATTACAGAGGAAACCCTGAAGCCTGTGACCCCTCCAGAGGGAGTTTATTTAATACATATTTGCAGTCAATTTTATGTGATTTATAGCAACTCCTTGAAGTCAATATTCCAGTCTATTTCTGGCCTCGTTTTTCATCATTTCCCCGACTTCTCTCTATTATGTTGTTTATTTACTGACTGTTCTGAGGAATGTTAAAATAAATAAATTCCTGAATAACTTTTTGGCATGCTACACATCACTGTTTCCAGGGAATCAGGCACTTAGACTTCCCTGGTCACGTTTTCTGACATTTTTTGTGTCTTCAGACCCCTCCAAAAAAACTTCTGTTGAGCTCCAGAGAGCCAAGAACATCCTGCTCTTCCCTAAACTGACTCCATGGCTCTCCCACCATGGTGCTGCTACAGGGAAAAAAAAATAGAAATAAAAATATATTCAAATCCTTACTGTGAAAAATATCAGGAGAGGGGCAGACACTTTTATGTTGAATTGGCCTCTCTTGATTTTCTCATGCCCACTCATATGAGTATCCCTAATTTATCTTCCTTTACACCCAAAAAAATTGCCAACAAATTTAAATTCACCGTTCAGAAAAGCACCTCCAGTTTTCCTGCATAAACTGAGTGATCTTTACAGAGGAGCTGTGAGAATTTATTGCTCCTCAGACGCTTTAAAACTTCATGAGAATCGTTTTTTCTCACATAAAGTCATTACTGCCTGCTGCCCCTGCTTTTTATTTGGTTTATTTACCCTGTAGTTACCAAAATGTTGGGTTTGGAGCATTTTTTTTGTGTATGAACTTGGAATACAAGAAAGAAAATTCATGATATATTTATGCATCTGCGAGTATACAGATAATTAGGAAGTACTGTGCTCGCTAAAATTAAATTACAGAACCTGACTAAACTACATCCCATCATTTGAAACAAATTAATTCATTCTCTGCCTCTCCTTGATTTTAATGTATTCAATTGCAATTTCTGTGTGTAAACCTTTCTCATGTTTTATACATTCTGCAAATTCTGATTTCTTTTTTTTTTTTTTTTCCCAACATCAGCACCCATTGTGTAAAGGATTTCTGTGCTTCTTAGTGCTCCTGGAATAATTATGTTGTCGGCTAGAGAAATAAAGCGACAGCTTTGAATTTAAAGCCAGGAGAGTTTCTCAGATAATTTCTGTACTGTGTTCTAAATATATATATATATATATATATGTATGTATATATATTTACCTGCTAAATATTCATATCCACACCTGGCAACTTTTATTACCCCTTGCCAAAATGAGAATATTGGTACATAACATAAAGTGGGAGATTTTCTTTTCTTCTACAGGGTGTGATGGGCTTAAATGCTCTGTAGAATTTCTTGAAGAATTTTCTCCATCTTCTTTCTCCCGTGGTGTGGACCTGCCTTTGATTAAGATGTGCTTATCCAAGCATTTGTCATTCTCATCCATTTGTTTTCCTTCTTTTGTTTCTAGAGCAGGGAGTTGAGCTTGATTCCCACGGCAAACTGAGCAGAGAGAATTTGGGTTGAATCATTTGGCTGCAGAAATAAAATCAGCATTCCTCAAGGATGAATATTTATAGTATAACAGATATAAGGATCCAGTCCAATAGAAAAACCTGATGAAAACTTCGATTAATGATCCAATAGAGTTTGTGTTCTGACCATAATTTTTAGTGAAAGGAATTTATTTGAATGTCCTGTACCTATTTCACCCAAAGTTTTGGAGATGCCAATACTTGTCTGCCTGGTCAGCACTTCAGAGCTGGGGTTTAAAATCTTTTCCAACGAGGCCTTTGGGGTTCGTTCCTGGAGTTTTAAAAGGGGAGGCCATTCCAGGAACAACAAGCAATAAAAAAGTAAAATAACAACAGCAATAACAAGTAATCACCTGCTGAATATTTGTCATCTCAGCACCTCCTGCCCTTTCTTGCTGTGAATTCATCCCCAAAGGATGATTTATTGGCTCTTAACCACACACAAACTACACCATATGGAGAGGGCAGCAGGGTTATGTAACAGGGACAAACAAAGGTCTTTACAAAGAGCTGATATTGTGCTCCAAACCCTTAATTGCCATAAATAACATCGTTTTGTTCATTTATTTGCTCTCTTTCAGTGCTGTCCACACAATGGTCACTCACAGAATTTCCACTCAATTTACTATAGGAAATGAAAAGGAAAAGGGGAAAAAGGAAAAGGGGAAAGGAAAGGGGAAGGTAAAACAAAAAATATATAAAATAATATTTATGCTTTTAATATATATTATAATTTTCTGCTCTATTAGAAGCAAAAGTAGCAGTCAGAGCTTTATCAGGTAGTTTGAAGGACTGGATCCATGAGAAAGCTCTGAGCTGCCTCAAATCACATCCCAGCTTTGAGGACTTTGCCCTCCCTTCAGCACAATCTCACGAGGGTGATGGATGGAGTTTGCCAAACAAATTAAACCATACACTGGTTCCTGCTTTTCTACTCCAAGAATCATCACTCTGTTTTAAGAGGCTTCCAACACATCTTCAGCTACAGAAACGGCTTTGCCTGCCTGGGCATGAGGTTTGGGTCTCTTGGCCAGATTTCAGCTGCCATCAGAGAGAGAGCTGACCCAAAAGAGGCCATTTGAGAAAAATCTGGGAAGGATTTGGGGAAAACCACAGTGAGAACAAGATACCTGTCTCCCCTGCCTCACCTAATTTTACTGCCAGCCTGTACCACTCCAGAGGGTGCAGCAAACTCCAAACCAGCACATTCCTGCCCAATCTCACTCCTGGTTTTCTATCAAAACCCAGTTTTGATAAACTTGATGGCAGATTTCAATGGGAGTGGCTCTTGGCTCCATTACAGAAGATTTTATGTGCATAACTTGAAGCACATGCATCATTCAGCTGATTTCAGTAGGACTCCTGGAGCTGAAGTACCTTGCTGAATCAGAGCCTTTATGCATCCCTGGCTGCAGATTCGAGCACCAACACTCCAACCCCATCGGGGCCAGCTGCTGGCTCTGAGGTGTCAGGACCTCCCCCACTGCTAGAACCAGAGAATCCCAGAGTGGAGGGGTGTCATTGTAGCACGACAGAAAGATGAGGATGAAAGAAAGATGAGAGATGAGAGACTCAAAATATTTCAGAAGGCAAAGAGCATAGAAAAAAAGGCTTTATTGTTGTTGTGGTTTGAAAGCAAAACGATGAGAGGCTCCAAGTCAGAAATAGAATTTAATAAGAAGAAAGGAAAAAAGTTAAGATAAAATAAAATAAATGCAATAATACAAAAGAGCACTGACAGAGTCAGAACACAACCTGAGCAGGGTGGTGGGAGCAGTCCAGGTGAGGGGCTCTTCCTGAAGCAGTGATCCCACAGAAAGGTCTGGGAGCTCTGCTCCTCTGGGAATCCAGTGGCTCAGGGCTGCTTGTCCTGTCCCAAATCCCAGATTCTCTCCAGGTGGGAATGCTTGGCTCCTCCCCCTGGGCGGAGCATCTCCCAATGGGATGAGGAGTCGTGCAGTGGGTCCTTGATGGCCCATTAAACAGAGAGAGCTCCTGGAGGGAGTTCCCTGTGAGTCCTGGGCAAGGCATTGATGGGCCATGAGCAGAAGAGCCCAAAGGAGGGGCCTGGGAAAACACTGCCCCACCTGGTTCCAACAGCTCATGG
>VWZU01004420.1:202987-225798 GCA_013397095.1 Sterrhoptilus dennistouni | reverse complement strand
CAAAACCAAAAGAAAAAAAAGCGTTAAAAAAAAAAAAAAAAAAAAATAAAAAAAAAAAAAAAGGTGGGGGATCATTAATTCTGGATAGTCACTAAAGAGGCAATGATTTATTCATGCCGAGCTCTCCAGAGAATTCAACGTGCCCAAATGGCAAAGAGACTTGTCAGGCTCGTTATCTGGGGGATAAAGGCTCCTGTCAGCTCTTCGCAGGAGCGCTGGGGTTGCTGAAAACTGGCACCGCTCTCATCATCTCCAGGGAGCTGCTGGATTTGAGAACAGCTTTCCTCATTTTTCCTCATTTTCCTCATTTCCAGCCGAGCCTATATGCGTTCCAAGTGATCGTAATCCCGTTTTCCCCAAAAATCCACCACTCCTGGAAGGTCCCACAGCTCTCTATGTCCTGCGAGGATCCAGTCGAGATGCTCCATCCTCATCCCACCGCCCCAGTTTGGCTTTTCCTGTCTCTTCCCCTAATAAAAAGCAGCACCTCAGCTGCTCACCTGGGCAAGGAGCTGCTCTGTTTCAGGATAAGCTCCTTTAATTTTATTGCCAGAACAGCCTCCACTCGGTTTGGGAATTTCATCCCTTCCTCACTTTCTCGCTCAATTTTCCTCTTCCTCGCGACAGGGGTTTGGAGCAGCCGATTTGCTTCTGAAAGTAAATCAGGTTGTTGCTGCTCCCTCCCAAAGTGAGAGGGTTGGGATGGTTTATGAATCCAGCACATGGGTGATGGTGGTGGCTGCAAGGGAGGGAAGCAGAATTTGATCCTCCAGGGTTGGCCCCAGGAGCAGAACAAGACACCAATGACTCCCCAGAGCTGATTTGTTTGGTGTTAATTGTGCTTGACTGAATAATTACATCCTCCCAGGCAAGGGAGGGAGGTGTCTCCTTTGATGGAAAATATCCCCTCTAAGGGTTTGGGGGGAAAAAAATAAAAACAGGACAAGGTCACCAAGTGCTGTTCCTTAACACCGAAATATGGAGCTTAAAAAATAAAGGTTGAAAAGGAGGATGAAAATTTGCTCTGTGAATGTGTGTGCACAGGTGGGTTTGCACAGAGGAAAGTGCCCAGGAGCAGGGCTCAGTTTTGTCTGATTTCACTGGAATTTCTCACCATTTTGCTCTTCCAGCTTTTCGACCGAAGCCTGTTGACAGAGCAGCAGTGCATATCTGGCTGTGGACTTTCGACTTGAGCTTGAAATCAATTAAAAACTATTTTTGAAGTCATATATGTGGATTTGCTTTCATTATTCACATTTGTTTGCCTTAGTTGCATCTTTAGCTCGAACCACACAATTTTCACCTTCTCCTGCAGAAAACCCATTAGCTCAGGGGTAAAGATGAATATGACAATCTCATCAAAAGCAGATATAAAAGCAGATATAATAGAAATCTAATCAATGCATCTCCGTAATAAACTGATAATAACACCAGAGAAAATGCTGAGAGAAAAGGATGAGGATGCAGATGGAAAGGAAAATACTTATTGCACCTGGATCATTTCAAGATGGGGAAAAGGCTCTGCCCTCCTCACCACACATTTTCTGGAGTGAAGTGCTCACAGAGAAATATTAAAAGTGGGGGGGAAAAAAAGTTTCTGAAGACTGAGAAGCGCTGGTTTAACTTGGTTTAAAATAAAGGGGCTGTGGGCTGCTTCTGCCCTAGAAGAAAATATCTTCCATGATTTAGACTTAAACCAAGTTTCTTGAACTCTAAATTTGAAACAGCACATTTAAAGGCAGGTGGGTGGAAGGCTGTGGAGGTGGGAAAGTGAAAAGACAAAGGGAAGAGAGCAGGGGAGAGCTCTTGGGAATCTGTTCATGGAGAGCTCTCAGAAATTTTTGAAGTTGAGGAGAGATTATGTTAATGTAAGTTCTAATTGCTAGGCAATAAACAACGCCCACCTGCTGACTAAATGTCAGGACCAAACTTATCTCTAAATCTGCTTTGAAACCATGTCAGTCATAGCATCACAAACAGATTGAACCCTTCTTTCTGTGTTGAAATAAAAACAAGCCAGGATTTTTAATTATCCCAAGTTAGAGACCTCAGGTATTAAAAAAACAAAACAAAGCAAACAAATAAAACCCCAACCAATCTGGCAGTAGGTGGTGAGAGCTGCAGAGAGTTGTGACTGTTTGTGAGCCAATTATGAAATAAAACCCCCCAGAAATGCATCCACGGATGCCACACATTAATGGCAATATTTCAAAGGGAATGGTTTTCCTATTCTTAGTATTTAGCCAAGTTTCTAGGGATTTAAAGTGTCTTTTCTGCAAGTGGGATGGTCTCCACAAACAAGGATGTGCTGCTAACTCACAGTTTAGGTGGAAAAGTAAAAAAAAACCAAAAACAAACTAAAAAACCCAAACAAAACCCACAAAAATCAAAAACCAACCAACAGCTGTGGGAAAACTCTTCTGGATGGATTCAATCTTTGCCTTTCCTTGACAATCAGCCCCCAGTGAGCAGCTTCTACCCACGAGCTCCATATTCCTCATGGACCCTCAGGCAGGAAATAGAAAATCCCAGCCAGGCCAGGGAAGCAATTCTGAAAAAGAAAACAAGGCAAAGCAACCTCATTTTGAAATAAAAGAGATTATTTCAGATCCACTTTTTCATTGCTTTCAGCTGAAAGAATTAGGAGTCTTCACAGTTAACCAAATGCATTTTGGAATTCAGTGTTTGGTGATGTCCAACTTTCACCATGTTTTGGTTGTCAGGACTCTGAACAAAGCAGAAAAAAAGGCCTCCTTTGCTCCAGATATCAGATCTTGGGCAGGAAGGTGGAAGGGGTCTGGAATCCTCTGTTTTGTATAGAGTACGGCAAATGAATAAATGGATCAACGTATAATTAAAACTCCATTTAATTCTAATATTCAGCAAAATGCTGTGGAGGTTTGACTTTTTTCTCCAGCTCAAAGGGCAGTGTTTAATCCTATTATTAGTTCTGGCTGCTGAGTTTCTCTCTGTTCAAAAAACACATTTTGTGCCTTTATTTAAGGAATCCTCTTTCTATGCAAATGCAATTCCTCTGAGAGAGGAGCAGGCACAGGGAACACAAGTTATTTAAAACAGGCTATTCAATATTTTCCTTAAAAAAAAAAAGGAAAAAAAAAGAAAAAAAAAAAGAAAAAGAAAATTAAGTTTCTCAAGTTATTTAAAGGCCATGGGACTTACATACCCAAGAGCAAAAAAACCCTGAGAATCTGAATCAAAACACGTCACTGAGCTTTTCCTCTGCTTTCACTGAATGCAAATGAGAACATGAGTTAACACAAACATCACAGGGCCAGGAAATAACAATTTCAGCTTGCAAGAGCCACCGGTGTTGTCGTTGGAGCTGAGTCACACCTGAATGGAGAAGTGGAATTGTGATGGAACAGACAGGATTAGGAGCTCATGGAGGCAAAGGGTGGCCCAGCAGTGACAAAAACAGCTTTGGACTTGGGAAAATAAATTTATGGGTTGTAGTGTAGGATGTACACAAAGTATTTATTCCATCCCCATCCCCATGAGCTGTTGGAACCAGGTGGGGCAGTGTTTTCCCAGGCCCCTCCTTTGGGCTCTTCTGCTCATGGCCCATCAATGCCTTGCCCAGGACTCACAGGGAACTCCCTCCAGGAGCTCTCTCTGTTTAATGGGCCATCAAGGACCCACTGCACGACTCCTCATCCCATTGGGAGATGCTCCCAATGCCCAGGGGGAGGAGCCAAGCATTCCCACCTGCAGAGAATCTGGGATTTGGGACAGGACAAGCAGCCCTGAGCCACTGGATTCCCAGAGGAGCAGAGCTGCCAGACCTTTCTGTGGGATCACTGCTTCAGGAAGAGCCCCTCACCTGGACTGCTCCCACCACCCTGCTCAGGTTGTGTTCTGACTCTGTCAGTGCTCTTTTGCGTTATTGCATTTATTTTATTTTATTTTTACCTTTTTTCCTTTCTTCTTATTAAATTCTATTTCTGACTTGGAGCCTCTCACTCGTTTTGCTTTAAAACCATTGCAATTCGCCTCTCTCCTCTACTCCAGCCCTGGGAAAATCACAGGGCTGTTAGAAGAATAAATAAGTAACAAACTCAGAGGTGCTCTGATGCCACCGCAGAGGGGCCCAGGAAAGTGCATCAATTCTTGGAAAGAAGCTTGGAAAGCACTTTTGCATTTATTTCTCAATATGGACAACATTTCGCAGCAAGGGTATGTTTACAGGAGTTTACTAAGCCAAATTTGGGAGTGGATTAAGTGAAACCTGTGTGCAGGGTGACAGGATCCTTGTGGGAAGCTAATGTGAAGCAGTTACTTTGCTTTAAATTCACGTTCTACCTTGCTGTGCAAGAGCTTTCCTGTGTAGATAAACGTAAAGAAATAAAAGAAAATAAATTGGCAATACCTGTTAAGCCATTTTTGTAATAACCAGTTTGCCATTATCCATCCTTGAATTGAAAGTTAAAAGCTTTTATCCTATTAGGATAAACAAAAGGGAATCAGGGGGTAAAAAATTCACCACAGAAGGCAATTGATTAACAGATGGAGGGGAAACACATTTTAAACAAGGTATTTGAGAAGGATCAGTCAGGGAAATGTCCGTTTCTGCCTCATTTTGGGCAGTGAAGTGCAGTCTGTCCCACTTCCCAAAAGGACATTTAAATATCACCTTGCAGAAGGGTGGGGAGGAGCAGTCAAAGAAAGCTGAACTGAGATCTGGAACATTCCGAGCCACCAATTTAACAGAGAAAGAAAACTCCTGGAAAAATCATCCAGCTGCAGCAGGAACATTTGAAACGCTGTGACAATTATGTGCTCCCAGAGCAGCAGAAGGTAAAAGTACAAAAGTGGAGCTCTAAGTTAGTAATAGTAAAGGTCGTTGGAAAGAGCGTGGTTATTTCCCTCAATTGCAGTCCCAGCTGAAGTTATTTTTCTATTCATAAACGATCCTTGGTTTGTTATGAGACATTTCTCATGTTTATAGATCTCTCACTAGAAGCTGAAGAGTTTGGATCTCTGTGGGAAATGAATATAACCTTGGAGTCTTCAAGAAAACTGTCTTTATATTACACCCATTAGAGATGAATTTTGGCATTTAAAACCAGAAAGTGCCTAAACGTACAGACAGAGGTTTCCCAATGGTTCCCAGTGATTTCCATCAGCAGGTATTTATCAGCAGTGCTGGGTACATCATCGCCTCTGTAATTCAGCCCAGCCACCTGGGATTGCTTTTTTAAGACACAAAAGAGTTCTAAGCTGAAAATAATTCTCACCCAAAGAGTTTGCTGCTTTCCCCAGCAAACAGGGGAGAGATCCCTCACTTCCTGTGCCACCCTGGTTCTGGAAGAGTCAGGAGCAGCATGACAAAGGGAACATTGCTGGAGTGTGTGTCAAACAACCCCAGAGCTGCTCCTTCCAGCTGCACGGTGGGGTTTGAAAGCTGTCAGGGAGCATTTTTGATTTTTCCAAGGTGGAATTCTTATTTTCACACGTAGGGCTATGTGACACTGGTGTACACCACAATGACATAAAGACTCTGACTTCAGAAGGCTGAAAATTACTTCTTTATTCTTGGGATGTGTCTCCCTCTTTATACTATTCTACACAGACCAGTTTGATTGGTGATAAGAAGACAAATCTCTTCCATCATATTGATCAGACCAGAGGGACATCCAGAAGAAGTCCCTCCTAGGGAAAGAATGTAAACAATTTACCATTACAAAAACATGTCTCTTGTTTACAGAAAATCTTCTGGGAAAGGAATTCCATAAATCCAAAACATCTCAGGCACAAACCAGGGCTACAGCCCTGCAGTGACTCCTGCACACACAGCCCCAGGAGCCACGGAATTCTATTCTTTATCAAATTAGAGAATAAAAAAAAAATTAAATACTTTTAATCTGACAACTTTATTTGGGTGTAGACAGCTGGGTCCCTTATTGTTCTCTAAGTATCTGCCCTGCTGGTAGAGTTTGAAATGATTTATTGCAGGGGGATGACCAGGAGTTGGTTATACACCAGAACAAATTGCAACAAGTCCTGTCTTGGAGCTCTAATCCTCCCTGCTTCAGGGTTTTATTTAAATTCTTCCTTTAAAATTTTTCTTGTTTTCCATCAATTGAGGAGATGGAGACTGGCATCCTCAGCATCCACTTGATACTCATAAAATCCATTAAATGATGATGAACAGGGAGGTAAAAAGTGCCTTGCCAGTGGATCTGTTCTTTTTGCAGCATCTGCTCTTTAAGCATTATGAAATAATAACCTTGAGGCATCGTTCAGCTCTCTGAAGCTCTCACAGCTCCAGGCTGCTGTGGGGGCACACAGACAACAGGGGCTGAAAATAGGGAACCACATTTCTATGACCAAGAATACTTTAATCAATCATTACAGCAAAGTTTAGACTCTGAGTCCTCACAGTTCAGATCATTGGTGACTCCCTGCATGGGCAAAGAGCTGTTTAAGGAGGGTTTATTTGGCTGTTTAGGTTTTAGGTTGGTTTTTTTTTTTTTTTTACCATATCACACTCCAAATTTTGGCTACTGCACCAAGCTATAGTTTCTGGCTTCCATTAGCCATAACTACTCCCAGTGTTTATGCAATAAGAGTTCAAAGTATATCTTTATGCCAATTCTGCTTGCCAGCTCCTTTTTTAAAAATTTTTTTTACTTTATTTTCAGCCACTGTGTGAAAAAAAAAATTGAGATATTTTGTGATGAGAAGGAAGGACTGCAGAATATGGAGCTGCTGCACAGCCTTGCTTCAAAACAACCTCCCACCACAGAGCCCTCAGAGACTCAATCTGGGAATTGGGAAGGGGGATAAAGGAAAGAGGAAGCTGGAACCACACAAGCTGGTAGGAAGAAGAAAGTTCAGATATATTTAACACCCAGTAATCAGCAAATTCAGGCTTTCCTGGTCCCAGATAAACCACAAGTCAGGAGTGACTCCACCAGTTTAACAATGGCACCGTTTCAGCCTCTGCAAGGGGGCACAGATTAAATAAAAAGCAGATTTTTCCAGAGCTATGTGAGCTGATAACACAGAATCTGCTTAATGAAACTTTCACACTCACATTTGCAAACTCAGATTATTGTGGCCAGAAATCCCTAAAACTGAACATCTCCCATTAACCTCTTCTGGAGGTATTAAGCCCTCACATTTCCAAGTAGATCCCTTCTTTTTTCATTATTATGTCTCGGTGTGGAGTTTATGTTAATTTGGTTGATTGCAGGATTTTGCATTTACAGATAATCTCACTGTTTGTGCACCCTGGTGATTACAAAAGGCCCTGACTGCTCTACCCCAGGGACTGTGTGGCTGATCCCTGAGTTTATGTCAATCTTTTCTTTTAGCTCTTTTAAATCAGGCTGTCAGGATGGACACAGACACATCCTGCAAGCTTAGGCTTGATTTTTCTTTGCAAGAGTGCAAAAACGCCCTGCACAATGTCATGCCTGATTTATCTAAGAATATCCCAGCCCGGTGCTCCATCTTTATGGTTGATGGAAAAGACAAGAGGAGTTGTAGCTTTTTTCTTTTTTGAGTGATAGAGGAGCAAATTGTAGCACTTCCTCCTCCATCCATTTAGGATGCATTCATCATTCCTGCTTCTCCTTCCCTGCTTTTCCCTGGTGCATCATTGCTGGGGAAATGTCATTAGTGAGAGTATTGTTCAATGTAAGTCAGAGAAAAAAACAAACCAAAAACAACAGAGAGACAACTGCAGCCTCTACAAATCAGCCTCAGGGAAGTCTTTGGGGGGAAAGTGATATTGCTGAGTAGTTTAGAAAGCTAATGTTGTCATTCGGAGTAAGATTTAAAACTACAGATGAAATATGAAAAACAGAATGAGGGAGAGTTGATGGAGGCAGCTGGGGAAATCTTAAATGGGAAGGAGGCAAATAAATTTTATTTACCTGTCAGTGTAGCTCAGCATGAATAAGTTTGCCTCCTCCTTTCGCCTTCCCTCCAAGGTTAAGCAAACCCAAAATAATTTAGAAGTATAGACATGATTATTGCTGCGCAGAAATACACTCCACATTTGGGACATTGTGAAAATCTTCCCATAATATTAAACAAACTAAATCTCTTAAAACTCCTGTTTGAAGGGAATGTGTCATAAAAACCAAAGGGATGCCTGTCTCTGTCACCTTATAAACAGAACAGGCTTCCACAAAGGCTGGAAATATCAGTGCCAACATCAGTTGTGAAAAACTGATCCTCTGTGTGTTCATGTCATGGTTTGAAAGCAAAATGAGTGAGAGGCTTCAAGTTACAGAATACAATTTAATAAGAAGGTAAAAAGGTAAAATAAATTAAAACAAATGCAATAATACAAAAGATCACTGACAGAGTCAGAACACACCCTGAGCAGGGTGGTGGGAGCAGGCCAGGGTAGGGGCTCTTCCTGAAGCAGTGATCCCACAGAAAGGTCTGGCAGCTCTGCTCCTCTGGGAATCCAGTGGCTCAGGGCTGCTTGTCCTGTCCCAAATCCCAGATTCTCTCCAGGTGGGAATGCTTGGCTCCTCCCCCTGGGCGGAGCATCTCCCAATGGGATGAGGAGTCGTGCAGTGGGTCCTTGATGGCCCATTAAACAGAGAGAGCTCCTGGAGGGAGTTCCCTGTGAGTCCTGGGCAAGGCATTGATGGGCCATGAGCAGAAGAGCCCAAAGGAGGGGCCTGGGAAAACACTGCCCCACCTGGTTCCAACAGCTCATGGAAATGGTGATGGAATAAATACTTTGTGTACATCCTACACTGCAACCCAGGACAGTTCCACAAACAAATCTCCAAGGACTTTGTTCCACTTGTTCTGCTGATGATCTCCATTTCTTTACCAAATCCAGAACTAAATCCAGGCAGTTACCAGATAAATTGGGAGGATTAAATTATCAAACTGCTGGAGGCTCCATCTCTCTTCAAAGGCACCAAGGCTGTGGGCAAACAGCACAGCAAACCTGCCCCCAAACACAGCAGCACCCTGCCTGTGCGACCCACCAACCCAATTTCCATCCTTTAAAAGTGAAAGTGAAATGTTCTTTTGTGTTAGAAGAGACCACCCAGCCCAGCCCCTGCCTCAGGCAGAGGAATGGGAACGATTTGGAAGTGGATTCCTGCAGGGAATTCCTGCCACAGCTTCCAGTTCCAACACTTGAGAAATGCTCCCCTCTCCCTGGCAGGACCTTTTGCTCTTCTCAACATTAAATCTTATTTTCAGGGTGTGTGATCAACCAAGCAGGAGGTGTCAGAGCCCGTGTTTTTAAGTCTCACATCTCCAGGGCATCAATAAATTGTGCCTAAGACAGCACTGACTGACAGATCATTGCCAGAAAAACCGCTCAGTTTTTCCAGCACAACACCTAAACTGCATTTTCCTCCTGCCTCTTCTCCCCTCGTGCCTGAAGTGGGCAATTTTCTATATTTTACCACTGCACATGTTAATGCTGAGAAGGATTTTTGCCAAGGTTTGAGCTGTTAAGAAGGCAAGATCAGCTTTGCACAGCTGACGAAGGCGACAAACGCGGGAAAAGCTCCAAGTAATCTCGGGTGGTTTTAATAACCAGATATTTCAATGTGAAACGTGTGAATGGGCAGACTGCTACGGGAGTGGCTCGTGCTTTTGGTATTCCAGCTGGTTAATTTACAAATAAATTCCTTTGGGATGTTTTTGGAGCTCTGAAGCACTGAGGAGTTTTTGGAGTCAGAAATCTCAGAGCTGTTTTTTCAGGGCTCACAGGAGCTCAGATTAAAACCCACTAAATCAGACTCTAAAAAAAAAAATTAAAAAAATTAATGTGCCTGTTGTTCCCTCCCAGATACTTTATGTATCCGAAGTGAATCTGTTTTCAAATGTGCTTTTCCCAGGTGATTTTCCCCTACACCTCCCTGCAGGGAAGAGTTTTGTTCAGCCTTGACATGGTTTGGGGCAAGAAGAATCCCACTCTGATCTTCTACAGTGTTGGTTCTAATATCAGTGAAAACTAAAGGCAAAATTTCCTATTAACTGCCTTGTAATGAAGCTCAGAACTGCCTTTAAGTCATATCCAAATAGAAACTGCACAAAAATCAGTGGTCAAAGTAATGGGTGTGAAACTTTTTTGTCTTCTCAATAATGCACAGTGACCATTCCTGTGTGAAATGCTGAGGAAACCCTCAACTTGAGAAGAAATTCGAGGGAACAGATGTTCCAAGATCAAACAGAACGAGGCAAAGTTTGTTTGCCACAGAAAGATAAATCCAGGGTACCACTTATATACCCCAAATACTCCCAGCTCAACCACACCTCAAAAACATCTCCTGACTTTGCCTGGTGCTCATCCCCAAAGCCCTGGACCAGACAAAAATGTGCATCACCATAAGAGAGCTCATGAAACAGCCACACTGGATACTGGAGATTTTAAGTGGCAACAAGAGGACAGAAATGTCCAAAGATAAGTGGGCACTGGGTGTGCTTTTAAAAACAAAACACCTGTTCTCGTTATCCCTGGGCTGCAGAGGATGAGTGGGATGTGAGCCTGGTTTGTATCCACCCAGCTCTCTGCAGGACCAGTCGTGAATGCACTTATTGTACCCAGGAATAGAAAAAGGCTTTGGTTCTGTTGGTGTTATTTTGCATTTATCAGCTGACAAATGAATTGAGGTTGGCAGGAATTCTGATTTGCATGTTTAAAGTGAGGTACGAGGCTGGCTGAGCTGTGATGACTGGGTGTGCATTTCATGAGAAATCATGCAAATAGCAATATTTTGCATTTTCCTTTCAGTTTCACCCAGAGATCTTAAAGCGCCTTATAACTTATTATTTATAACCCCCAATTTATGTACACCCTTCCTGAATTACTGAGAAATGACACCTCAGTCAGACTCTGTGAGCCAATTCTCTGTACTACACAAAATTATGTTTTCTATGTACAAACCAAATACACGGGGACTCTAATCTGCATTTATAACAAAGCATTGCTACAGGCTACATATGTTAATTCTGCAGCGTCTGCAACACAGAATTTGCATTGGAAATGTGCTTTCCAGCATGTATAATATGTGGGTTTCAGGCTACATCTGATTTTTCAAGTCACTGAGACAGTGACTCCATTAACCAAAAACAGCAGTTGCACTATTTGGCCTCATCTTTATTATGGTCACACTATTTCTTTTCATGAAAAAAAAATACACATATATATATATATATTTATAAGGCATGTAAGTCAGGCAGGAGGAGAGGCAGAACAGTTATTGAAGTCTTCCTGACTCCATTACACCTGTTCTGATTTAGAATGGAGCACTTGTGAAAAAGTTCCAAATTCAGTTGACCTATTTATTGGATGTCCCACATGGGTTTGGCTGCCTGGAAGTCAGCAGTGCTATTCCTGATTTACAGCAGTACTGGAAGCCAGATGACTTTGAGATCAGGGTAAACCAAAGTAGAAAATTACATTCAGTCAACTGAACTTCTCCCATATTTTTTTGGAATAAAATAAATAGATTTTTAAATGGTTCAGCTGATCTAAGTGCAGTGCAATATTCAGATGTAGACAGCAACCTTAACAATAAAAATGATCTTGCAGACTTGCATTTTATATGCTAAGAAGATTTCACACTATGGGTTTTGGAAATATTCATGGCTGATGTCAAGACATGCTAAATTTAACAGGCTGTGAAAGAACTGGGCTGAGCCATAAGGGCAAAGTAAGGATAATCCTACAGCCACTGTGGGATCATATAAAACTAATTTACAGACTCTGCACAAACTCTGCCAATGCCTTGAGGCACATTTAAACACCTTTCCTTAAGCAATTTGTCTGAAATCCTCTGTGCAAACAAAGATTTATATCAGATGTAAGAGATTGGGAGTTGGATGCAAATCAGAGAAACTGAGGAAGGTACCAGTGAGGCCTGACACAACATTATTGTGAGATACCTTCAAGAGAGGCCATAAAATAATAGAAAAATCAGAGAAAAATAGGCCTGAAACTATGCAAAGAATTCATCTTGCTGTACCAGCCTGGCAAGTACCATGTTTGCAGCAGACATATTTATATTTGATATTTTAAATATAAATGTATCAACTTTGTTTATTGTGTAAATATATAACACTTGTATTTTCCGAGGTAAAATGCAAATATACAAGTCAACATCAATATTTCTACTGTGAAATATAGAAATCTCCATATCTATACATCTAAATCTAAACACCTGCCTCCCAGGAAATCTTCCCCATCCTTCCCTTTGAAGGCTTACATAATATGGAACCATCACCTCCTTTCCTGAAATATAAACTCAGCACTTCTTACATTGACTGGAGAATTTGAGGAACAGGAATCACAAAACCATGGGATGGTTTGGGTTGGAAGAGACCTTAAAGAGCACCCAGTGAGTCCTTGGGCACTTTTCTCCTGTTTCAGCCCAAATTATAAAATTATTAAAATTATGTTAATTTCTTTGGCTATAGCTCTCAATTATGGTTATTAATAATTTATTTTTTTTTAAAATTATTTTATATTTAGGTTTTTTGGTTTGGTTTTTTTGGTTTGATTTTTTTTGGGGGGGGGTGTAGTTTTTTTGTTTGTTTGGGGTTTTTGGGGTTGTTTTTTTGGGTTTTGGGGGGAGGGGTTGGTTGGTGTTTTGTTGGCTTTTTTGTTGGGTTTTTTTTGTGTTTGGGGGGGCGGGATTTGTTGGTTGGTTTGTTTGGGACTTTTTTGTTTAGGTTTTTTTCGGGTTTTGGGTGGATTTTTTTCTACAAAAGGCAATAGCATTTTCTCCCAGGACACACTTGGGAACAAGTATTTACCAGCCTAATCTACTTAATCCATGTTGGTGGAAAGGGCGTAATTATCGACGGGCAAAATGCCCATTAGCAAGTTCCAGCCATCAATGGATGTGCAAGAAGGCTGATAATGGCATTGTGTGAGCTCAGGGCCCGAGGTGTCCCAACAAAACTCTCCAGCCACAAGGACAGGGTCGAAACCACACTGAAACCACCGATAATTGCATTGACATGGTGAACACCCTATTTTTAGATGAATCACTGAGGTCTTCCAGCCCTGGAGTTATTGCCCTGGATAGTGGTGATAACTTGGGACAGCAAACAAGAGTTTCTTGTGTCCCCATCCCATGCTGAGGTGATTTCTTGTTGCCCTAGTCCTTAGCCTTCTGATGATTGTTTATATATTTTCCTTTGGAGTCTCTCAAAACAATGTAGATTGTTTTCATTCCTCTCAGTGATGGATTTCTGAATTGATCACTGGGGTCAGAGAGGTGTTCCTCTCATCTGCCAATCCTCAACCAAATCCCTAATACTATAAAAACCCTAAATCATAATAAACTGCCCCTTCTTTTCCTCACTTCAACCTGACGGGTGAGTGTGGTTCTTTTCATGTCCCTAACAGTGACAGTTTCTACCATTTCTTACATTAATTTTTTGGTGTGGCTTTACTGGCCATGATGCCAAATGATTTTTTGCCTTTTTCCTTTCATTTGTTGCCTGTACTCTTTATTTGTAGCCTATAAAACTCCCCCTGATAATCCTGTTCTGGTAACAAAAGCGAAGAAGAAGAATTACTAATGTTTTGTGCCAATATAGTTCTTGACCCTTGGTGTGTTTCAAAAAGGAAACTGGTGTATAATTGGGTGTAGATTTTTTTAATATTTCAATTTCTGTAATTCTTTCTCAAGGAATTTATTTGAATTAATCCTTGTACCTTTCTGTTTAGAGATTAGGAGCTCTTAAAAGTACCAAGTGCATACCTGGTCCCAAGCAGAAAAGAAGAAAATGAACTGTTTTATTGAGTGGCTGCTAGAAAGAAATACACAGAGAAAAATCTCTTTTTCTTAATTTTCCACTCACCTAGCTTCACCAACAGGCAAGCTCTGACATATAGCTTTATTTAAAAAATAAAAAGACTAAGAAATGCATTCTACATTTATTAACTCTGATGAAAATTCATGTCATGTTTCTTCTTGATGTTCCTTACTGATCCTATATCATTGCAACATAACAAATACAAATTATTCAGAAGCCTGTGCAGATCTTGAGCAGTAAAAATAAAGGAAGGGAATGAATAAACCTCCAGGAAAAAAAATCAAGATACAATTCCCATTAGACCCATTAATTACTGCAGAGCTTTTAAACCAACATAAATTCAAGGTAATACACTGATGTCAGAGTAGAAGTATTTGTTCTGACATAAATATCACACAATATCAGGTAAATCTGCTAACTATGACTGATTTATTTGGGGAGGGGGGTGTTAATTCCAGATTAAATCTCTGATTTATGGCGCTGCTGAGAGCTTCAGTTCCTTCCTATTGTAATTTTTACACTGTTCATTGACAGCTCTGGAGCAGGTTATCCAACTTCCATTGCAGTTGGAATGCAATGGGATAACCTGCTCCAGAGATGGGATGCTGAGATGGAAAAGCCACAAAGCAACCTGGACAAATAAATTCATCCACTCTTGGAATATGGGAATTTTACAATGAGCTCCCACTCAAGCTGAATAAATCCCTGGCAGGGCAGTGCTGGGCTCGGGGCTGGCACAGGATCTCTCAGATAAACCCCTGAGCCAAACCCTGATCCCACAGCTTTGCCCACCCCATGAAAAGGGATCCCTGCCCTGCAGGAAGCTCTGGAGCATCCCAGAGCCTGAGGGGAGGAGTGTCACAAGAGGACACAAAAAGAACCATACTTGCCCATCAGGATGTGAGATGAAAAGGAAAACAGAAGTTTATTTGGGAATCTCAGTTTATATAGTTTTTGGGATTTGGTCAAGGACTGGGGGACGAGAGGAACACCCCCCTGACCCCAGTGGTCAATCAGAAATCCATCAATTTGTCCTTCCCCCTGGAAAGGAATGTGTTGTTTACAAAATATCAGTCTTTGGTTTTGTCACAAGCATGAAAAAGCTGAAGTAGAAATAAAAAATAATCAGAAGGCTGAAAAATCAGAGTGACAGAGGAGAATCCCAGGTGAGGAGAGAAGATAAAACAGCCACCAGTGAGGGATTTCCCAACCTGCACTGCTGTGCCCATCCATCACAAACAGGGAATGTTCACATGTCCCAGTGTGGAAGGGGACAGAACACAGATTTATTGTGCTCCTTTCTCCCTCCTGTCTGTGCCCCACAAATCTGCAGGGCACATTATGGGCTGGTTTTCTCATTGTGAATACATGGAATGGGTCAAATGTGTCCTTTCTGTAAATACAGCAGCTGATTGAGATTAATTTGGCTCATTGCACCTTAAAACCAAGAAAAAATAGAGAAGGCACAATTTGATGTCCTGTTCTCTCAGAAGCAAATGAAATAAAATTGCCACTGATTATCTGGACCACTGCAGAGAAAAAACCTTCTCAAATTCTCTTCCAGTTACTTTTTCTTTCCCCTTTTGTTTCTTATGGACGCTCAATATTCCCAGAAGGAAACATTTGTACCTGAGCATGTCAGAGAATGTCTCCCTGATAAACCATTGATTCATATGGGATTCATTATGTTGCACCCACAGATGAAAAGAAAACGACCTGTCTTTGTTCCCATATTGTGGACTCAATACAAGCAACAATGTGCCTTCTTAATTCCAGCAATTTTCTCCAGTAATTCCCAGTGGGTGCAAGTTTTTCTCTGAGTCATAAGCGATTTTAGGAAGGGGATATGGGAGCAGATGAGGGGGAGAAGCAGAAACTATTTTAAGTGGGGAAAAAAAAAAACTCTTTCAAGAAATTCCAGAGGAACATTTGATGATTGATGTCTACACCACGCAGTGGGTCATGGTGGTCTCAGAAGTTAAAACCTCTGACCGTAAGGAATGTGCTCCAGAAAGGGATTTTCTAGGGAAAAAGAATTGCCAATTCTGTCCTCTTTTGTACGTCTCAGAGGGGCTTTATTCACTCTGCAGCTTCTCCTTGATATTCCTGTAAGTTCTTGATCTGTTTCCTTTTCAGCTGGGACCTCTGGGTCGTGCTGTGGAGATGCCAAAGTGTTGCCTGACATCAAAGAACCCTTTCCCTGCTCAGGTTTGTCGGGGAAAACAGCTTTTTCTACAACCTGCCACCTCCCCTGAGGGATGACAGTAGCATTAGGACAATTAATTATCTAATAACTGATCTCCCATCCCACCTTTTCAGGCAGCCCAGGAAATGTTGTTCGAAGTCCTCAATTAAAATACCTCGAGCTGGTCATAAAAATGTGACATTTCTTTCCATTGAGAGTGTCTTGAACACAACAAAAAGAGGGGCTGAGACTTTTATGATGCAGAGGGTACAACAAATGGCCCTGTAGTACACTTAAGACTGGCCTAAATTGTGCCTCAGGTGCAAAAATGCCACACTTTACATTTTAGACTGCTTTTTTCCCCCTCTGTTTTTTTCTTAAATAAGCCACTTGCTTTTAGTGGTGATATTTATTGCTGCCACTACAGCATTAAGCAGCAGAACAGCCACTGGGGTGATATTTCACTGAGCAGCCAAGGCAAGAAACGCTGCAAAGCCAAACAAAACCAGGAGTCTACAACTCCTCCTGCTGCAGGTACCTGTGAAAATGAAGAATTGTCTGAATCTCTCAGCATTTTCCTTGACAAACGCCTCCAGAAGCAGAGAGTTCATTGGTTTGAATTTCAGGATGTGCAAAGCTAACTTCCAGCTCTGTGCTCAGAGCGAGTTAGCTGATATCATTTAATTTCATCTCCATCTGCCTCCTGAACAGATTTGGCGTGTGTTCCCGAGTCCCCATCTGTGTCTGTGGGCTGGGTCAAATGATTGTACTCACACACGTCATTTGGGATTCTTCTGGTTTGGGGCATTCATGAAAACCAGCAAATTCATTGGCAAATGGCTCTTTAGTCATTCTGGACTCTTCCCACACTGTGCTTGTCAGCCACGAGATTCCTCCTGAACCTTTGTGCCCGGCCGGGCTGTGGAGCTGATTGTGCTGCTGAGGGTGTAAAGCCAAATCCCAGAACGGTGGAACATTGCCCCAGCAGGGTCTGAGTGGCCAAAAAAATGTATTTACAACTCTAGATCTGATGGAAAACACTCAGTCTGAGAATCTGAGAGTCCAAGACATTGCCATTTTGGGGCAAAAGGGGTGTGGGGATACCTGAAGTCTTGGCTGAACCATCTGGCTTTGCCAGGGCCATCAAGTACCAGGGACTGTCCATAGATAAGATACAATAGAAGGTACAATACACTGGGACAGGGCTATTGAGGGAGTACAATGGAGAGGGAGAGGCCTGTTATGTGGATAACAACAGGGATTAAGGAAAAGGGGGGTGGGGATGGATGAACTTTTACAGAAACTCAATAATAAAAATCATACAGAACTTTAGAAAACCCAAAACGCACACTGCAACACCCACACACAAGGAAATATCTCCTCCTAACAACCCCCTGCAGGGCTGGTTTTGGTGGCTCTCAGGTTGGGTTTCTCACCTGAGATTCAGGTTGTTAAAAGTCCTTGGCCCTCTAAAAGCCCCGAGTCGCGTCGCAAGAAAAAAGTGGAGTCTTCAAGGTCTTGTTTTCAGGTTTCTCGCCTTGTTTATTGTTTGATATCTCAAAATTTTCTCTGCTCCCGGCCGAGGTCTGGACAGTGGCTGGGACATGAGGTGACTACTCCCCAGTGGGGCCTTGCTTTGCTCTTATACAGATACCTGTGTCTGTTATTTACAATTTCATACCAATGCCTAGTACCTATACTAGAAAGGTCATTTCTACTTTGACCCAAGCCTCTCAAACTACTTTGTGCCATCACCACTTCAGAAGATGGAGGATGAGGCAGAAGGAGAGGAACTCAAGGCACCACCCAATTCCTCCATTTCGTCCCCCACTTACATCTATTCTAAGAACCCCAAAACTTTTTCATCTCGTGCTGTGCAAAACTACTGTTTTCACCCCTTTGTGGTTTGTAGTTCCTCTCTCAGCATTGGAAGCCTCTCCCATGGACTAAAATCAAACCCAGTTTGCCTGGGCTCTGTGCCAAGGTCTCCAAACCCTCTGGACCAGCTCCACACCCCTTTGTCCAGGGCTCAAACTCCCTTCCTTGGGTCCCAGGTTATCCAAGAGGATGCCCTGGACTCCAACAGGCAGCTGGCCCTGGAGAGTTTGCACTGCAGGCTCCAAAGCAGTTGGGCTGCAGTTTTCCCTCTCCCCACCTCCCTTTCTTTTCCCCTCGTTTTCCCTGGCACTTTTTTTTTTCGGAACACTGACTTTCCAGCTCCAGGCAAAACAGCCGCTGCTATTTTTCTCTCGATTTTCAAGGATCACCTCAAGTGAAACTTTGTGGCATTTTAAGAACAAGAGGAGTTATCTGTGTTATTTATATAAACCTCCTCAATTAACCCCTGGATTTCTGTTTGGGTTAAAAACGAGGTTGCCAAGAAGGTGAGGGCGCCCTCATCTCACTCCCACATCCTCCCTCAGATTTGTAGCAAAAAGATGTTGCTTAGTCATGATTGAATTACATGGTGGGGGATTAC
Organism: Sterrhoptilus dennistouni; assembly: GCA_013397095.1. Taxonomy (NCBI): domain Eukaryota; kingdom Metazoa; phylum Chordata; class Aves; order Passeriformes; family Zosteropidae; genus Sterrhoptilus; species Sterrhoptilus dennistouni. Next base: position 207,355 of record VWZU01004420.1, on the reverse strand, counting down.
TGCAAAAAAAAAGAGGTTATTTTCAGGATGGATAAGGCACCATTTGAATATTGTATCCTGAGTTAGAATAACGACACATTTCAATTCATAAATGCCTGAAGTGCAACTAGAAATATGTAAATAGTCTGTAAGTACCAGCTTTGTGGAGCTGTTTTCCTAAACACTTCTGGAGAAAGTGAGGCCCTGTAGTGTGAAATCTTGATTCTTGTAAACCACAGCATCCCAGGCCTCTCAAGATGTGGAATCTGGCCTAAGAAATTTTAATGCGCTGCTTCTTTCCCTTCCTTAATCTCTGCTGAAAGCATTCCCTGCATTCCCATGGGGCTGCAAGCTGCTTCTTAAAAACCCTGTAATAAGCAAAGTACATTTCACACCTAAGTTTTCTCTCAACAAGTCCCAGGTCAGTATAAATTATTACAACTCTACATCAAACTTGCCTGTCAAGGTTCTCTTTCAATATAATCCAAATATTCCAACACACTAAGGATCATTTCTTGTTCTATAACCAGACAGGCTTTTAAGAAAAAAAAAAAAAAACAAAAAAAAAAAACCCCACATGTAGATCATTATAGCAATTTTTATCAATTATACAAATATTTATAAATAAAAAAAATTAACTATAAATAATAAAAAAATTCTTTATTCTACAGAGCCACAGAATCATTTAGATTGGAAAAGACCCCCAGGGTCATCAAGTCCAAGCTTTGGACATGGAATGTCCAAGCCCTGCTCTCTGAGGGGTTCTGCCTCAAGAGGCACTCAGCAGTAAAATCAAGCATTGAGATAAAGTGAGATTAAAACACTTCTGGTCTGTTCTGTTGTGGCCAAACAGATTCAGTTTGGCTGATCCATTCCTGTAAACACTACAGATATGATGGGGCTGTGAAACCACTCCATCTTCCACCAGCACAGTGAGAATAAATTAGAACAACTTACAACAGCATTAAACAACAGACACGCACCAGACTTCACAGTAATGTCTCCTGGAAAATATTTTTCTATCTGGGGATTCAATTAAATTAAATCCTTTCTACGTGTGCTTATTAAAACAGGCCAAATTCATTTCATGCTGCAAAATTCAGTGAGCAATTTTGGTCCAGTCACTTCAGAGCCTCTTGCATTGTGCTACAATATAAAGATGTCATTTAAACCGAGGCAGAAAATTAATTAGAGCCACCCTAACAATTTTGCATCTTTAATTTGGATGGGAGTTCTTTGCAGAACATCTGTGCTCCCCTCCCAGCTAATTGCAAGCGCGGAGGGAAAAGCCATGAGCACGATGTTTGCTGCCTCTTCCCAGAGACCTATTTACCCTCACCAATGCAAACACAGCTTGCTGCAAAACTTGCCAGAGCTTTGGGATCCTTGCACCATCTGATTTCTGCTTCCTGGCCACTGGAAAAAGGTTGGGGTTGAAACTGCCACTCAAGTGTTGTATTAAAGCCCTGGATGCCTCTTCGAGTAAATTGGATTGTTGTGGCACAAACTGGTTAAGGCTCGTGCCCTTCCCTGAGCTCAGGAATTACAGATTTGAAAAGACCTGGCTGTGTGAGGGACAGCTGGAATGCCTGTCTTAGTTTTCCCAGCTTCTGAATGGTTTTGAAGTCTGCAATTATCCTTTTGTGTTACGGGGAGTTCAGCTCTGCTTGGGGCTGCTGGTCTTCCTTGCTCCAGGTGCTCCTTGAGCTGCTGAGCTGGTCAGGAAGGATCAATTCCAATGGAGAATTGGAAGGGAGAGACCTATGAGGGCTGTAGGAGCATGCAGAACTGTTATTTCACCTCAAATCTTCTGCCTCAGGGTAAATGCCAGACAGGCAGGGGGCTTTTTTCTATTCTGTCTGGGTTTAAACTACTCTGTATTGTGTGCTGGACCTTGGAAAGTCTTCTAAGACATAAAAAATAATGAATATCCCTTGCTTTTTGGTATAAAGGAAGAAGGGCACATGAATGCAGTGAACTTTGCAAGCTTTGGAGTGTTTTCACAGAGAAGATAAAAACCATTCTTGTGGACTTTTTATTTTGCTGATGTGAATGAATTTCTAAATGCGCATGGCAGTGATATTATTGGCAGGAAATAATGCCAAGGAAGGTGGGAAAACTGAATTTAAGTGAGTTCAGGGAAGGGAGAGACCTGCAGACCTCATCCAGGTGCCCAGTCTCTTGCAGAGCTGCTCCCCCTGTGCTCCTGGCAGCTGCTCTGCCTCTGCCTGTGTGGGTTCCCTGACATTTCTATGCAAGGTTTATTCTCTGCAAAAAGGGGCATCACCTCATTCCTCACTGGCAGGTTTTTTTTTCTGACCCTTCTGCAAAAAAACTACTCAAACACCTGAGGAGTTCTCCTTAAAAGCACAGTTTTATGTGGGGGAAAAAACCCCAAAATATTAGCCAAGAGGTAAATCAGGCAAAACAAAGGAATGGTTTCTTCAGCACCATGACCTACAGAAGTCTGTGTTTAATTCTGTCAGGGTGTTGGACCTAGGAAAGGGAAGGATTTGAGTTCCTCTGGTGGTTTCCTTTAAGGGCAGACTGATGGATGGAGCCCTTCTCCTCTGATGGCTCCATTAAAAGCCAAGGCTGTCAGTCAGTGGTGAGCACTCATCAGGATTTCAGTCATTGGAATGGGAGCTGGGAAATGAAATATGAGCCCGCACAACCTCATATTACAGGCTGGAGTGATAATAAAGATTATCTATAATAACATTTATAATAGTACAACCTTATAAAAAGTACCTCATAAATTAAGCACAAAATACAGTCAAATCAGGTTAATTTATCTTTATTTATGCCTGCAGCTTGATGACTGTGAAATGCCAGCAGCCCATTTACCTGCAGAGATCTGTGTCCACAGACCAGTGCAGGGTGGTGGAAATGGGGGAAAAAGTGAAATTTTGAGGCTGCACATCCCTGGAAAGGACAGAACTGGCTCAGCTCAGTTATCCCAGCTCTGGGATAAGGTGCCTTTCATCAGCCTGTGAGGAATGGGAATGTTAATCCTGGGAGCAACCTCTCAATATTGATAATGCTGTGTTTGTCAGCACCCCGCTGCTTGTGTTAGCTCTGCTGTTATCCCCTAACTTTGTGCCATCCATCAGCACAAACTGCCTCGGGGGAAAACAGAGGAATAGAAGTGAGAAATTACTCTCAAAATTAAGCAGAAAATCCGGGGGGGAAAAATTAAGTGTATTTGAAGAGAAAAGATTTTTACTTTCCTGTGCAATAATTAGAATTTGTTCTTGCAGCGCCGTGTTCCTCCGCAGTTACTTCTCTTGACCTTCCATCAGAGTGTGGGTGAGGAGGAGGATTATGAAAATGAGATGAGCTTAATTAAAACTGCTTAATTTATCTCTTTTATTTTTTTAAAGAGCAGAACAGCTAGCCTGATTGAAAATAAAATAAATATCTAGCAGGCTGTTTTCCCATTCTATTAAACAGAAATATAGTCCTAGAAATCTTCATTTGAAATATAGTTCTAGAAACCTTCATTTTTTTTGCTTTATTAGCCTTCATTTTAAAGTTTTTGCTTTCTGTGTGTGAATTTCTGTGGTCAACCATAACAAAAAGAAGAAACCAACCCAAACTGAAATCATTATTAATAAAGCAACTTCACCGAGCACTGAGATTTTTTTGGGTTGCACACATACTAAAGGGGAGTTTCAGAAATTGCATGTCCTAAAACAAATTAAATTTTCCCTTCTGGAGGGCCCCATCCAGTGGGGTTTAAGTGGGAAAGAGAAATGTGTTTTATTGAAGCAGAGCTGTTTTACTGGGGAGTGTCAGTGAAGATCCAGAATTATTCCACTAAATCAGGAGCATTGTTTGAATGTCACCACTGACGTGAGATGAGGATGAAGGTGATGATTAATGCCACGACTCAATTAAAATATTTATTATTGTAATTTGGTATTATTAGCAAACCTGAAGAAAAAAATAAACGCTACCAAAAATACTCAGTTGCATTTGTGTTCATCCAAGCTCATGGGTTGTTTTTTTTTATTTTTGCTTGTATGGGAATTCATCAGGAACCAGAACCAGCCATCACCAACAATCACCAATTTTCCTGCAGCTCATCTGGTATATGTCACCTAATTAAAAAAGAAGCAAATAAATAAAAATCTTAATGCCACTTGGTCTAACATGAGAATCACAATGTAAAAATTGCATTTGTGGCAGCACCAGGTGTCTGTGCGTGTTCACAGAGGATTCTGCAGATCCTTTCTCAGCCAAGTAACCCCAGAAAAACCAGGGGATTGTTTCCATGAGCATTACTCGTGTGAGCATTCAGTGATAGAAACCCCTGCGATAAAAGTGACTTTGCTGCCACCCTGATTACTATTTCTACGTGCACAGTATTGTATTGCTGCTTCTTCT
>VWZU01004420.1:156050-199162 GCA_013397095.1 Sterrhoptilus dennistouni | reverse complement strand
AGAGGAGAGGAGAGGAGAGGAGAGGAGAGGAGAGGAGGCACATGAAGTTCTGCTCTGAGTCTAAAATGTTGATGGCTCAAATTCAGAGATGTGAGGAAAATAAAAGAGATTTATTCCTGCAGTTAGTGCAGCACTTTTGTGTTCTTTAAACCTAATATATCAAAATTGAGCCTTCCCATCAGACATGGCTATTCCCTAAGATATCCAAGAGTAGATACCCACGAGACAATGCTGTGCTGATTTGAGCTGAAAGCTTGCAAAATGAAGCCTGTTCTTACACACAAGAGATAATCTGCAAGAAGGGAGCCTGCAGGAGGTGCTAAAGAAATTAATATTTGTGCATTTGGTGGTGTATTATTCTTCTCTGGACAGTGGCACAGTGATTTCTGGCATTCTTTTCTCGCAGAGGGATGAAATCTCTGACAGCACTGCAGGCTGAACTGAATTGCCATCTCCTCACAACACTTACTGTAGTACAACTACTTAAACATTGACAGATACATGGGGAATCAGTGTGCATGGCTGCACTCTATAGCAGCTAAAAGTCTGAGCTGAGTGCACTGGTTTTGACACAGAGAAAGACAGGAAATATGAAATCCAACCCAAATACATGGTAAAATAGCCCTTTAAATCCTTTAGATTTATATGCCTTATGTAGCTCTACCTAGAACAGAAATATTTTCTGTCAGTTTGTCCTACAACTAATTTAAATGAATTAAAATTAACCTGTAAATCTTCCAAAGCAACACTTAGCTGTACTGATGTGTTTGCTTGTATATGAATTTTTAAATTTGTTTAAACATTCAGAACTAGTCACTCAGTGAGGGGCAACAAAAATTCATCAGCTTCCCACAGCTCTACAGCTCCTGTTATTCTTCTAAATAAATATCTCAAGAATGCACCATAAGCTCCAATGTGTTTCCATAAGGTTAAAGTAGTTGCAGTTAGCAAACATATTTATTGGTTTGTTGTTATTCTTTGGCAAATTCACCCTAAGAGGAGAAAAGGTCAGATTTAATAGAGAATTATTCCCTGTAAGGATTTAAGACAGACCTTAAACGATGTTCTGCACCAAAGTTATTTTTTTGTGCACAAAATTAGGGAGTTAAGAGACTTTGAAATCTCTCATTCACCTCTTAGTCACCTCTCCTGAGATGTGTATTGAATAACAATGAAATAAAAGCCATTGTGCTCGGTATTTTTTTTAGCCACTGACTTGAGCTTGCAGGATCTGTGTAATAACAGCAGAAATATTCACAGCTGACAAACTGACAAGGGGCTATTTATGGAGCAACCTCAGAAGGTTTTCATACTTTCTAAATTCAGAAGGTGAAAGGCCCAAAGTTCCTTGTGTGTCCCTGTCTTTGAGGGTCTCCAACACAGACTCAGATCCTGCTCTTGCACAGGGGATTTTGTTTTCTCATTCCTACAGGAGCCTTGCTAAAGGAAGAGTTTGGGAGGCAAATGAAATTTGGTTTGTGGTGGGGCCTGGCAGACAAATCTCTGGGCGAGCTGCCTGCACAGGGCCAGGGCTCTGCGGGGTGTCCATGGGTGGGGGAGAAAATAGATTAGGACAAAGGTTTTCAAACAAAAATCTCTGTCACGTACTGGAGAGAAGGCAGAGGAGGCCACCAGGCTGATTCAGGGGATGAGGCAGCTCTGCTGTGAGGAAAGGCTGGGAGCATTGGGATTGCTCAGCCTGGAGAAGCTTTGGGGTGGCCTAATTTTGGCCTTTTGTGCACAAAATTAAAGAGTTAAGAGACTTTGAAATCTCTCATTCACCTCTTAGTCGCCTCTCCTGAGATGTGTATTGAATAACAATGAAATAAAAGCCTGAAGTGTCCCCACAGGATGGAAAGAGACTTTTTACAAGGCCTGGAGTGACAAGGCAAGGGGAAAAGGCTTCCCACTGATGAGGGAAGGGTTAGATGGGATATCAGTAAAAAAAATTGTTCCCTGTGGGGGTAGTGAGGCCATGGCACAGGTGAAAAGAGAAGCTGTGGCTGCCCCTGGATCCCTGGAAGTGTCCAAGGCCAGGCTGGACAGGGCTTGGAGCCACCTGGGACAGTGGAAGGTGTCCCTGCCCATGGCAGGGCGTGGTTTAAGGTCCCTCCAAAGCCAAACCATTCTAAGTGATTTTAAGTTATGAGAAAGTTTTAGACAAACCATTTTCCTTTGTGACTTGCACAGGCCCTGGTCCAGAGCAGGGATGTTTTGGCATCTTTTCAGTGTTCTTCTAAAAAATGACAGCTTGAATGGGCTGGTGTTGGTTGGTCCAGTCCCACAGAATTTCCTCCTGCATAAAGAAACCACCAACACCTCGTGGAGACCTGAGAGTGTCCAGACAACAACCCCTGTCAGTAGTGCTTGGAGGAGGTTTGTCATCCAGAAATAAACCCACATTCCCTTTTTTTTTGCCTCTCAAAGAGCTGCAGCTGAACTGAATGCAAAGCTTCTCCCTCTCTTTGCCTCTGCAAGGTGTGAGCAGCTGAAAAACTGAGCAGATCCTATATTTAGAGGCAGGAATCTTCCAGGGACTGGCTGTCAGAGAGCTGCAGGCATCTGCCTCTCCCCTTCCCCTCTGCTCTGTCTGGAGGAGGGCACTGGGCATGTTCAGCACCCCAGACTGCTCAGGGTGTCAGAGCCTTTCCACATGAATGGGAGCAGGAAATTTCACAGCTTGCAAAAAATGTGAAACCTCAAGCTCAGGAGATGCTCAGGATGGGGGCAGGAATTGCTGGCACTGGAAAGCTCTGGAGCTTCACAGCTTTCACATAATTCCTTCAATGGGCTGAATTACCCCAGGGGCATCCATGAACTACCTCACTTCCAGCAGGAATTCATCTCATCCTCCTGCCATAACTGAATTATCTCTCTCTTGGCTGCAGAGAATCACCTCACTATGGGGGTAAAAATGCAGGATATCGTGTAAATACCACGGAGCTGGTGTTCCACTCCTTGAAATGTCACTGCTGATCACAGTTCACCACAAAACTGTGCAATCACAGCAGCACCGTTAGTCATCTGCTGCTCTTTTTTCTTCCTGTGTGTTTTGCAAAAGGTGGGGTTTCTTTCTCTTTTCTTCCAAAAAGCACTTGGGCCTATAAGTGTTTGATGTTTGAACCCAGCTGAGCTCAGACTGAGTAAATAAGAACTTGATCTTCCAATCATTTTTGGGGGGCTAAATGCACTGCTGTAATTCCCAGGTCCTCCTTGCCACACACTCTTTCACTGAAAATAAAAAAGGAAAGCAGGTTTGAAGTGCAGACGTCACTACTATGACCTTATAATCAGAGTTTTTGCTCAACACCCATAAATCATCTCTCCTGGTAATTTCAGCTTTGCACAAGGGCTTCTGATTCATCCAAGGCACAGTTTTACAAAAAGAGTCTCACAGGAATAGGAGCTCTCTGTATCCCTGGCTACATTACCCCAAAGCTTTATTATATTAAAATATCATTGAAAACACCCAACTGTTGATCCTTCTCCTGCTGAAGTGCTATTTACTGTCAGAATTACTCTTTCCAAACAGGCTGTGCACTCCTCTGCCCCCTTTTGTGTCTCACCCCGGATAACTGAGTAAATGATGCCCTCAGTCTCTCACTTTCCCCTGTCTCTGTATTTCCCCCAGCTCTGTATATTCCCTCCAAGCCCCTTTCTGTACCTGTCCCTATTTTTAGCCCCAAACTCAGATTGCAAAGCTCCACAAACCTGTGCTGCCTCCTCCCCTGCACCAGCACCCATTCTGCCCGTGTTCTCAGTGCTATGCAAATTAAAAAACACCTTCTGAGCCAGAGACATTCTCACTGAAATTCCAGCTTGCAGCAAAAGCGCATGAGAAGTACAATTGCTTTGCTTTGCTTTGTTTAAAATATTGCTGATAAAATACATGGGGAAATGTCTTTTATGAGCTGAACTCTTCTGTCCAACGAACAGACAAAAGCATCTCCGACTGTGCTTGGCTAAACATCCTCCCTGTGACTGTTCCTGGAAGGATTTGACCTTTGAATTTCTTCACACATTCCCACTAAAGGCTTTTGCAAGGCTGCAGCCTTTCAGGAGAAGGCCACGAGAAGTCTCTCAATGTGATGAGTCAGTGGCCTTAATTTGCTCAGCAAACATTCCTTGTGAGGGTAATGATTTTACTCTGCATTTTACCCAGATAATTGCTCCACCCTATCAGACCAGTTTTCATTTTCATTGATGGCATTTTTCATTTTCAGGTTTTGTGGCTCTTGACTCTTTCAATCTCAAAACCTTCTCTGACTCAATGATGACTTTAGAAATGTGAATTTCCACCCCAAGGAACCAGGCAGAAATCTCCTGGTGTGAAAAGACTCTAATCTATCACTGTTTTAATCCTAAACGATGAGGTTTAGAAATTATAGAGGGAAAGACTCAGGAAAATAATTCAGTATTTTCAAAAACTGGCAATCAGATGGCCTTGGGAAAATGCTGCCAAATCAGTGATGGAGGAGTTGCTGTGCAGGACATCTTTCACAAGATAAGTGACCCTGGGGAACTGCTCCTCCACCTTCTGTGAAAAGCACCTGGAGATAAAGATTATTTAGAGACCTGGGACACAGAGATCATCCAAAGTTCAATTCGATTTAAAAATCCTACAACTCAGCGAATGCTCCCCGTGCAGAGGAATGAGTGCCATTATCTCTGCTAATCCTGCCACCCTTGGGCTCTTCCTTTCCTCGGGATGTCTGCTGTCACCACATCCCCTCAGTTAAATAACTGATGGATGCATCTCTGTGACTTTAATAGGCTTTAAAAGAGATTGAACTCTGCTCTGGGGAAAAATGCAACTCTTGCTGTAGCCCTGAAACCTCCGATTCCATCCTAAATATATAATTAGAAAAATAACGACATTATTATTATTAATAATGACTATATTATATTGTATTGTATTCCATTTCAACAGAAGAATTCTTTCCCCCCTTTTTCCTTTTCACAGAACCACAGGATGGTTTGGCTTGGAAGTTTTCGGTTTTCAGGCTGACTGTAGAATCTGTTGAAGCTGAAGAATTTCCCAACTTTAACGACAGTAAAGTGATCAGATTGCAGCATAATGCTATCAACACATTTATCCAAGCTGATTTTGTCAGCTTTTAACAGAATTATGGTGTATATTTGAAAAATGGTAACTAATCAAACAATTCTGACATTATTTGGGGTGAAGTTATATTAAGATGTGTTGTTTACACAAGGTCTCTGATGCAGGCAAAACAAAACCAGCTGTTGGGTGCACCTCTCCTCACCCCTAATTCTCAGGGTCCTCATGTCCTGAGGCTCTGAATGTGTTACAGCACAAGACAACATCATCAGAAATCAAAAATGTTCCAACCAGCTCCTTTAAAAATTAAAAGAACGAAAGAATTAGAAAATTGTTATTACTCAGAATCCTTGCAACTTCCTACCCAGCAGCAACTACGCCAGAAAAACCAATGACAAATTATCCTTTGAGGTCATTTCTGGTCCATGTGAAGATGTAAGTCTGGAGTTTCCCAAAATATGACAGTTTTCCTGAGTTTCCTAAGCTGAAACATTCCAAAGCCAATTAGGAAAAATTGCAAAACCAGGTTCCATGGGAGTGTCCTTCCAGTAAAATCACGACAGCTCATATCAAGGGAGATTCTCCAGCATATTTTACTTTTTGTTGGTATTGTTTGGAGTTTTTTAATCTCAAAGAACAAAATCTGCTCCTGCAGGATTGAAATTCCTTGGAATAACTTCTGTATTTCAGTGAGTGACTACTTTTAGTGCATTCAGGACCTGGGTTCTCTCATAGAAGGCTGAAAGGTGTTTTATTGCTGTCTTGATGTTGTAAAGCTGCTTGTAACCTTGGGGCTTCTAACAATGTGCTGTAAAAGAAACTTTGCAGACATCAGAGTGTTTAAAAAGGGTTCATTGGCTGTAAACACCAGCCTGGTTGAATTTTATTATCTGTTTGCTCATTATAGTCCTGCACATTCAGAGAGATTCACCTGGACTTTTCTTAAACAGATCCCAGGTAGTTCAGTGTGTTATACCCAATAATGCAGATAAATATTCAATTTTATTTGGAAAAATTAATTTATGTGCTCTTCCAGCTTTGTTCTGAGATAAAATAAATGTGACAGCCTGCAGGCATTTTATATGCTGTTGTTGTTCCTGTTGTTATTATTATTAATAATAGTAATAATATTGTGGTTGTGGTGTTTTAATTTGCTGGATTATTTATTATCATGTATTATTTCTTCTAACACTGCTCATTTTCTGTGCAGTGCTCAGTATTCACACCACAAACAAGCACAATTACATATTCCAGCCTCGCCATGCCCAGAGCTCTAGCAAAAATTGATTGAGATTAATTTAACCGAAAGGATAAAAATAACCACTTGTCCAGTGTGAAAATGAGCAAAACGCAGACCAGAGGGTGGAAAACAACAAAAAAATTAATTAAAACTTGACAAGACTTCAGAAGTAATTTTCAACTCTTTCCGGTATTTTTTTTAAACGAAGGTGTTGGCTGCTGCTCCGAGTAGAAGAAAATATTTCTCTTTTTTCCCCTTTATGTGTACATAAAGCAAGAGCTGGGATTGTCCCAGGGTGCAGATATTTTCTTGCAGCCTTTCAGACAGCTGAGCAAAGCAGCTCCCAGCAAATCTCTCTAATAAAAACTCTCCCTCTCTATCAGTCACTTCAGATTTGATTTTCGTTCCAGGCAAAGCAGCAGCAGCCACAAGTTAAGTTTAACTAAAAGGGCCAGGCACAGAGCAGATGGGGATGAGTTTCTACTCAAAGAGAGGGTTTTATCTGGTTCTTACACTTAATAAATATCTCCTGCTTTTCACGTTGTGCTCCTCACCTCAGCCCCACACCCTGAAAGTGCTGCTGCTCTTTTCACTCCCCAAAGCTGCCCCTGGCACGGTGCTGCTCATGCAGCAGTGACTTTGTAGATCATAATAACATCTGAAACCAAAAGGTACCCCCAAGAGAAGAGAAACTCCATTTTTTTCCCCTATTTTGTTGTTGAGATCCCTGAGAACTGAAATGCTTGTGCTGTTCTGGCCCTTTTCCTCTGCTCCCTGGCACTGCTGTGTCCCTCGGTGAGAACAATGCCACCAATCCCTCCCTGCTGATTTCATAAAGTGACCTGGCCACAGCCCAGCAAAGCAGATGGCATTGTAGATTACAGGCTAATGCCTCCAGGGAGGCCCAGAGAAGAAGAGATCCTCAGAAAAGAACTCAAAAAGAAGAAAAATTGCTGCACTCCGTTTCTGTAAGAACTTCCTTAGCTGATAGGAGTGGGCAAGAAAACCATTAACACGTCCCAAAGAGAAACATCTTAAATGCCACTGTGAAACACCTTGCACACAAATATATTCCTCCAGGTGGAGAGCCTGAAGTCCTTGAGGCACCTTGGAGAGCAGCAGTGTCCCCATGGAGGAGGGTGCTGGTCAAACAGAGCAGCAGGAGCCACATCCCACCTCACCAGGGGGGACTGAAGCTGCACAAGAAAAGCCACTCTGAGTGTTTTTCACCTTGCAGGATCTTTGGGTTTGCAGGTTCATTTCCCACCTGCCCCGAGGTGTTCCTATTTCACTGGAGTTCACAGCCTGGAGTTAGGACCACATTGATCCTGCAAGAAGGAATCTCACTGTCTGTTGCTCCCAATTCTCCTCTTTGGGGGGATGACAACACCCACCTTTGGAGCAGAGGAAGGGTCACCACGAACCTGCTGACACCACAAGTGGTGTCTCACCATCCTGACAAACAAGGGGCTGGAGGGTCTGTGGCCACCTGAAGTGGGTCAGAACTTCAGCCCCGTGTCCCACCCAGAGATCAGAAAACACAAGCACTGAGCTGCTGTGACCTCTCGAGTGATTACAATCATAATCCATTGTGTGCCTGTCTGCAGCAGATCCATTTCTGTAAGCAGTTGAGTTTAATTGGGCCACAGCTGGTGTTGGCTGAGTACATGGGAAGCAGGGGGGCTGAGGGGAAGGGCTTTATTGACTCAACAGCTCTCTGTAAACTGAGGTTTCTCTCTTTGATGGTATCTGCCTTGTTTTGTTTAGTTCCTGAGCACTTGCACAGGGCTGCTGGCCCTCAGAGCAGGAGTTCAGAGCAGGAATTGCAGCTTGGGGCTCACCACACTCCTCTGCACAGAAACCTGGGAAAAGTCACCTCTTCCCACCACCTGGATTGGTGCTGCCACACCAACTACATGGCACTTCTGCCCAAATTCTTGTCCAGGGCCTTCCCCAGCTTTGAGCAACAGGTCTGCAGCTCCTTCCCTGGCAACAGCCCCTGCCAGGCTGTGCCTGTGCAGCTGGGGAAAAACAAACCCCTGTTGTCCTGGGGGCTGGAGGAGAAGGGATGGCACGTCCATGACTCTGTGATTAACACCAGAGCCAGCCTTCAGCATCTTCTGCCTCCAGATCTGCACAGGGAAGGCTCCACCCAGATCCTCTGCAACCTCCAATCACCACTGATGTGAAGAAAACACAGTGCCAGAGCCTGAAGTTTTCTGAGCTGTTTATTCAAGGGCTGTGGTGATGAGCTCAAAGATCTTTCTGGGGTTTTATTGGTTTGTTTTTTGGTTTCTGCCAGGTGCAGTTTGCTGTGGGATAACTGAGAAATACTGTCCATCCTGAAGCTGAAACCCCAGCAAAGGCAAAAATGCTGAACAGGATACAAGTCAGGCTGAAATTTTTAGCTGCCTCATTTGTCACTTTGACTAAATGCTTCCCTGATCAGCTCTAGACCCACTGCCCCACAGGAGCTCTTCCATCCCCCCCAAACCTCCTGAGCACCTAAAAGCTGATGAAAAACCTTTCATTAACTGGAGGCTGCAGGTTCTTTGTCCTGGACCTTCACCACAGCAGTTGGAGAAGGTCCAGGTCTCATCTCATTTTCTTATGGGGTACATAAAACCCCAGATTTGGCCCCAAGAGATGAAGAGCAGCCACACAACCTCTCACTCAGGCCAAACCTGGGGCCACACATCTGCTCTTTTTCAAATATAATCATTTTAATCCCTCCATGTCCTTGACTTCTGCAGCAAAAGAAGCATTTTAACTTCTCTGGGCACCCTGTGCCAGGGTCTCACCAACCTCACAGGGAAGAATTTCTCCCTGATATCCAATCTGAACCAAATCTCCGTCAGTTAAAGCCATTTCCCCTTGTCCTGTCACTTCAAGCCCTTGTAAAAAGTCTTTCCCATCTTTCTTGTGGCTCCTCCAAGCACTGGAAGGCCAGAGCTGAGTGACCCCAAAGCCTTCTCTGCCCCAGGCTGAACAATCCCACTTCTCTCAGCCTTTCCCATAGGAAAGGAAATGTTAGGAATTGTTTGAAGAGGTGCAAGGATCGAAAGAATGTCCCAGTGTGACCTCAGGAGAGGTTGGGAGCTGCTGCCAAACTGAGAAGTCAAGTGAATCCCCTGAATTCAGGGCAGCAAACTGGGGCTGGGCTTGGTGAACAGCCCAGAAATCAGCTGTGTGAGAGCCTCAGAATGAACTGTCATCATCCAGTTGCCTCTATTTTAGGCAAGAGAGCAGGGGGAATAATCTAAACTATTCATAGTTTCAGTGATCATCTCTTGCAGTTACCGTTTAAAATAAAACTTTTCCCAGTGAAAAGTATTTTTTTTCCCCAGACAAAGTCTTTCCTAGTACTAAGCACAAAATAGAGACAATTTTGAGTTTACACCAGGTACAAATGCTCTGATTTCCAGCACTGAAATGTCACTGCAAGCATTTCGTCTGCTGCTCTAAATGTGTGATCCATCACTAAGGAAATAGGCACAGTTCAAGGGAGTAGTTACATTATTAAAACACAGAAGTGCTGTTGTGCCACAAACAAGCACTGATGTGTATAAAGGAGACATTTTACTGCCATGATCTGTGTTCAAGGCTCCTGAAAGAAATTAGATTTGCAGCATGTCATAATAGCAGTGGTTTGGAATCCAGCACAGCTCTGTGTGAGTGTATTCTCATTTTCTTAAGTGTCACTGGTGTATGCAAAGGAAAAAAAATTATTTGTTAACCCTGATGAATATTTACTAGCAAATTCTCAATGAATATTTCACAGCAGAAGAGTTGCACATATTCTTATTAATTAGGAGAAGGAATAATGCTGCCCTCTGGATGTTTCTGACGTGCTGGGACAGGGGAAAGTCAAGGCAAGTGGGTGGAATTCTGCCCTTGAAACGGAGCCAGGGGATGGGAAATATGAGTCCCACTGGGCCAAAAAATTACTCAAATGATGTCATATCCCATCCAATAAGACTGAGTCAGATAAAAGGCCAAACCCAGATCTCTCAGGAGGCAGTGGGAGCCAAGGGAAAGGAGAGAGACTAATCTGAGTCTTGCATTCAGTGGGTGTAACAAGAGGTGGGAGTGGAGAACTGACTCCCACTGTGCCTTTCACCTTAATTTATACCTTCCTGGTACTTTCTTTTCTGTGTGCTTCAGGAGGCCATTTTATAGAGTAACTAAAAAAATAAATCCGTGTTCTCCTGTAATTAAATTACACAGTGGCTGCAGACATTGATCTCTCCTCTACAGAGGAAAATAAGCAGCTTTTACTAAATTTAACATGTTACATGGTTTAAAATTGTGCAGAGATGAAAATCAATCTGGATATTTTGAAGAAAATTCAAGCAATTACACACTTAACACGAAGTTAGATGTGCAGGGATTTAGGTTTCTGATTTTGCTTTCACTTAGGCCAGGCTTCCCAAGGTCCAGCACCTGCAGGAAGAAATGCCTTGGAGGCAAAAAAGGGACCCTTCTTTCTGTGACAGTGCTGTTTTTACCCAGTTTAATCTAACCAAGAAAGTCTCTGGGTTAATTATTCCTAGCAACTTCTGACTAAGAGAAATGGAAGCAGAAATAAGAGTTCTCTAAATCCTCTTAGTCTTCTTCCCCTTTTTTTTCCTATTGCTCCAGTGAATTCCAGAGCCCTGAGAGCCCTCTTGAATATTCAAAATCATTCAATAACAACGGGGTAACAACACCACACCATTTTAATTAAGCTTGCTGTGCACTGACCTTGAAATTGGATCAAAAGGTCTGTTTACTGACAATGTTGTAGCTAAATTCAACAATTGATTTTCACTGGTTGTTCTGGAAATGCCAATGAGCGGCTCCGTGTAATTTCAGTTGGTCACTGGAGACAGTGGGGCCCTTCAGAGAGCCATAAATGTGCTTAAGTGGGAAAAGATGGCCAAATATTTCTCCCTAACTAGCCCAGGGGAAGAGAAATGCTGATCTCTTGATGTTGCATGCAGAGAATGTCAATAAAAAATCTCTTTTTAGTGCCAATCATTCGGACCCTCAAATCCTTCCACGAGAATTAGTAGCACTGTGGCACTCACAGAAGTTTTATTTCCCACTATGGCACTCACAGAAGTTTTATTTCCAGTTTACAGCTGGGAAATTGAGGCACCAACAGAATAAATAACTTGTCAGGATCAAACGGAAACACCATCATGTGGCAGAAATATTGAAAGGCTTTTAGTTTTTCCCTTTTAGAACATCAGACTTCAGCTTTTATGACCAAATATTCCCCTCTGCCATTGTAAATGCAGGTTAAGGCCACTGGTGTCTATGAGAGACATCAATTTAAATCTCGAGCAAACAAGATCAGAGTCAGCTTTAATCTCGTGGTTCTTTCATGTAATGCAGGATACATTCCTGCAGCCTCTTGACTCAGCTGGGATATTATAACACACAGCAAATACTACTCCCCTTTCAAATGGACATTAGTCGTGTTGACTGGGTGATTTTATCTTATTCCTGATATATGTTTTCAGGAGGAAACCCTGTTTTCAGGAAAGACAGAGGGTAGAAGTGATTCCCCCTGAAGAAATGATTTCTCTCCCTTTCCCTCCCCAGAGTTTCCTGCAGTTTTGTGTTTACAGTGGCTGGGATGATGCCGCAGTTGTGTCAGAACCAGGACAATTGCATAATCCAACAAATTGAACTTAAACCATCCCTCAGTGACAGCTGCCCACTAATAAGGAGGTTTCCCTCAGAAGCCAGGAGGATAATCCAACCTTTATTACCCATGGCAGTAAGAAAAAGTGTGGCCCAGCTCTGCGAGTTTGGGTGATCAAAATAGGAGGAAAAATCTCAAGCATTTCCCCAAAATAAAAACTCCTGCTAATGCAAGTGCAGAGAGTGCAGTCCTGCTGACTCATTCTTAGTGGGGTTTTTATTTTCACTTCAAAAATAACTTTAATGCTCAGTAGAGATTGACCTGTGTGAACCACGTTAAAAATTTCTTAAGTGCAGTGGAATCCAGAGTGAAATACAACTTTTCTTTAAAGTGTGATTTTTCAGTGCATTTCATTGACTTTTAAGCCCCACAACCTTCTGGCCTCCAAGACACAATTTCCTCCAGCCAGTGTTTGTTTCCAAGGATGTATTTGAAAAGGGAAAGTCCATGACAATTAGTGTGCTCCTCAGTGTTAATAAAATATGAGGTTACACAGTTCAATCCAGTGAATTTGTAAAGAATATTGACCCTACTTGAACAACTTAACTGCTCCCCTCACAGCTTCCTCTGCTTGTGCAGACAAAACTGAGGGTCACTGCTCAAGTTAGAAACATTCCTTAGAAAATGAGTAGATTATTTAACTGTTGGAAATATAAGTTGCGGCGCCTGTTTTCATAAGTCTTGATCCAAATTTTCACACACAGGCAGAATTTGGCATCCAGGCACACTCAGGTGTCGTGGCTCATCAAATCCCTGAATGGGCCAAATACAGAGTTCACATTTTCTCAGCATAATTCACAGCACAAAAAAATTCAGTTTCTTGAGTCCTTCATGTCCTGGGACTCACCAGACAGAATGTAACCTTCAGCAAAGTGAGCACACATTTTGGTTAATTAAAAAACCAGTGTCTTTCACTTTGTATTTTAGCATTTCTCTATCATCTTTATTATTATGAGGTTAATTTAAAAGATTAAGTAAAGATTCTGAAGGAAAAAAAAAAGCACAGGATTTGAAGAAGATCAGAAGATAATTTTAAAAGCGTTGTCTGTTTATTCAATTTTTCATCTGACCTTCAAGGCTTCTTAAGATCTTTGGAAACACAACCTTCCTTTTATGTGTCTGTGTTAATGCCAGGGATGCTCCCTGAATCCAGCACACCTGCAGGTATTTAATAGCAGGCTGCAGAGAAAGCTGCAGCTATAATACCCCTCAAAATCTGAAATTAAATCATTACGACTGCATGATCACCCTAATTAGGCAAACCAATTTCAGTGCTGTTACTTGAAGACTGCCAGCATTAAAAATGAAAGCTTTTTAACTAAAGTGGACCATAAAAATACCAAGCTATGAAGTTTTTAGGGGCATGGAGAAGTGCACATACCTGCATTGCACACACCAGTGTTTCTTCTTGGAAGACCCTTGATTTTCAGGACATTTCTTAATGCCCACTTCATTTTGCCCACTCCTAAATGGCAACAAAATTTTAGAAACCATATTTAAAAATTTCAGAAGCTCATATTCAAAATTTGCCTTTTTATTTTTTGAAGTACACATGGAAGTAACAAACTGCATTTGACATCTGTACATCACAGATTTATTTTCATTGCATTTTACACACACATTTGTGTATGTAAAGATGTATAAAGGTTTATTTTCCTAACTGAACTTGGGCACAGGCAGCTCCAGCCTCCTGGCACACCCTGCTGGGAAGGCTTTTGAAGCTCCTCTGAGTCAGAATGTGTTTGTTTGTGCACAGCACTGGGTTAATGAATGTGTGTGACAACTCCAGGAAAAACCTTTCACAGAGAACTATCCCAGCAAGAACAACAGACCCCAAATCTCCCTGTGCCCACCTGAGTGCTTTGTGTTCAGGCCAACATCTGGTTTTGAGATTTCTTCTCCCCATCATTTTACCCTCAAAGGTTTTAAGCATTAGAACCCTTTTGAAGAGCAATTCTGTTACATGAGAATTCATCAGTGCAGGGGGTTTATTTCCAGCATTTTCACTCTGGCATTCATTTACTGCCAGTTTTAGTTCACTGAAATACCCCCAGCCCATGTTTCCCTCATGCAGAAACCTCAGTGGGTAACCTTTGGTGTTTATGCCAGGGTTCACTGGAGTAATCCTTCAGGAAAACAAATCCCAGAGCCTAATGCAAACAGGCTGAGTAGGATCATCTGTGGACAGCAGGGAGAGGGAACTCTGCAGACCTGAGATATTCTAGAACATGTGGTTTTTTACAAGGGTCGTGGGTAAAAAGGGCTTTGCCTTCAGCCACCAGCCTGGGCTGGAGGGAACCCCCAAGGAGAGAGGGAGAGAGAGAACAAGAGTGTAAGAGCTAAGAGAGGAGGGAGCAAGAGAGCCAGAGAGAGGTGGCAGGGTCAGAGCACAGGGGTAAGAGAGCGAGGTCTTTGTTACAATCCATTCTATCTCCTTTTGTGTTGAATATTCTAATTTACAATGACCAACCAATACATGACACAAAATCCTATAGAATCTACATACAGCCTATAAGAACTACTGCATTACCATACTGTGTTATATTTTAAACTCTCAAAACTACTATTTAGACTTTTCTCTTTTGCTCCATTGACCTTTGGATCCCTCAGCCAGCAGAAGGGCATTGTTCAATCACAAGGGATTCTCCTTCAGCTGCCCAGGATATTGCTTTCAGGTTATACAGTAACTAAGGCTCAGTATCCTACAACTCAAAGCAAGCTTTTATTTCTATTTCGATTATAGGTTTCATATTTTCAGAATCTTTTGCTAAGCAATCATATTTATAAAGTTTCCCTGATTCATCTTCCCCAACAAGGCTGAGTGCTTGTGTGGCTTGTAGGGAGTCAGGAATCACCTGCCACTGGATCTGAAGCCTCAACACTCCGTGCAGATGACACCTCCACCCCCAGATCTGCAATTTCTTCCCTCTGAAGAGAAAAACGTTTTTTTCTTGATTGAAATTGCTGTTGTTATTTACATATGCAGGCAGAAACAAGGCACTTGGTGTGAAGTAAAGGCTTGGCAGTGCTGCTGTGACCGTCTCTTGAGATGAATTTGCCTGTCCTGGCTCTGCTGGGATCAGTTTTCCCACCCACCATGTTCTGGAGCTGTCTCTCCCTTCCTCCCCCAGTTCCTCAGCACAGAACGTGCTCTCACTCACTCAGCATCCTCTCAACCAGCTTCTCCTCAGAGCCTCCATGCACTGGGAATATCAGAGGATATTGGGGGTTTTCCCCCCTGGGCTGTTCCTGTTTAATTTCTGTGCAGCACCAGGCCTGTTTTCAATATGAATTTGTTTTGCACATCTCCCCTGGACCTGTTTTCAGCAGTTTCCAAGGTGAGAATCAGCCTCGTGCCCCATTCTGTGCATCCCCCAGAGCAAAGCTGAGCTGGCTCCTTCAGGGCCCAGAAGAGCACAGGCTCAGAGTGTGGCAGACCAAACCCATGGATCCTCTCCAGCCTGGAGGATGTATTGATCCCATGGCTGGAAACCTCCTGATTTCTCCACTGAAAAGACCAGGAGGAGCAGCAGTGCTCCTGCCCTGCTTCCCCCTGCACAGGTGTCCTGGGTTGCAGTGTAGGATGTACATAAAGTATTTATTCCATCCCCATCCCCATGAGCTGTTGGAACCAGGTGGGGCAGTGTTTTCCCAGGCCCCTCCTTTGGGCTCTTCTGCTCATGGCCCATCAATGCCTTGCCCAGGACTCACAGGGAACTCCCTCCAGGAGCTCTCTCTGTTTAATGGGCCATCAAGGCCCCACTGCACGACTCCTCATCCCATTGGGAGATGCTCCGCCCAGGGGGAGGAGCCAAGCATTCCCACCTGGAGAGACTCTGGGATTTGGGACAGGACAAGCAGCCCTGAGCCACTGGATTCCCAGAGGAGCAGAGCTCCCAGACCTTTCTGTGGGATCACTGCTTCAGGAAGAGCCCCTCACCTGGACTGCTCCCACCACCCTGCTCAGGCTGTGTTCTGACTCTGTCAGTGCTCTTTTGTGTTATTGCATTTATTTTATTTTATCTTACCTTTTTTACCTTTCTTTTTATTAGATTGTATTTCTGACTTGGAGCCTCTCTCTCGTTTTGCTTTCAAACCACAACAACAGGCAAAGCAGGAGGATGGAGGGGAGGAAGGACAAACAGGTGTTTTCCTCAGCTCACAGCACTCCTACAAGCTTTTATCTCCTTTTATCTGCTTATTAATTGCAAGATGCATCTGTTTCACAGCTTTGTCCTCTGCTTTCCTGTGCTCTCTCTGTTGAAAACTCTCCAGAGCATTGCCCCTTTCCCTGGGCTTGGCTAATGAATAATGGTTGTCAGGAGAAAGTCTAGAAAAGGAGACACTAAAAACAAAGTTTCTTCCACTCTTCATTTTGCTCTGTCAGCATCTCCAGATCTGAAAGCTTTGAAAGCTATCAACCCATTTTTTGGATCATTAGGCACTTTCAAAACAAAGCAATTACATTTTCACCAGAAGAGTGTTTTGGAGATTCCCACCTCTTAAATTATTTCACTTGCCTTGGCCCAGTGCTGGGGTGATGGGACTATTCTATAGGGGTGGAATTATCCGCAGAAAAAAACCAGCTTTGAAATATATTTCAAACAATTTTCCATTGTGTATTATCAGTTTGTCACACAATGGAGAAATCAGTGCCTTCATCAGGAGCTGCATTTCACAAGTGGGAGCTCTCCATTCTTTAATCTTTCTCTTTTGAAACAAGAGGTCTGTTCAAACTCAGATGTCACTCCATGTCACATGGAAAAATCCCTATCTGTAAATCATAAACTGCCTGGGAGCCAAAATAAAAAGGAATTTAGGCCAAATAAAAAGGAATTTAGACCAAATATATCCACAAGTAGGAAAGTTAAAACTGCTAAAAAATAATCTGGCATTCCCAAAACGGGCATCAATTAAACCACAAATGGGTGAGTGAAAAGAGATTGCATTTAATTATGTCCTGCATTGAAGTAATCCACTTTATCTTGAAGAAGGTGACCTGTTCACAGTTTTCACATCATCTTCAATATTCCTCCCATGCTCAGCTGGGTCTGATAAACGTGTCACTTGTTTAAACAGCACAGCACAGATTTTGTGCAGAGCTTCTTGACCTCCTGCCTGGGTGAAATGGGGCACAGCACCCTTTGCATTTAATTTTTGCATTTGGTGGTAAAGAGAGTCAGCAAAGGCAAAAGGAGAGACATCCCAAAGTTGAAAACTGATTATTTATTTGAGGGGAGATCAGACTCTGAGATGAAGTGGAAAGGTATGGAGAATTTTCCAGGCATAACAGTTTCTAGCTGTAGTAGGCACAAATGTGATCATCAGTTATGACAACTGAGGAATGGAACAGGACAGAGAACTTTATACTTCCACAGGCCCTGGCCTCCCAATTTACTGATGATCTTTATCCTCAGCAGATTTCTGAATAAAGCACTCTCCCTGTGCCATGGAGATGAGCTGACTCTCCAAACACCAAGTGCACCAAACACTTAACAACATTTGCTGTGGAACTTTCAGATGTTTAAATCAAAGTCTGGTCAAACCTCATCAAGAAAAAAATCTCATCCCAAATGAACTGAAATGAGCCAAGCAGCAGCGAGAGAAGCAATTTTCCAGCACTTGGAAGTGTCTGATACTGCTTTTTTTAGCTGCCTCTGAAAAGATTTTTATCCTCAGTGATATTTTGTTTACTTCCCTCCTGCACGAATCATGCAGGCATTTCATTGTCTGTTTGGATGCACTTCTTCAGCAAGTTGTCAGACAAGTGTGGGTGCAAAATGATGGCCCAGGAGAGAGGCTATGCCTGGAAATGTCAAAGCCAGCCACACAAGGAGATGCTTTCTCCTGGTATTTCCTTCATCAGGATTCCTATTCATGGAGATTTCCAAGTCCCAAATTTAAAGTCCCATCTGTTTAAGGGGCACTGGGGGTCTATCCTGAGCAGTTGAGTTTCTCCCAGCTGAGTGTTTGTCATCCTTTTGGTGATTGCAGTGATCCCCCTGACTCGTGTCCAATCAGCTCAGGAACACCAAGTGCTTTAAAGAGGAGTTTAAACCCCTCTTAGGGTTTAAAACCCTTTAAAGAGGGGTTTAACTGCAGGACAGACCCCATGTGGAGCTGCAGCTCCCTCCCCACCTCCTTCCCTCGTGCTCCATTTGTGGGAACATCCCTCCACTGATTTCTCCAGTGGCTGCCAAATGTTTTATTTCACAGTCTCTGTGGTGCCTCAAGTGTGGCCCATGTGCTACAGGGAGGAAAACAACAGGAGAAATGGAGTAAAAATCTCCCTCTCTCCTCATTTCCACTCTTTTTTACACACAGTCCCATTGTTTGAATTGGTTCCATCCAGTCCTCAGCCTGAGTTTAGGATACGAGTGAGCAAAAGTGAGTTTAAGTCACATTTATTCCTCCTTGATCCCAGCCTGGCTTTAGGCCAGCCCAGTCATCTCCAAGGAGCTATTTTTAGGCTCTGCACCAGCTCATGTCTCGAAGCAGTTGACATGATATGACAAATATTTTTAAGATCTCTCAATAGAAATTTAATGCAGCTGCTTTGCTAAGAAAGAGCAAACAAGCCAAATAGGTCCATAAATGACTTTCAGACAGTAATTTACACAGGATCACCAGAGGGATTCCTGAAGTGGAGGTGACCCCTGAAGAAATATGGATTTTTCTATTGTGAATTGCTTGTTCTCCTGTGCACAATCAAGCTGTGCCAATACATGTGGTTAGAAAGTAGACCATGAATGATAATGTTAATCTGTCAATGAAAAAATAGGCAATAACATCTTTGAATTGTTAGATTCCATTTATTATTTGTAAATTATGCCATATTAATTATATCTTATTACATAATCTATAAAATGATACTATATTATATTATATATTTATTCTTTTGAAATTAGGCAAAAAATGTCTTTTAAATTCTTCCATTGAAAGACTTCTTACTGTTTTAAAGTCTCAAATTCATCTTTTAAATTCACAGCCAGGGCTCTCAAGATGCTGTTTTAAGGAGACATTCACAAGGATGGCAGCTGAAGCAACGCAGAAATCCCCTCAGCTGATTTCTGATGCCTCTCAAAACACAGACTGGAATAAAAACCACCTGCTGCCTTATGAAGTGAATAAAATAATTCTAATTTTAGCGCTAAAAATCAGCTGCTGGTTATACCCAGTGCTGCTGAGATGAAGATCCCTTGCAGCTCTTGGAGAAATCTTCCTTCAACTCAGCAAAACCTCTGTGTGTGAGAGACAATCAAGGGCTTGAGGAACATAAGCAGGTTGTCGGATAATGCTTTTTTATTCAGGAAGGTGTTGAGAAATCCACTTTAGGTGTGTGCAACCTTGAGATTTCTGATCGGTGTAAAATTAGGCACGTCCGCTTAGGAACTGGAACTAAAACCTTTTAGTGACAACTTTTCCCAAAGGCAGAGAGGGCTGGGTGCTTCCTGGAATTTGCCACTGGATTCATCCTATTTTATGGCCAAATCCATGGAAAACTGTGCAGGTTCAGCTCCAGCTGAGCCTGGATTTCATTGTCAAGTGCACCAAAACGATGCAGATTTGGGACACCCCACAAAGCCCAGTGGTTTGCACAGAAGTGGCAGATGGACTTCCAGAAAATCAAATTTTTGGTGAGAAAAAAGGAATACAAACCAAATGTCTCCATGGGGCTGAACTCATCCCAGGCACTGACACCCATGGGAAGAGATTTTGGGGTTGTGGGTGACACTTCTGAGAAATCATCAGGACCTTGTGCAGCAGCATCCTGCAGCTCCACAAAAGCTGGTCGTGCTCACATCTTTGAGAAGTGTGGATTCACAGTCTCCACACCTCAAGAAAAAGTTGTGGAGGCAGAGAGGAGAAAAAGGGCAGCTAAAATGAGCAAGGGGAAGAAGTTGTTTTCAAAAGACTGAAAAAAAAATAATCTTCAGTTTGGAGAAAAGGAGAGTAATAAAAGTAACTACAGAGCTGCAGAGCTAAATCAAAGTAACTGCACAGCAATGGACAAATGGAACTGGCTGCCCCAGGCACTTGTGGGCACTCACAGGATGACAAAGGGAGCAGATAAATTCCTGCAGAGCAGGTGTTTGTTTGGATAGCTGGAGGGCCAGATAGAGACACCCTAAATACAGCAGCTGGGAGAGCCAGGGATGGAGGGGGAATGGGCCAGAGGATGTGACCATTTTCTGTGCTCTTCCTAAACATCAGCTCTCGCTGTGTCTGATGGATAGAGAGCACTGGGATGTTTATGGATCCAGAAGAACATTTCCTACACTTTCTTACATCATTGTTCATGTTTTGAAACTGGACGTTCAGAGCCCACATAGACACCAAAAATTTGAAATCATTAAATGACTGTCTACACTTTTCAATTCTTCAGATAAATAATGGTACCAGAAGGAAACTGTTTCGCTTAATGATTTGTTTATTCTTTCATCACTCATGTGCATCTGGCCAGTATTGTGACAGCTTTCAGTTCTATATTGCTGTTTCCATCTTACTCCTGATTGATTTATTCATCTTTGCCAGTATATAAAGAATGGATTTGCAAAGCTGCTCATTTTTTCCAGTTTGTCAGGTGTCAGTCCAGCACTAACAGTCTGATTTAAAGCACAGTGCAGCCAATTGACATTTCAACCCCCATTAATACTGCTTAGGAGAGAAGCTGAAAATTTGAATTTCTGCTCTCAGCTTCTCTGTTCCAGCCTATAAACAACATTAAGAGAGAAACTTTGCTTCCAAACTCCTCACTCCAATTGTTTCCAGGATTTTGTTGTTGCTGTTGTTGGGTAATTTGAACAAAAACTCACTGTTTTACCAGCAAAGTGGTGCCCTCTACCTGGGGTCCAGTGCTCAGAGTGCCAAGTCAGGGTGTCTGAACAGCTTTTGGATGAGCAGCTGCCTGTTCATCACATCAGGACACGTTTCCCCCTGCCCTGGGCCACCTCTGCCTGCTGTGAGCTGCTCAGTGGGACCCCACAGCTCCCAGCTCAGAGCCCCACCACCAATCCCTGCTCATTTAAAGCACCACCTGACAGGGATATTTCCTCATTTCTGATGTTCTGCCTTGCCCAGCAGCAGTGCAGACCCTCAGACAGCAGCAGGGCTCTGGGGCTGTGCCTGCACACCATGGGCAGATATTTTGGGGGGCAAGAATAAACAACAGCACTTACCTCATATCCTCACATGGACAGCCATCAAGATCTCGTCCCTCAGCACCCTCATTCTGATTTTTGATGCATCACAGCCCCTCTCACAACTTCCTCAGAGCTGTTTTTAGTCCATCAACCCTTCACCGTGCTTTTCTCTAACCATAAAACTCATGGACTCATGAAAACTCATGGAAAATTCATGGACTGTGAATTTTTCCAGGGATTTTGCTCAAATGGATTTTCTAAACAGTCAAAATTCCTCCCTGTGTGTATCTCCATTAATTTATATTGAGCTTCCTACAGCTTAATATTTACTACTGGTTATGAGCTGGTACAATGGATTTATATCATTTAAATCCAGTAAGTTCTGTGGAAAATTTGTCTGAAGCCCAGTGTTTGTAGCCTTAATTTTCAGAGATAAGAATGGGAGAACCATTGGATAAAAACCTGAAGCTCCTGAGGCTTTGTGCTTTGGATGAGAACTGCTGCCAGCTCTGCACTGTCACAGCTGTCTCTGAAAGAAAAATGTCCTAAAGCAAGTCCTGATTCCAGGTGAGGACAGGATGGGCTGTGCCACACAACCAAGCAGATCTGGCTCCATCCACGTGTGATTGGAATTCATGAGGGTATTTGAAGAGTATCTGGAATGGCTCATTGTTATTTCTGCTTTTCACACATTTCTGTCACATTTGTTCCCATGACAAAAAAAGGGGGTTTTTTTTGAAAAATGATGTGGCAGATGTAGCCTGTCTGAGATTTGATGGCTCTGGAACAGAAATGTAGTCAGGGATCTGCAGGCAGGATTGCACTGAAGAGCTGCCTCCAAAAACTCTCCTTCTCAGCCTGTAATGAATTCACATCCAGAGTCCTCATATTGTTGTGAATTAATACTCTCTAAATGAGGCTGAGATAAATCACAGCCCATCTGCCTGGCAGAGCAGAGGGGAAAATAGGAGAGGAGAGGTCAGGCAGAGGAGAGAGGCAGTGGCCACTGCAGCCTCCCAGCCTGGGACAGGTCACTCCCAGAGCCACTGGCCTGAGCTCTGCTGACCCCTGATCAGTTCCAGGAACAGCCTGGAAGATAACCTGGGTACACAAAGGGGGAGATGCTTTTTGGGATTCCCACGTTCACCAGCCAGCCCATCCTGGCTTTCTCATTTTCCCACTTCCTCCTCCTTGTCCGTTCTTTGTTTCTGGTGCCATAAGATTCTTCTGAAGGAACATGTTCACTTTCAAACTGAAAAGCACTTTGTAAGAACATTCTTTAGCCCCAAAGTGTAATTTCCTCTATCCACTGTGCAGCTCCTCCAGTCTGTCCTTTCAGTTCCTGGCCCAAAATACTGTGGAATGTGTGGAGCTGGAGAATGCCAGAGCCCAAACCTCTCACTGGTACCAACAGCTCTTGGAAACATTTTGCATCCATTCAGATGAGTGCAAAATCTGGTTAAAGCCACACCACAAAATAAAGAATGACTAAAAAAAAATTTAAAACCCCAAACCAAACCCAAATAGACAAAGCTAAATTCAGAAAGATGGAAACAGATTCTTACTCCAGGCTTTATTACCAGGCTGCTGTGCACAAGTGCACTCTTTGGAAAGGCAGGAGCCAGCAGCAAGATACTCAGTGAACTCTCCCATTCACCACAGACATGGGGGGATTTTTTTCCAATTTTATATTTCTATCATTTTTGCAATGTGCATCTGCACAGCAAGGGCCCTCTCTTTCCAGATGGCATCTTGCCTGCCTCACTCTGGCTTCTATCTGGGAGAATTGTTTTGCATCTGCCTCCAAAACTGGAGCCAGCTCTGCTCCAGTTATCAGTCAGTAACAAGAGAGGGAGGTAGTTCATGCTCTCTTAGTTGAGGATCAGTGCTATGGTCCCCCAGCTTTCAGAAGGATTAACCTTAGACATAAATTCTCTGCTATCTCCTTTCCCCAACAGAGCTGCTTGGAGCAAACCCCTGGCCTGACTCTGGTGATGCTCCTGGAGCAGAGCTGGGTGGAACCAGTGCAGGAACAACACATTCACTTCTATCTGTGACATTAAGGATTGCCCTGCTGGTGTTTAATTCCAGACACCTGAAGATAAATCCTGACAGAGTGAGGGTGGAAGCAATAAAAAAATATTGTAAAGCACCTCTACATGAAAGGATTGCCCTCACCTAAGACTGAAAGGAGAAGTTGAATCAAAACGAGTCCTCCAGTCAGAGGAGACAGACAGACATCTGGCTCTTATCTTAGGGTGGGGAGAATCACAGACAATCCTGCTAAACTAGCTGTCAAACCTGCCTAAAATCAGATTATAGGAATCCCAGCCCAAGATGTGTCTTGATCACAACTCAAAGAAGGCTGGAGTTGTTAAAACTGATTTTCTAGACATTAGAGCCGCTCTGTGTGACAGCGCTGGGGATGACAGATGTCACCCAGACATCACACCCAGGACCCATTTCAGCTGAAGCATTTCGAGTCTCAAGCACAAGTGTTCCACTCCCTGCTAACAAATCACAGAGCAGTTACCCCATGGGATACAGGGGAACGGCTGTGTTCACCTTGTCCTTGGAATGCCCAGGGAAAAGCCTCTCCTTGCAGCCTCTTGGGGCCTCTGAGCTCCCCTCCAGTGACAGGGATGATGGCAGAGACAGAGAAAATCTCCCTGCTGACACGTGTGGGCCCACTGTCTGCTGAACACGCTGGTTGTGTTTGGTGTAAGGATAAACTTTGACTAATTAAGGCTTGTAAACTATCAGCCACAGATGGCACCAGTTGTAACGTCTCCTTGCGTGAGGCTGCATATCCAAACCCAAATAGGAGCCAAACCCCACCAGAAAACTCCATCAACAATCATCAGGGACCTGAAGCAGCTCTTTGGAAAAGGTTGGGGTTTATCATTAATCTCTGGTGCCCCCATGAATTTAAAAGCATGTGTGGCCTGGAACTTTTCAGTTTTGGCATTTCCTTTTCTACTTAACTCTTTCTGAATAATCCCACAGCAAAACTTCTGTGTTAAGACACAGTTTGGAAGTTCAACAGACATTATTTCTTTGTTTTCCATTTATTTTTGAAGTTATTTTTGGTATCAGCATCTTACCTGATGACACTATTTATTTTCCCTGCCTTTTGCATTTTGGAAAAATATGTGCAGTGGATTAACCTTCAGGAACCAATAAATGAGAAATTGTGACAATTTTGGCTGGGCTGAAAAATGCAAATAAGCAGCAAAACCATTGATTGTTACAAAAATTGTGGGGGAGGAAACCTGCAAAATCACCTCAATAAAATTTGTGAAGGAGAATTACAAAATATGCATCTGTCCATAGTGTCATATTTATATCCACCCCCTCATTAACAGGGGGGTGGCTCAGTGGTATCTGTGCATTGGATTCCTGCCTCTGATAGATAGAAAGCATGGAACTGAGATATTGATAGGACTTATCTCCTCCAGGCAGCTGGAGTGGAATAAAAAAAAAGGTAGGATTTTCTGTTCTGTGCATGTCTGTACAGAAAACAGCCACATTTGAAATGACAGCACGATTGTGTTTTAATGGGAAAAAATTCAGGATTAACCAGCCCTGAACAGGTGTCAACCCCCGAGTGCTCTACATTTGTCACAGCCTCTGAGCATTAATAGGAACTGAGTTTGTTCCAGGGCTGTGGGAATCTGCTCCATCCGAGCTGTCAGTCCTGAGCAGGCTTCACCCAGCAAAACCAGTGCAGTTACTCAGCAGCTGAGTTATCCACGCCTGTGGACAAGGGGGAACTCATGAACACACCAGACTCTGTCCCCACGCTCACACAACCCAACCTGTCCTGCTCTGCAGCTCAGACACAAAACTCTGAGCTACTCCTTTCCTCCTGAACCCTATGCTGGCACAGAGTTCAGAGCCTTGACCTAAACCAAGGGCAAAATTCCCAAAAACTCAGCCCTGTATTTTTTGTCCCCCTTTGGCACAGGCAGGACAGAAATCACAATCCCACAGCGTTCTTTCTGTGGTGCAATGTGTGTCCAAAACCTCAGCCCTGTATCTTTTGGCCTCCTTTGGCACATCCAGGCAGAAGGCAGGACAGAAACCACAATCCCACAGAGCTGTTTCTGTGGTGCAGAGGTGCAGGGCAGTGCTCACATCATTTGTAGAGTAAATGGGGTACAGGAACATTTGCAAGAGTCCCCATGAAGAAGGGAGGACCTGGAGAGCAGCTGTTGTGGTTGGCTGGATGCTGTGAGGAGACCACTGAAAGATCTGTACAGGAAGATTCTCTCAGAATTGAGGTTTTTAATGCCACTCCCTCGACTTCCCTCCAATGATTCCATGCACTGAAAACATGTCGCCCTTCAACTTGAGGGAATCTTATATCACACCCGATGTTTTTTTCATTCAGAATGAATAAAATATAACATCTCTATTAATAACTGAACGACTCCAGCTTGTCTCCTTCCAAAACTTTTAGAGCATCAGTAATAGCAGTGGCTGGTGATCAGCCTGCTCCACCCACACCCTTAAATAATGGAGCAGTGATTTTGGTACAGGGTTTTAAAGCTGGATTTGCCAATAGAGATAATTTCCCATCGTGTGCCACGGTTGGGAGAGCGCAGCTTTGCATTTTCTGCATTTTTTGCATTTTGTCCCAGCCCTGGAGCCCAGCAGTCAGGAAGATGCTGTAATTCTCTGTTCCCCTGATGCAGGGAAACCTTTGTGACAGTGGTCACTGCAGCAGCTCAGCAATCACATCTAACTGGACACAAAGCAACGCTTGAAGCCTGTCACTGCTTATTTTTAACTCGCTGCCCTGCCCTACTTAGTCATTGTTTCTGATGCAAAGCACTTTGAATTCCATGCAAATAAAGGAGGGGAGCAAAGCACGGCCCCAGTTCAGCACCAAGACCAGCGGGCTCAGGCTCTGCAGAGTGGGATGCTCCGAGCACAGGAACCTTCCAGAGCCCCCAGGGAAAGGCTGCCCCAGCCAGCAGAGCACATCCACTGAAGGCAAAAAATGGGGCTGGACACAAAGGACCTGCTCAGTATTTTTGGAGAGATGTAAGGAAGCTGAAGAATGTTCAGGCAGTGGTAAAAAATGGGCCAGATTTGTGTTGATCCAGAAATCAGCACCATGGTGGTTGTGCTGGAGGAAAACAGCCACGCCAGAACAAATCTGGGGTCAGAATGGCAGGGAAATAAATGTGTGGGGATGAGAAGCCACAGAACCAAGAGACTATTAAGGATTTTCTGAATCGTGGGGGGAATTCTGGGAGTGTTACCACCAAGCACAGATGTCCTCAAGCAGAGATGACCAAAACCAGTGCTGTTAAAAAGATGATAATACCCAGGTTAGACTCCACAAGGGAGTTTTCCTCTCTCAGTACACTCCTTATAACAATTTCCTTATTTATTTACTTAGTTATTTCCTTAATGGGACATTTGGGGTTCCCTGCAGCCAGGATTTCCCATTGCTTTATCCCTGAGTTGAACACAGGGATGTTTGCCAACAGATGCTCCACTGTCCCAAGTCTCAAATTCTCATTGCAGGGAGGTTTCAGGGCAGCTCTGCTCCTCCTCTGGAATTTCTCCATCCACGTTGCAACTTCTCCACCGTGATCAGACCTGTCTTACCTTGATGCACTGAGAGGCACCTGGTGTCAGAAACTGGTGAGCTGAAGGAACCTGAATTTTCCATCACAAAACCAAAATTCATTAAAAACAAATAAACAAAAAAATCAAATTATAAATTAGACAGTTTTTTATTTAAGATTACTAAAATTGTCGGTTCTTTCTTACCTTTTTTATATTGGAATGCTTTTTTTCGATTGCAAATTTTTAATTTCATAGAATCAGAGACACCCCCAGATACTGTGATGTGTTGAATCCCTCATTACTGAAATCCCATTCAGGTTTGGTGGTTCCAAAATAGCCAAATCCAAAATCATTCATTTGTAAATAGGACCTTGCACTATCCACCACATATTTCTGTAACTATGTCTTCCTCCTCTTCCTCTTATTTATTGTATTTAATATATATATTAAAATATTTTAAAACTATTTAAACACTTCTTCTCAGAGATTCAACTCTCTCTGATGAGTGAACAGTGATTCTGGAGGTGTTTTTAACACAGGGGAGTCTGGCCATATGTGGGATTTTTTAATTGATCTCTGCTCTGTTCTCACTTCGATCATTTAGGCAGAAAATCCTCCCTGGATTTTCCTTTCCATTATTCAAATTTTCACTGCACGAATTACACTCCCTGTGCTTTCACCAGCTCGTTGGACCCATCCATATCCATCCATTTACTGATAAATGACTCGGGTTCATTCATCCCGTGTATCTCCTCCGACCTCTCAGGTCTTTAATTAAAGGATTCCCTTCCAGTCTGCACGTACAATGCAAATAAATATCTTTATGCCCGAGTCTAGTGAGCCATTCCTTTCTCATTAAAATGGAAAAACTCTTGGCTCAGGCAGGCAGTGAACAAGCTTAAGGAACTGGAACAGACCCACTACAAGGGAGCAAGGGAAGGAGCATTAGAGGGACATCAGAGCTACTCAGTCATTAAATAGTTGGTAACTGCTCACAAGAGAAAGGTCCTGTGGGGTCAGGAACTGCTGCTGCATCCCCCACAGTTCTCATCACCAACCCACTGAAATTCGAGCTGTCCCTGGGAAAACATCGATTGAACCTTTCCAGTGTCAGCTCAGAGCCTTCACACCCAGCCAGGGAGGGGTTTTTCTACACCAGGCTCTGCCCAGGCTCCCTGGACCAACCAGAGTGGGTCACATCCCCTTTTCTCCATGCTGGGAACCGCCTGGAGACCAGTCCCACCATCAGGGCACTGGAGCCACAAAACCCTTGAGTCCAGTCCAGCTGGGAGCAAGACCAGGACTGTGTCCTCGGGACCTTCCTTGTAGTGCTGCACCCTCTCCGTCCCAGCAACTCCAAGAATAGGAGGAATACACAGGGAAATGGTTAAAACCCTAAAATCCAGCCCTCACCCTCCTGATCAGGGGGTGTAACAACCACAGGAGTGAACTGCTCCTCATCAGGCTGAGGGGGATGATTTATTTCGTGTCACTGCAACCACAAAAGGCCACCAAGGATGTAAAAAAAGAGGAAAGAAAACTCTGACTGTCCTGTTTGACTGTCCAGCTTGAATAGGGTGGCTTCAGCCAGAATATTTTAGTGGCCCCACATTCTCAGAAAATCAGTGCTTGGAGTTATCACCTTGGGAAATTTTCGTGCTCTCCGGTATAAACTCAATATGATCTCCAATATTTATAGAAAGAGAATGAGGCAGGTTCCTGGTGTGTGAAAATCTGCTACCTAATGCAAGTCTACTTTAAACTCAATACAGATGGAAATTGAGGGAGGAATTGAATTAAAGATATATATATATGTATATATCCTGCTAGCTTCCTTAAGTTCAACCTTTTTCATATATTTGAAAAGTTTGAAACTGAGCTGACTCTACAGAAGGTTCAGGAAAAGAAAACAGCAAATATGCCAGTTTTCAAATGAAACAAATATTTGAATTTGTTCTCCTTTTACAGAAAATATATATTTTATACTGAAAATACAGGCATCTTTGTAAGTGAATAATACATACTAAAGTTAGAAAAGAGAGAACAAAATGAAAGGAAAAAATAATGCCAAACCAAAAATGTCAGTTTGCCAGCTCCCAGAATGTTTATTCAAATTATCCCCATGGGTAATTTAATTCTCCACTAATCGCCCACAAAAGAGAGAGTTACTGATGACAAGCTCTGAGTTTAATGCAATACGCTGTAATCCACTCCTTCCTGGGTTTCTTGCTCTTGATTTATACCCCACCACAACAAAGACCAGCACAGATCTGCAGAATAAATCAACCAAGACGAAGCCACTGTTAAACATCGCCCCACAATCTCACACCACAGAAGCAAAACCCTAAAAATTAGTTATCTCAGCCTAGCTACATTCAGGGATGATCTCTTGGTGAAGAAGACACAGACTTAAAAGCTGAAAAGACCATCATTTCCACAGATTATTTTTTCCATCTTGCATTGAAACTCATTTGCTTCATTCCCAACCTCTGCCCCAGAACAAGAAGCAATTCCAAGCTGCCAAACTTCTTCTTTCCTCCTTCCCTCAAGGTTCTCAATGCAACCACCACAGCCCAGGAAGCCAAAGCACCAGGACACAAACTTTGCTTCAAGTCCAAGATCCCTCCAAGACAAATCTTGTTTTGAATTCTCCAAATCTTAAGTTCACTCAGTCCCCAGAGCCACCAGTGGGACTGAAGCACCTCAGCAGCATTTGGGCTGAAACCCAAACGTGTTCCTCATGCCCTTGTTGCCTACGTTGTTTTTTCATAGTACTGGCAGGTTCCTGCCTCTTATTTTCAAGGATAATTCAAAATATCAGTGTTTTGGATTAATCTTTCTCCAGATTGAGCTCCAACTTAAGTAAGCACCTGAAATGGTGGAGGTGGCAGGATTTGAGCACATTGGCCTGAGGAATTATTTCTTTTCTTCATCCGGTAAAACAGGGGGTGTTGATTGTTACCCCCAAATGACAAAACAAACTCTTTGTCATGAATCTGTTGCTAATTTTGAAATCTCCCACTAAACTATCTGATGAAATACCACTATAAAAATCAGGCTTTGATATAATAAATTAATGCAGTCTCAAAACATCTGGACACAAACATTTCTAGTGATTCATGACCCTCAGCATGTACAAGTTCAGCAAATGGTTGGATTGTATTTTAAACAGTTCTGACAAAAGGTGATTAAAAGGCTGCTTTCACATAAATTCTCCAGTGGGAATATGTCATTTCTATGGAAATGCTCATTTAGTAAAACCAGAAAAAGGCAAGAAATTTTTCAGCTGAGAAAAACAAAACCACAAAACAAAACAAAACAAAAAACCAAACAATTAAAAAAAAATTTAAAAAAAACAACCCAGAAATCAAACAGAATTGTAGTGAGCAACTCATAAATGTTCACTTCTCAGCCATGAAAATCAGATCCGTGCATGGCTTCTGGGAGGGGGATGAGCTTTTCCTGAAGATCAGAAATGCTTTATTCATAATTACTGATAAACTGACTGATTAATTAAGTACTAGAGAGACATACGAATTTATCTAGTGCCTGATCCAGCTCCCATTTACGACTCCCATTAGTAACATTAATGTGAATTGCAATAGGTATCTCATCCATTTCACTCTCTCCACCCATTATGCTTCAGGGAGAGCTGATTGAATGCTGCAAAGAGAGTGAGTGCATCTTGGCAAATATTAATTTGCACTTTGAAATGAATTTACTCTGACTGCTCTAGTTTGCCAGCTGGAATACTCATCAGCACAGGAAATTTTAAGCAGAGATTGGACATCATTCAACGAAAGTAAAATTAGGATGGTATGATATTCCCCAGGAAAGCTTTTCTGCATATTTATAAATCCATTTAAATTAGAAAAAAATACACTCTGTGAGTATAATGTGCAGTTAGAGGAGCAGTGTTTTACCACCTGATATCATACGTCAGTTAAGGATCATTACAGGGTGTCACAAACCCAACCTGCTTCCAGAAATCATTCACTTAATGTAGGCAAAGACAAAAAAAAACCAAAAAACCCCCAGAGATTTGAGATAATCTTCTCACTCGTAGGTTGCAGAAAAAAAAAGGGCAAAATTGACTGCAAGACCTTTTTATTTCAAAGTCCCCTTAGGTAACTTGAAAACCCCTCAGGACTGAGCATGATGTGGAAAAGAAGCTGCACATCAGCTGCCATTGGAGAAAGGTTGGAATAATCTCTCTGGATGGATTCACCAGCCCCACTCCCCCTCTGTAACAGCCCCAAAGCTGCCCTGCCACATCAAAATTCCCACATCCTCTGTGTCTCACTGAAAACCCAGGAATGAACTTCTTAGAGGAAATGCCTTCTGTATTCAAATGTTGAAGAACAGGGGGGGAAACACATCAACCTGCACAGTTCTCCTTTATCTCCCTTCCCTGGTGCATCCCATAATCAAACACAAGGCTCAGTCCACTCCACCCCTTTGTTTCATTCCTCTGAGCACTGTGTAAATAGTTTCACCTTTCATTATTCAGGAATGAAGCAGACCCTCAGTTGACTGGAAGCAGCATTAATCTTACTTCAATATTTCTCTGAGCCAGGAGCAAAAATTAAAGATAGCTTGGGACACTGTGTTCATAACCCAGTTTGCCAGTGGACCCAGGCAAAGTGTGTGTGTGTGCACAGCAGGGGATCCTAAAGGATAAGAAAATATCTTTCAGGGATGATAAAAGGATGGGTTTTCATCTTCATTTTTGGAAACCTGAGAGGGACCTCTAATAAGTCTGGCACGTCTCTGCTGCTCTGCCTGCAGGCACCCACGGCCTGGCTCTGCCTTCATCTTTCCCCAGTGCAACTATTTTTTTTTCTTCTTCTTCTTTTTAACGAGAAGGATGTGAATGAAGTGCTAAACCCTGCTGAGGTCTCTTGCATCTCCTCTAAGTGCTCCTAAGTACCATTTTACAGCAGCAATGTCAGCTGAGGCGAGGCAGGCAGAGGACTTTACAGGATTGGAGCTGTGACACGGGCGGATGGAAAAAGGGCATCAGTTGATTTGCATCTTCACGTCCTACAGTACCCAGTGCCTGCTCTCTTAAAACACTGTTGCAATGTGCATTTTTGGGTTTTCTAAAGTTCTGTATGATTTTTGTTATTGAGTTTCTGTAAAAGTTCACCCACCCCTACCCCCCTTCCCCTAATCCCTGTTGTTATCCACCTCAATAGCCCTGTCCCAGTCTGTTGTATCCCCATTGTACCTTATCCACGGACACTCCCTGGTACTTGAGTACCCTGGCAAAGCCAGATGGTTCAGCCAAGGCTTCAGGTATCCCCACACCCCTCTTGCCCTGAAATGGCCAAGTCAATCCCCCTGTACCTAAATCACTCCCCCTCATTTCCATCAATAACGCNCCTCATTTCCATCAGTAACGCCCCTGTACTTAAGGGGAGGTAAGCGCCAAAATCCTCACTCACACTCTCACACTCTGGCACCCTGGGCTTTTGCCCTGAATAAACACCTTCCTAATTACCACCAAGTGTGAGTCTGCTCCTTTTCTTCCAAACGAGATCACATCTCTGTCTGAAATCTAGACTCAAAGGAATTACTCGTTTATGTGGTATCTAAAGAGCAGAGCTAGCCGAGAAACCAGCTCAGAAGAACCATAAAACACGGCAAAATAAGCACTTTAAAACAATATTTCAGCAAATTTTCCAGCTCGAACATCAGCTGGCTTGCAGAGAATCACAGAATGGTTTGGGTTGGAAGGGATCTTAAAGATCATCTTGTTCCAGCCCTTCACCGTGGGCAGAGACACCTCCCACTATCCCAGGTTGCTCCAAGCCCCATCCAACCTGGCCTTGGACGCTTCCAGGGATGGAGAATTCCACAAATTCTCTGGGCAGCCTGTGCCAGGGCCTCACTACCTTCATAGTCACCAGTGAAGCTGAGGGCCAGGACCAGTAATGAACTGGTGAGTTGGAAAACACAGGGAATGGTGGAGCTGCTTGATATGAGGGTAACACTCTGCAAAACAGAAAGCAAAAGTGCTCAAACAACAAACAGCTCAACTTACTGACACCCAAGTCATGAGCAGAGCGTGAAAAAATGAGAATATAAAGCCCAGTTCTTGGTATTTAAAGGCTCAGAACGCTGCACATTTAAATGCTTTTTATACAGGGAAGCTGGCAAATAGCTCAGTGTTTCTTTTAAAGTCTTCTATTTTCTGCTTCTCAAATTTTGGACACCTCCAGACTCAGGAGAGCAGAGATGGAATTTACATGAAAATTAAAGAGCATTTCACATGTTCAATCTGTGTCACATTTTAAACGTTACCTTCATGAGGGTGGAGGATGTTGGATTGACAGCTCTGGAGATTGGCATCTCTATTTATAGCCCAGGAGCAGGGAAAACAAAAGGCAGGAGGAGGGCAGGCACAAGCCCAGATGTCCTCTGCTTTCCTCCCTTCCCTGCCTCATCCCTGCCTTGCCTGGGGAGCAGCAGATTTTGTTTGTCCTGCTCTCCCTGCAGAGATGCCCATTGAAAAGGGGATGAGCACTGGTCACACTGGGGCAGAGTCTGTCCCTCGTGTGGTTGGGTGCTCACAGCCCCAGGGGGATCATGGAGCACCTCTCCTGTGAGGAAAAGTTGGGAGAATTGGGATTGTTCAGCCTGGAGCAGCTTTGGGGTGACCTAAATGTGGCCTTCCAGTGCCTGAAGGAGCTACAAGAAAGATGGAGAGAGACTCTCCAAAGGCCTGAAGGGGCAGAACAAGGGGGAATGGCTTCACACTGACAGAGAACAGGTTTAGATTGGATATTAGGAGGAAGGATAATTAATGATATACAGCAATTAGTGTGGGGCAGGGGTGGTGTTCAGCACAGACCAACAAGTTTGTCATGAGTTCACCTGAAGCCAGAGATCAAGGGGAAATAGTAAAATATTTCTCAAGACCCAGCACAGCCTGCAGTGATTCCATCTCTACAGCCACATTTTTGGGAAGGAAACCTTGCCTGCTTTCAAGACTGTGAGCGGCTGATTCGATTGTCAGCTGTGCTTGAATATCTTAACATCTCATTTTGGAGAGGCTCTTGCCTTATTTTTAAACTCTTTTTAAATTCCAAGAACAGGCAATAACACCTCAATTTAAAGGAAAGCCATTTTTTCTTTTTATTTACAAATTGAATCATAGAATGGTTTGGGTTGGGAGGGATCTTAAAGAACATCATGTTCCACCCCCTGCCATGGGCAGGGACATCTTCCACTCTCCCAGGTCCTCCAAGCCCTGTCCAACCTGGCCTTGGACACTTCCAGACATGGGGAATTCACATCTTCTCTGGGAAATTTGTGCCAGTGTCTTATAGTGACAATTTTTTTCCTAATATAGAATGTAGAATTAAAGAGTCACTTCACTAGCAGAGATAAAGGCTTTACTAAAGCAACTGAAGCAAGGTAATAAACTGAAAAGGCCTGGGGCAGTGACTGACATAAATTGGTTAAAGATCAGGCAGGGGTCATTAAACCAGAGATTATTCATGCAAGAGATCTGAAGGATTTTGAAAAAGAGTTAATGACAATGTCAGTAAAAATGCTGAAACTGGAAACTGTACACAAGAGCTGGAACTTTCTTTTGAAGGGCAGGACTTTGATTACAGGAATTTTTATAATAGTGTTTGAATTAGTTTACAAAAAAGTTGATTGAAAATATAGAAAGAGATAAAATAACAAAACTACCAGAAAAACAAAATGAGTTACAAATTAAACACAGAAGTTGTTTGTTGGGAGAATGCTGCTTATTTAGTCCAGTGAAGTTACCTGGCTAATGAATGAAAGGGAAAAAATAAGTGATGAGGGAAGCTTGGGTTTCCTTGAAGAATGTCCATGAAAAATGTTATTAATAAAAGAAAATATTTTGAGATGCAAGGTGACAACACTGTCCTGGTTGAAAACCGGTGAAGAACCCAGTTCTTCAGCACAGAAGTGAGAAGAATTTATCTCAGCAAACCTGGAATCAGACTCAAAGGAAGGCAGAGAGCCAAGACTGGCAATTCACATCTCCCACAAAATGGTGACATCAGCTGAAGCACCTTGGAAACCTGCAGGGAAAATTTAAAGTTGGAAAAGAGAAGTGAGTGGCCACTGTTTTTGCAGATCTTCAAATGTCACCAGGGATCAGCCACAGCCCCCTGTGAGGTCTGTACATGACTTTATCCAAATAATTGGTCACACCCTTCCCTGCCTCAGCCTTTGGTCACAAGCAGGGTCACTGAACCCACATTTAAAAATGTATTTTCCACAGAGCTTTGTCCTGTCCCAACACCTGTGGGAAAGTTCTGGTGGCTTCTTTAGGATTTACTTTTAGGCCTTTTTTGGAGCATCCTGTTTCAGAGAGGAAAAAAAGGCCAACTCTGCCATGTGGAAATCTTTCCATCTGGCCATTCCAGCAGCACTCACACAAGGCTGTGGAGGGACAGGAGGAAAAGAGGGAAGGGGAAATCTCCCAACAAACCCAATGCCAACCATATCCCCACACTGGGAGGGAGGGCAGCTTCTCCCCAGCCTCACAGCTCAGGTGCTGCCTCAGTACCAGCCTGGCTGCCAAGGGCAGGTGGCTTCCCAAACAGGCAGGATAAATAAAAGGTGATCTGTCAGACTGTGCTTTTCCCTCCACGGGTTTGGAAGGAAGGCTTTTAACGCTGTGCTGCAGGCAGCAGTGACTGTAACACTTGGTGAGTAAGAAGTGTAACGTTAGCGTGAAAACCGGAGCCAAAGAGGGGAACAGGAAAGAGAAAGAGGATGAGTCAGAAAAGTGATTGTGGGGGCGTATCAA
Source organism: Sterrhoptilus dennistouni (assembly GCA_013397095.1). Taxonomy (NCBI): domain Eukaryota; kingdom Metazoa; phylum Chordata; class Aves; order Passeriformes; family Zosteropidae; genus Sterrhoptilus; species Sterrhoptilus dennistouni. Next base: position 163,642 of record VWZU01004420.1, on the reverse strand, counting down.
TATTTATAGCAAAAAATCCCCAGGCTCCAACTGACTCTATCTAGTGGCACAAAATAGAATTTTTTTCGTTTTTTTTTTTTTCTAACACTGATCAGGAAGTCTGTTTGACAACAATAAGGACCTGTTGATTCAAACCTTGTGCTCTATGTAGTTAAACCAAGCCCTGAAGATTATTTCAAAATATAAATGTTTTTTCTAGTAGCTTTCTAAAGGTCAAATCCCTTCACTTTTTTACAGCCTACCATGCTTGTAGTGGGTTTTACCTCTTTGCTATCCTGCAATTTAGGCAAAAGGAATCATGAAATTAGGCAGATGAATGTGTCATTTGTCTTCCAGATTCCAAAAGTTCTTTGAATTTCAGAGTTGAAACAATTTGAGTTTGGTGAATCTGTTGCTAAGCAATTGAAGCCATCGAAGTTTAAATCTTGAATTATTATCCTTTATTGTCTGGAAATAGGATGCAAGTGAATGGATCAAAATGTGAGCTGATGTGTTCTAGTTCCAGCTCCCAGGGGCTTCTCCCAAGTATCACCATGATTCATGTTGCACATTTTGCAAAGAACCAGATTTTTTCCATGTTGAGCCACCCTTTTCCAAAGAGTCTTTTGAGGGGGCATTGAAACAACTTGGATTTATGAAGGATATAACTGCATCATCGAGCATGTTAAATGCTGACAGCAGCACTCAGCTCACGGGCAGGCATTTTATAGAGTGGAGAAAACAGGACAGATTCTCACAACCAACCATTATCTTGTCCCACAAATGGATGGGTTATTTTGCTCACACCCACTAATGATACACTGTGCTCTGGTTGCGTTCGGAGCCGTGCTTTGTTTCCTAAATACTTTTAATTCTGTTTATTACCCACAGACATTTAATCACCCCCGGCTTAACTTTCAAAGCACATTATCATCACTCGTTCACGTAATCGCTTGGTTCAGGCTGGGTTTTCTGCAGGAAATTGTCCTCAGGCAGTCTGATAAGTTTGGACAGCCACTGATGGAAGCCAGTTTGGGAGTTATTGATTGCTGATATTTTCATACTGTGCGTATTTTTTATTTCAGGTTGGTAGGGATGTGGGGTTCTGTGCTCTCTCATGTGCTCTGGAAGGATTTATACCAATAAGAATATTATTTGAGGAAACAAAGCATATTAACACACTGCATTATCCTGATTCTGGGTTGAACCTGCTGCTTAGTGGCTTTAAATTACAGCTTTTGGTTGTAGATATGGTTCTGGAAAATAAAATCTGAGTGGATTTTAGTTTCTTTTTAATGCTTTCAACAATTTCAAACAGACATGCAGGAACCTTTGATGTCACATATAAAAAATGCACAGCATCAAAGAATATTAATCTGCACAGTAATGGCAGTTCCTAAGGGAAATAATCTGATGGAAGTGAAACCTCTACTGGATACATTTTCCATCTGTTCACCAACAGCAAGGGATACAGAACTCCTCTTCCAATAGGAATTTTCTCGTTTAGAGTTAAGAGAAATATTCAATCATTTTGGCAATTCCAAATCGTTTTGGCTTCCTCCTCCTTTCCATCTATTCAAAAATAGCAATGCACAAAGACCCCAAATTTTTGGAACTGCAAAAGATGAGATTAAACAGAAGTTCAGAATTAGTTTCTTCTCAGCCACAGACCAAGGGGACTTGTGTTTGCTGATTATGTGAAAATCATAAAGAACTGAGCAACAACTGAGCTGACAAAACACCCTGTGAACAAAAGCTGTAGGTCATGGACTGTTAAATCAATGGACATTTGAATATTGAACTGTGGGAAGTTCTGGAGGCAAAACCAAACACACTGAAGGCTGCATCTTTTCAACTTTTCTCCCCTACCCAGGACTTTCCAAAATGTGCTGGGGGAGCAGCATTTTCTTCCATCACAATCAGCAGGTGAAGGCCAAGATTAGCATCTTTAGGAGGGTTTTAAGGACGCTTTTGTTTCTCTTTCCCTTCTGTGGAAGCTTTTCCCTGGCTCCCTGAGAGGTTTTAGCCGTTTCATCCTGACCCACAGACACTCTGAAGTGGCTCTTGGGTGTTAAACTCTCTCTAGTCTTTCTCAAATGGACCAGACCCAGTTCAGTAATTATATGAGGAGGGGCTGAGGGAGTTGGGGATGTTCAGCATGGAAAAGAGGAAACCTGGGGGGACCTTGTGGCTCTGCTCAAGTCCCTGCCAGGAGGGGACAGCCGGGGGGGTCGGGCTCTGCTCCCAGGGAACAGGGACAGGAGGAGAGGGAACGGCCTCAGGCTGGGCCAGGGGAGGCTCAGGGTGGACAGCAGCAGGAATTTCTCCATGGAAAGGGAGCTCAGGCCTTGGGAGTGCCCAGGGAGGTTTGGAGTGCCCATCCCTAGAGTGTCCCAGGAGGTGGCACTCAGTGCTCTGGTATCATTGACAAGGCTCTTGCACTCAGTGACCTCAAAGGTTTTTTTTCCATCCTAAATGATTCTGCAACTCTGCGAACTGACAGTGAGAGTCACCCAAAAGCAGATTCAGTGAAATGTATTTTTAAAGCAATTGACAGTTCAGTGTGGAAGCATTGCTGGGCTGGCTCCAGCTGATCAGATGGATCGATGGGCAGCGAGGCTGCCTGTCAGAATGACAAGGCTCCATCTCATCTCCATCCCTGCGTAGGTACAGGCTCTGCCTACCTACTCACAGCAAGAACATTTCTCAACAGGACCCTTATTTAAAAAAAAAAAAAAATTAGGTTTTTCTGTGGAGGATTTCTCATACATCCCTGTAATAATAGTGTACATAATACATGTGCTCTGTTGCTTCGTTTTCTTTTACTTTTGATAAGGTAGGTTTACTAAAATCTGAAATTTAAATATTTATACCTCAGGCTTTTTGATTAGCATATTTTGAAGCTAATCATAATGGGGCTCAGCTCGTGTAGTGGATGTGTCAGTAAAATGAATAATGAATTCAGTGACAGGGGTGAAGAGGAAAGGATGAAAAAGAAGTAATTTATACTTGTGAGAAGGATAGTGTCTGTTACATGGGGACAGACCTACAGAAAGTTAATTAGGAGACAGCTCCTGCTCCCTTTCCAATTTCAGAGAATGCACTTTGGAATATGAAATATTTTAATCTAAAGTTTAAAACTTCAACAAAACTGGTTTTCAAAGTTTCCCTTAAGTTTAATGGAAAAGGATTCAGATTCTTTAAACATATGGTACAAAGCTGATCTCAGGGAGAATTTAAATCCTGGTTTGAAAGTACCAGGGGATGCAGCTCTCAGGATTTCAAACACCAGCCTTGTGCAAGTCCAAAAGAGCAAATTAATACAATTGTTCTGCTATCGTCCATACATATATATTATAAATATATGTAATCCTGAACTTTCAGAGGTCTTGTTTGTTTATTCTGTGCAGCCACAAAGGTCAGAGGATGATCAGGAAGCCAAAACTGATATATGTGCACGACTGAAAGTACTGAGCTTTGACAGAAATGTCTGGCATCATGCAGTTTGTCACAAAATGATGAGAACAAGCAAAACAGAAGTCAACTAAACAGCAGAGAAGGATTTATTTTGTTTCATCTTAGATGACTGTGACACATAACATTTTGTCTCAGCCAGTCAGCCCTGACAAGGAACATCTCCAGAGCATCATCCACCCAGACTCTTGGAGAGGTCACCGTTCCATGAGGGGACTGGTGTTTGGCATTGCCTTTTGTTTGCTACCAACCATTTCATTGATTTATTTTTTTTCCCCCCTAAATTTGCCAAATTCCATGTGGGAACACGAAAGGTGAAACTGTGGAATCATAATTGCCCAACCTGTCAGATCAAGACCACGTTGCAAAAGATCTGCCACTCAACACTAAAGCAAGTCAAATTAAAAAACTCTTCATTTACATCAAGTGAAAGCACTCACAAGTCTGAGAGGCAAATTCATTGGTTTGGCTAAAAAAGCCAGAGACAGAAATTTCAAAACTCAAAAAGAAATTGGTCCTGACATTTCTCTAACGAAAAGCCTGAGGGCTTTTTAATATGAAAAAACATTGCACTTAGAAATTAACTTAAATATGTTTTAAGGGAAGGAATCATCCCTAAATTAAACAAACTCATGAATGCACCACAAAAGGGTCAAATTGGAGGCAGTTTTTCAATCCAAACCTAATTCCCCTGGTTTTGATTCCATCCAAATCGCATTTGTAACGTAATTAATGAATGAATTGAGCCAGGCTGATGAGCTGGCACCGTGACAAGCTCCATTCAGAAATTCCCCTCATTCCTTTGGGTGAGTTCAGCATCAGGAGCAAACTGCAGGGCTGGTCCTGCCAGTGTGATGCCTAAACCAGGACAGATTCTTGAACCGGTGTGATGACTTGGCCTTTTCAGGCTGTGATTTACCCCAAAACAATTATGGCAGTGAGACCCATGGTTGGCTGTCACCACATCCATTGCCTGGCATCACCTGGATTTGCTTTTTTCTTCCATCTGGTCACCCACACATCCTCCCCTCTCCTGTTTCCCCAGCCAAGCAGCTGAGACCTCTGATGGGCCCTGGGCACACTGCAGCCCCTCTGCTCTGCTCAGCCTTTCAGCTGGGCTTGAGCTGCATTTAGAACCCTGGTCCTGTGTAAAATTCCTTCAATTCTTCCCAAGCAGAATTTGCAGGTGGCGTTGCATTGCATGAGCTTTTCATTGCAAACCTGATCGAGCTACAGCTGATCTTCCCCATGAGGAGGAAATCCAATTATCCTGTATTTTTAAAAGAGGTGCAAATCATTAATTTCTAAACACTTCTTTCTGTAACAATATTCGGAATATCTCCTGGATCTATTTAGAAGACGAAGGGGATAGATTATTATGTTCTTATGAAGTTTAATGGAATTTGAGCACCTAACTCCCAAAGGCTTCTTTGACAACTGCGTTCAAAGTCATTTACCAAAGAGATGGAGATCTTTTTAAAACAGTTTCTCTAGTCTACACTTGATATCTTTCTCCTTCCCTTTTGTTGTGGTGGCTGTTATAAAAATTCAGTGTTTTTTATGAGCCTCAGCAGACCAAAAATGATCTTCAAAGAACTCACTTATATGTATTCACATATTTTAAAAAGCCCTAAGATTATCTTTAAAAGAAATATTATCAGTATTTCTGCATGTCTGCAGACAGTGAAAAGAAATGATTTGCAGCAAAATGTATTTTCACTGAGGAACAAAGGGGCAGAGGAAAGGATGAGAGGGCTGGAGAAGTGATACACATTCCAAGAATTCCTGTTATGGAGCTCTTGAGAAATGCTTGTCTATCTCAACACAAAATGTCATCAAACTAAATTGCTTCAAGGGTTGATTGTGCAAGAGAGTGAGAGAGTTAAAGCTCCACTGAGATAAACCAGAGGCTGTTTGTTTTCTATCCTCTCCACCATGTTGTCAATGAAGAGAAAGGACAATCAGAGCAGCTAAAATAATCCTGAAATTCTGTGGTTTGTACTCACACCTCTAAAGGTGATTTATCTGATGGGCATTTCAGTTAAAGCAGCAGAAACAAAAACTCTTCCAATATATGGCAGTGTCAGCTGGAGAAATTCCAGGACAAAGTCAGAGGAGAAGGAGATGAAATCAAAGTACAGGTGTAGCTGTAACAACTTCTTTAGAATATGATAAGGTTTTCCTGACTGTATCTCTGTGGGGGCTTCTCAGAACTGTGGCTACACAAAACCTGGGTTATCCTGATGCACACCCAGCCTGGCCTTGGACACTGCCCGGGATCCAGGGGCAGCCACAGCTTCTCTGGGCACCCTGTGCCAGGGCCTCACCAGCCTCATAGGGAACAATTTATTCTGTATATTCAACCTAAAGTTCCCCTCCTGGAGTGGGAATCTCTTGCCCTGTCACTCCAGTTCCTGAGGAATTGTCCCTCTCCTGCTTCCTTGCAGACACCTGAAGGTGCTGTGAGGTCTCCGCAGAACCTTCTCCTCCCCAGGCTGAACAGCCCCAAATTTCTCAGCCTGTCCCCATAGAGGAGCGGCTGCAACCCTCTTGTCAGCATGGAGTTGATAAGAGTCCTCTGGACTTGCTCCAACACTTCCTTCTCATGCTGGGGGCACCAGACCTGAGCTCAGGATCCCAGAGGGGAGAATCCATCCCCTCCTCCCAAGGGTCCACCCTCCAAACCAGGCTGGGGCAATGCTGCTCCCCCAACCCCTCCTCCTTTATTTCTGATGACACCAAAAGCAGACTGGGACGCTCAGATCTTTTTCTCCCAGTCCAAAATTTCAAGTTTTTCCCAGCAGCTCTACGATTTCGCCTCGTGCCTGACAAAAAGTGGATGAGGAACACGGCACTTGAGCAGTAGCCACAGAGTAATCAATCACTGTGGGAGGAGATTGAAAACAATCTGGCCTCCCACAGGAGATTCAAAGGCACCAGCACCATTTATGGCACATGTTTCTGTGCATCTGTTATTCCGTACTGGGGAGCCATTCAACAGATGGTTTCATTTTCACTTACATTGGGTATACAAAGTCTTGTTTGTAACAAATGATAATGGAGTTTGAGCTATAAAAATAAGTGTATTGGTGCCACCCAATTTTTCAGTACGTGTTTGCTACTACTTTAATGAGAGGTGAGGTTTCAGGTACTCAAAATCCATGTTGATAGGGTTACAGAAGGATCCACCCTCCAAGCCAAGACTGAGCCAATTCTGCCCCTCCAGCACCTTCTGCTTTAGCTCTGATGAAATCAAAAGCAGACTGGGATGCTCAGGGTCTTTCCCCATCCAAAATTTCAAGTTTTTCCAGAAGTTTGCAATTTTAAAAGCTCAATTATTCACCAGGGTCATTTAGAAGCCAAGAGGTGCAGTGACAGGATGTGAGGACCATCACCTCTGAGTGGAAGTGGCCAAATCATCTTAATTGTGCTAATTTATTGCTTGAAAAACAGATTTTCAAATTATCCAAAAACTGACCAGAAAGACTTACAGAATCCACGTGGGTTTAATGGCAGTTTATGACTCAGGGGGTGGATCAGTGTCTGAAAACCACTGGGTCATCAGCAGTGAAAGGCACAAAGTTGGGAGGCTTTTCCAAATTTGCCACTATAATCATCAATGAAAACTGAAGATTCTTGATATTCCTATAAGCCCCAAAATCCCTTGAAATTCTTGTCAAAATTCACATTCTCAATGACTGTGCCTTAAGTGAATGTTTTGTGAAATTATTTCCCCACTGCCAGCAGCTTCCCACCTCCCAACATCCCTTTGAGCAGGTAACACAATACATGGAGAAGTTCCTGACCCCCTGCTCACTGATCAGCCTTTGTGCCTTTCCATCATGCTCACTTCTTCCCAAGATAATGAATCCATCTATAAATTTCAGAAAAAAAGTTCTAACTCTGAATTTAAAAAAAAAAAAAGAAGTTAGTTTATGTTAACATTTTAAGCAATGATTTGCACATAATAGCCCAAATGACAGAGCTGAGCTGAAGCAGTTTCTGAAAGCAGATGTTTCACAAGTGAATGTAAAAACTGGATTTGTGGTGGCCTTGGGGAAAAAAAGTGAAATACTTCTGACAGTGATGGCGTAGCATTTTTCTGACATTGTTTTCGCTTTCTTTCTCTTTTTCTCTTT
>VWZU01004420.1:144669-156016 GCA_013397095.1 Sterrhoptilus dennistouni | reverse complement strand
TTTTTTTTTTTTTTTGCCATTATCAAGTTTCACTCAAGATAAAAATTCCTATTGCTTGAGGGAATAGACAGAGAGGCACTAATGAAAAAAAGGGGAAGATGAGCAGGTAGAGGCACATGGCATTAAAAGTGACTTCCCACCCCCTCACACCATTTCACCCCCTTGCCTTCCCTGGGTCAAAAATTCTCTCTTTTGAGCAAACCATTCCCATGGTTTGTTGGGTTCGAGGTGGTTTTGGTTCCTTTCTTGCAACATTGCCTGAAATGTTCAGTTCTGCTGGAAAAAAAAAAAAAGTTGGTGTTCTTCTGTGACATTTCCTGGGCTGCTTGCCTGGAAGGCTCTGCTCAATCTCACACTCTGCCCGTGGGGAGGGGAGGGAAAGGAGCTGACAAGCCCTGGGGAGGGAGAAGAGCTGGCAGGGGGAGGAAGGCTGGGTGGGAGGAGGAGGAGGAGGAGGGTCTGCCTTCAGCCTTCCAGCCTCCCCCGGAGAAAAGGCCTCCATGAAAATCCAGTCCCTGGGCTGGGATGTCAAAGGAAAAGATACAGAAGAAGAAACATATTTTGGTTTCTTCAAAACAGCCAGAGACTCGCTCAGAGCTGCTGGTGCAGAAGAAGTCAACATTTTCACCTGGAACAATTTTCCATGAGGCTTCTTTTCCCCATCTCCAACCAAAACTCATCACACCAATGCCCTCTTTGCTCCCCCCACCTTTCTCAGCTCTGTTCCCTTATTTGCCCTTTATATTCTAATCTCATTTTGAAGCATCTTCCCTCTCTCTTGCCTGCTGGCAAAGCACAGGTTATTTTTATATCTCCCAAAGGTGCAAAGCATTGAAAATCACAGAACAAGGCCTCATTTCTCCTGCCTTGTTAACTTCTCTAACCACAGTTAAGTAGCTCCAGGGGAAGAGTCTCCAGCCCCTGCAGCCTGGCCAGAGCTCTTTCCTGGTTTTATCCCAAATTATTGCACCTTCTGCCACCTCAAGTGGTGCTCCCATATCCCTGACAGCACATTTCTGTGCTGCCAGATCACCCAGCCATGCAACACTCTCTGGATGAAATGGGGACATCCAAATGCTTTGGACAAGGTGTTAAGTTTCCCAAAGCCCCAAAAAAATATTTTAAAAATCACATTTTCCCAGTTTTGTAGCTGTGTGGTTGCTCTGCATCTCTTTTTTCATGGGGGCAGGTTTTAAAAACAGCATTTTTGATGCACATTCCTTTTCTTGCCAAGAACTCTGTCACCAAGACAGGGGGTGTAGATTTCCATTTTCCTGGCTATGAACTGACTAACATCTTTCAGGACCAACACATTTCTAACCTGTGCTTTCTCGTGAATTTCTGTGCCCATCTCTTCCAGCCTTATGTGCAGAGGGAAAAGCTGCACTTAGAGGAACCGTGCATTTGGAAAATAAGGATTGTGGTGGTTGTTGTTGTGTTATTCCCTTGTTGGCCCAGGATTTGAGGGTTCATTGCTGCCCTGGCTGCAGACAGAGTGGGAATGGCAGGGCCAAGGAGGGGACAGGAGATTGTTGTGCAGGGGATAGGGTGACACCAGGGCAGCACCTCCAGCTAGAGGAGATGCAAGAGCTGAGAGAGTCCAGTGGTCACAGACAGGGTCTGCCACAGTCCAGAGCCCAGAAAAATGATGGGGAACTGCAAATCAAACCATGAGCTCAGAGCCTGTTGGCATCCCCATGGGCATGGCTGGAATTCCTGATTTCCCCACCCTGCACCCCACACTTTGAGCCTCACCACGAGCCCTCACACCAGGGTGGCTCCCAGGAGCTGCCTTGGCTGGTTCCTCTGCAGCAGAAACATGTCATTCTTGAAACATTTTTGGCTGCACTTTGCCTTAAAAATAAAATGTGCAAAATCAATCTGTGCAGCAATATTGAAATCTGACAGCCTCTCTCTGCACAGGGCAGGCTGGTTATTAACACAACCACTCACAGCAATGGTCCCTCCTTTCTCTTTGCATTGATCACAGGTGAGATAAAAGAGAGAGTTTGCTCCCTAATTCATACTGGCCACACATTATTTCTGCAAAGGAATGGGTGCACTCAGTGTCTGTGCTGATAAATCTCCTGGGGAGCTGCAGGTGGTGAGAATGAGGTCCCCTGTGTCAGCTCATGTCAAGTGACAGATGTGGGCAAGGCAATCATTAGCAGACTTCAGAGACACCGTGATGTAAATCAGAGGTGAATCAACCTGGCAATATAAATCCAGGGAATGGCCAGGCATGGCAGGTTAATAACAGGATAGTGACAATTTCCAGATATCTGGGCAGTTCTCTGCAGTCAAGATGCCTTGAGAGCGTGGCCCTGAGGATTTGGGCACAGCAGAGCCATGGACAGCAATGAAAATCTCATGGACCAGTGTCATGGTTTGAAAGCAAAACAAGTGAGAGGCTCAAACTCAGAAATACAATTTAATAAGAAGAAAGGTAAAAAGGTAAAATAAAACAAATGCAATAACACAAAGGAGCACTGACAGAGTCAGAACACAACCTGAGCAGGGTGGTGGGAGCAGTCCAGGTGAGGGGCTCTTCCTGAAGCAGTGATCCCACAGAAAGGTCTGGCAGCTCTGCTCCTCTGGGAATCCAGTGGCTCAGGGCTGCTTGTCCTGTCCCAAATCCCAGATTCTCTGCAGGTGGGAATGCTTGTCTCCTCCCCCTGGGCATTGGGAGCATCTCCCAATGGGATGAGGAGTCGTGCAGTGGCTCCTTGATGGCCCATTAAACAGAGAGAGCTCCTGGAGGGAGTTCCCTGTGAGTCCTGGGCAAGGCATTGATGGGCCATGAGCAGAAGAGCCCAAAGGAGGGGCCGGGGAAAACACTGCCCCACCTGGTTCCAACAGCTCATGGAGATGGGGATGGAATAAATACTTTATGTACATCCTACACTGTAACCCAGGACACTCAGTTCTGGGGAATGAATCCAAACATTCACCATGACCTGCTCAAGGGGTGGCATCCTTGGTTACTCCTCTCTCTACTGCAAACCACCCAGCCCAGCAAGTTTGTTGACATATTAAATTCAGGCTTCATTTTTGTGTTGACTTGCTCAGGAGAGCTCTCTGAGGAGTGACATCCTTCAAGGCTTCACAGGGAGAGCTGGGAGAGCTGCAGGCAGCAGAGTGCATGTCATTCATTTCGTGGAGAAAAATAAAATATGCATCAAAGCGTCATCGTGGAAGCTGTTAGGATGCAGCTCTGCTTTAATTTGTACGTGTAAGATGGTGGCATTTCTGCACTGTCACTTCAGAAACATCACTGCCATCGCTGGCATCACTCATTATTGGCAGCTCTGAATATTTGATTACAACCTCACACATACAAGCTGCCTACAACAGGCTCTGGCTCCTTTTGTATCCCACAGCTCAAGCAGGATCCTGCTGGATCTGTCACAGATCCTAAAACCTCTAAAGGAAATCCAAGGAGCTGCAGTTTAGGGAGGGTAAACTCCGTGCTGTTGCTCGCTGCTTAAATTAGTGGCAGTCACGTACTTTATCTTAGTGGCAGGAGGTGTTAGGCTCCTCTGTGTGAGCAAAACAGAAAAACAAAAATCTGGCTCTTGTTGCTGAGTAAAAATCCAGCAATTAAATTCAAGAAAATTAAAAGGATCCAATGATTGCTATGAGGGATTTCTCTTGTTCTGTCGAATATTTGGAAGAGAAATTAACTGCCTTCTGCCTAAAATTCTCCTTCAAAGGTAACAGTTACAGCATATTTTCTCCCTTCTTGCCCCAAGCTGGTTTGCAGTGAATGATGTACATTGTAAAAAAAGTGTTGTTTCAGCCCAGGAGGGGCTGCAGGGAGCTGGTGGATAAAAGGATGATTTTTTTAGACAGTTTCTTAGAAAACTGCACTGAAAAGTACAATAAAAAAAGTATATTACAATGCAATTTGTCCTCAAGATGTTCTGAGATTTAGAAAAACAAACATATTGTGATACTGGTTGTTCAGTTAAAGAGGACAAAATTTCACTCAATATTTTCAGGAATCACTGGGGTTTTTCAGAAATAAATCAACCTTGACAGGGCTGCTCCTTGTCCAGATTTTAATGATCACTAAAAGCCCTGTTCTTTGTCTGAGCTGAGTCCTCCTCAACATAACCTGAGGAGGGATAACCTGTGGCTGGATGCTGCCACCTCCTCGCTGAGCAGAGCAGTCAGAGGCAGCTCCCTGGGTTTATTAACACCATCCAGGCAAATCCTGGGCATGGATTTAATGGGAGAAACAGTGGGCAGAGATGCAGGGATGCCACAGAGCTCCTGGGGTGCAGCAGCTCCTGGAGCCCTGGAGAAGGGATGGATCCCTGGGATGCCTTGTCCTGGGTTACAGTGTAGGATGTACACAAAGTATTTGTTCTATCACCATCTCCATGAACTGTTAAACAAGTGGGGCAGTGTTCTACTGTTCCCAAGCCCCTGCCTTTGGGCTCTTCTGCTCATGGCCCATCAATGCCTTGCCCAGGACTCCCAGGGAACTCCCTCCAGGAGCTCTCTCTGTTTAATGGGCCATCAAGGAGCCACTGCACGACTCCTCATCCCATTGGGAGATGCTCCCAATGCCCAGGGGGAGGAGCCAAGCATTCCCACCTGGAGAGAATCTGGGATTTGGGACAGGACAAGCAGCCCTGAGCCACTTGATTCCCAGAGGAGCAGAGCTCCCAGACCTTTCTGTGGGATCACTGCTTCAGGAAGAGCCCCTCACCTGGACTGCTCCCACCACACTGCTCAGGTTGTGTTCTGACTCTGTCAGTGGTCCTTTGTGTTATTGCATTTGTTTTATTTTATTTTTACCTTTGTTCTTATTAAATTGTATTTCTGAGTTTGAGCCTCTCATTCATTTTGCTTTCAAACCACAACATGCCTCCATGTGACAACAGGAGTTTTCCAGAGAAAATATCCTGAAAAACCATCTGACAAGGGGAGTTTTCCAGGGAAAACGTCCTAACAAACCGACCCTGTTAGCACAGCAGGGGAGCACCCCCCGTGGAAAAGGGAAATGCAGGTGGTTTAAATCTCCCTGGCAGGGAAGGGATGGATGGGGGAGAAGTTGTGTGTGCACAGCAGAGAGAGAGCAGAGCTCTGGGGTAGGAGAGCAGAGGTCTGCCTGATAAAGCTTAATAGATTTGGGCAAACATGAGCAAAGGAGCTGAATTGAGAAGATGGTGTTGCTCAGAAAGAGGCTGAAAAAAAACCCTGTCATTAACAAGCCTTCAGGTTACCTCTAAAATAGCCCACTTTTTATATGTGATGTATGAATAGCCTAGGTGTTATCCAACATGATAAAACCTCCCTTAATCTTCTGCTGCTCTAAACTGCAAGATTTTGCTTCTTTCACTGTTCAGTTTTGGCTCTTTTCCTTTTATTTTTAAGTATATATTCAACTTCTGGAGGTTTTACTTTGGCTTGATATAGCCTGGAATCTGCGCTCTGGGCAAAAAGCCACACAAACAGGTTAAAAAATGTCCTGTGAAAGCATTGCTTGAAAAATATCACCTTCCAACTGAAAATCTCACAAAACCAGCCCTGCTCTCTATTTTCAGGGCATTCAAAAAGACTCATATTTCAGGTATTTTACATTTTTCTGTATGCATTCCACATGCTTTCCATTGCATACTTAAAAAAAAAAAAAACCACTCCTGAGCCTTTCTTCTTCTGAGAAAAGAGCTTCATTTTGTAAGACAAAAGGTTTTGTAATTCTCTCTTCTATTTCAGGAGAATATTCACACTAAATAAGAATTCGTGCTTCTATAATCAAATCATTTATCTTTAAATTTTCTGTGGGAGGAGATCCTCATCCAGACTCAGAGCCTGGAATCTCATAAAAAATTCCAAAGGGGTAAGGGCAGCTTACATAGGAAATGATGATGTTTGTGGTTGTTCTGCTTGTGTAGGAGGAAAACCAGGGATTGCTGAGACCACCCTCAGCCCATCCAGGTGTGTTTGATGTGTCCCTGTCAAAGGGGAGGAAGGAGCAGATGTAGAATGAGCAGAAGATGCCTCAGCTCCTGCAGAACCAGGGGGTTCAAGTTCAGAGCCCCAAAGAGAGCATCTCTTGCTGCTGGTAGCCTGGAGTGGGACATCAACCTCCCAGCCCTGGGATCGCCTAATTCAGAACCCAATTCTCTCTCCAGTCCCAACTCACCAGCATCATTTTGCCTGCTGGCTTTTAATATTTGAAAAAAAAAACGACCCAGCAGGAGTTATGCAATGAAGCACATTTGAGGCACTTTAAAAGAGATAAAGTTAGGGGGGAAAGAAGAAAAAGAAAACCTTCACTTTAAAAGGGACCTTAAACCTTTTGTTTACTTTGACATGAGGGAAAATTCTGAAAGTGGTTTGGGTTGAAGGATTTGCTGCATGTGTTAACAAGGCACCTCAGGGGTTACACATTGACACAGCTCCAGTTCTGCTTGGACCTAACACCTCTGGAGAAGGGCAAGGGCAAGCTGCTGCCTCCAGAAGTGATGCTGTGACCAACAAGCACAGAGCCCTGGGATCAAATGGGGGCTGAGACAGAGGGTTTTGTTTTGTTTGAAGCCTTTGCAGAACTCTCCCTACTCAGCCCCATAGTTCAGGGGCCTGGCACTGCCAGGGACAGAGGCACATTCCCTGTGCACCCTGGTGTGTGCCTCTGTCCCCTTCAAACTGCAGGGAGCACTTCTAAACCTTCATGGGGAGCCACATGTGAGAAGCTTTGGCCTGGAGCTCTTCTGTTCTCCTGTCCCAGAGAGGTGTTGAGCCTGTGGGGAGGAGAGGGCAGCCAGAGCTCACTGTGCTGAGCTCCAAACCTTTCCTTTCCCAAAGCATCCTCCTCTATTCCAGTCTTTCCTAAAGGATGGGCATAACAGCTCCTGCACACCAATCCACCCCCAGCCTCCTCTGCAGCTCCCAGGGTCAGAGCACAGCACCGGCCCATTGCTGAGGTGCTGCCCCAGGAGCATCTCTAGAGCCTGCCTTGGTCTCCCACTGCACATCTCCAAATCTGAGAGAGCCACAAAGTCAATCAGCTGCAAACCAACAGCAAAAGACCCAGAGCAGAGCATGGATCAAGTAATGAGACACAAGAATGTTCTTTTTTTTTAAATTTACACAGTAGTCTAATTATTGTTGTAGGCTTAGAGCAACACAAGTCACATCTGGGTGAGGAATTATCCCAGCCCTCCCTAATGAGAGCACAGCAGAGGCTGGAACAGCCAGAACTGAGCCCTCAGCCCTTTGTCTGCAGCTCCCCTTGTGAGCAGCCCCAGGCTGAGCTCCCCCCGTGCTCTGCACAGCTCACACGGCTGCTGCTCTTCTCCCTGCTGCAAATTTTCCAGTTCCTCTCTGGAATGAGCATCGTCAAATGTTTCCTTGCCTGACTCATTCCTGCCTGGAGAGGGTGGCTGAAACCCTGGGCTCACTTTCTACCTCTCGGGCTTGTGCTTGAGCCTGTGACTCACACATCACTGCCCTGGACCCCTTTGGGTTCAGACCATTTGCTAATTTCTCTCCACAAGACTGTAAAGATTCACTGCCCATGACCCTTTCTGGAAAATTTAGTAACTTTTTTTTGTCTTGATCCACTTCTCTCTTCCTACTGAATTCCTTCACTGCATGTTGCTATTTCCTGCCTTTTCAGCTGTCTGAGCCCTTAGTAAACACATATTTTTGTCTACACACACACAAAATGAAACCTCTCCTCTATTATTAGAATCACAGAATGGTTTGGGTTGTAAAGGGCCTTAAAACTCATTTCATTCCACCCCCTTCCATGGGCAGGGACACCTTCCACTATCCCAGGCTGCTCCAAGCCCTGGCCAGCCTGGCCATGGACACTTCTCTGGACACCCTGTGGCAAGGCCTCCCCACCCTCACAGGATGAAATATATTTTTATATCTAACCTAAATTTTCCCTTTTTCAGTCTGAACACATCACTACTCGTGCTGTCACTACAGTTCCTAATACTGAGTCCCTCTCCAGCTTCCTTTCCTGTCTTTTACTCCCATTTCCAGGACAAATTGGACTTTTCACTGCAAACACCAAACTGTTCCAGAGACAAATTGCTGGTTTTGTTGAGTGTTTTTGCCAGCAGACATCCTAGTTAGTTTTTCAAGCCCTTGATTCTCTCTGAAGACAGCCATCCATCAGGTGTGCACCAGCTGAAGAAAAGGCTTCAGAAGAATGTTTTGGAGACAAATCAAGCCTGTAGCCTTACCTGAGCTCCTTAAATCCATGTCAGGACAGAGGATAACCTCCCATCTGTGGTTCTTTGAGCTCTCAGCCCCCAGGACAGAACACAGCGTGAGTGAAGGGCAGAAGCACATTACAGAAAATAGGATGCTAAATTTGAAATTTGTTTTATTGCTTGTGCCCAGCCACAAGCTGCTTTCCTTTTTCTTTAGATGTTTCCCTTAGTCTATGTACATTATGTTAAGAAATCTGAGAACAGCCATTTCCTTAAGAGACAAACAGACAGCAAGCAATTGATTCCAATGAGAATTTGGTTTTCTTCATTTCCTGAAGAGTTGTCTATTGCTATTTGAATAATGGCTGGAATTGAGTAAGGTGAAAGATAGTTCAGGCTAAATTCAGAGGTGCAGACACATCTTGTTAGGCAAGTTCAGGGTGCAAGGGCATACAAAATTAGAGCAAGAAAAGTGAAAATGGAGGTTGAAATTCTGAATACAGCCCTGCCCATGCAGCCTTTTTGCATTAACTGAGAGCAGCCCCTCCTGAGCTTTGCCTGGGCCAGGGCAGGAGCAGGAGAGGAGCAGAAGAGAAATGGAACCACAGCAGCTCCTGCACAGATGTAGCAAAACCAAACCCCAAGGCCTAAGCTGGGACCTTCTCCTCATCCCCACCCACGAGCTGCAGCAATGCTGTTAAAGGACAGTAAATTAATTTAAAAACACAAAATGTCTGCACAGGCAGCTGGGCAGTGAAGCAAAATCTCAGCACATCTTCCCTTTGTTAGGAAAGGAGGTGAACGGTGACAGGAGATGTGGCAGCAAGCTCAAGACCCTCAGCAAAAAGGTTCTCTTCTGCAATTTCTTGATATTCACAGCCAGATTTAAATATCACTCATTCCACAGCACTTCAACACAAGGTGCCAGTTTTAAGTGCAGTGCTATTAAAGCCAAAGGAGCTGTGACAATTTCTATTTAACTCACCGTGACGGTACAAAACACTGGTGAAAAATAGGCAGGCACTTAGCACTTATAAATTCTGATTTTGGAACTATTCTTTCAAGGGGCTATTTGCTTTTCATGTTCATTTCTTCCTTCAGTGGAGCCTGACATTCAGCTGAAGTTATCTCCTCTCATTTGGAGAGCAATGCATCAGAGCACAGTAAAACTCACATCAGCTTTATTATCACCTTGCAGAGAAAACGGTGCTTAACTGACAGCAGAATGAAGAGGAATAAAACAATTACAATATTAGCGTCTGCCTCCCAGATGGGGGAGGTAGTAAATAACCACGAGTCCATTACAGGGGATTTCTCAGATGCTAAGAAGGTTAAATGGTTGGATGACTTATCCAAAAGTGATTGCTTTTCTGATCCCAGGTCCCTCGTGCTATGGCAACATTACCTTATTGCTTTCAAAATCACTCGTGTGGTTTTGTTAAATTATGATTTGACTCTCCTGGAAGGTACCATCCCAACCATCTGGAGCCTGTCAGTTCTGTCCAAGGTATTTAAAGCCTCCAGCACAGGCAGGATAGCAAGGGACAAACAACACCAGGGCTGTGCCTGCTGCTGGAGGGACCAGAGAGAGAGGCCAAGGTTTTGTGCTCCACCCAAATCCCCCAAAGGAGGATATTTCACAGCCTTGCCCACAGCACAGGGTGGGACTCAGAAATTCACCCCAGCTGATGGGAAATCCTCTCACTTCTCTCCCTTTGACACTGCACAGCTTTCCCATCAGCCTGGATGGGTTTTTTCCTCCTTTAGGATGAAATAATGAAGCCAGCATTAGCCTAGAGAAGAAAATCATGTCTGAGTTGATCAAATTGTTATGTGAGGTCACCCTGCACATTTGGCAGTAGAGCAGATCTTCCAGTCTTTCTTCTCTGTAGAAATCTTCAAACACTGGGGAAATTGGTCAGGGAAAAAGTAAAATACATCAGTAAAACAGAAGAAATGCTTTTAGGATCTAGAGGCAAAAGAACTCAATGTTCTCAGGCACATGGTGGAATTTATTGGGTTGTCCTGTGCAGGACTAAGATTTGGACTCGACCCTTGTGGGTCCCTTCCAACTCAGCTTATTCTGTGATCTGTGATTCTGCGCTCTGACATGCCTGTTCCTCCTGAGATTCTCCAGGAAATTAAAATTAATCTATTTTTAGATTCTTTCAGACAAGCTCAGCTCTTCAATCTAAGCACGTCCTGTCTTTCTCCCTTCCATCAGCTCCATCAAAAGCCCTGGACACCTGAAATGGAAATGAACCATGTAAAGGAGCTCTGGATTTGTCATCCAGTTCTGGTAATAAAAATCTTTCTTTGATCCTGCAAGATGTCATGCTCCCTGCCTGAGCATATCAGCAACACCAAGTTATGGAGCTGCCATGGTTTTGCTGCCTCTCAACTCCTGTGACACAGGAATTATAAGGGATTCTGCTTTTTTAGGCTCATATAAGTATCTGAGCAATTTAATTGCTTGGGTTTGGAAAGCTGATGGGACCACTAGGAAAACAGGGTCATGTAAGTGGGATTTTTTTCAGTCAGTTAAGGTGGAAAAAAAAGTAACTATGATGCCTATATAGGCATAAAAAACAACTTAAATGATTCTTTACCCCTCTCCACACTCAATTTAGAACCTCAAAAAGGCCATGTCTAATTGGAACACAGAGCCAGAATGCAGCTTGCTTCTATTTCAGACCACTTGGTACAGTACTCATCAGCAGAACTCCTCTTCAGGGAGACTCAGAACACACAGGGCAGATTTTGTGTCTTAATATCACAGATTATTTTAAATGCACAACGTTCTGCACCACCGTGCCATCCTGCAGAGCTGCTGCCAGCAATTCCTGCCTCAAATCCCTGCTTCAATCCCTGCCTGCGTGAGGCCTAAAGACAGACAGCAGAAATTCTCAGCAGAAATTCTCAGCAGAAATTCATGGTGGGCTGGGAACAGGAGCTGGGTGTGTTGTTGGTGTGAGGCAGAACTGGTGTGAATTGCAGCAGTGCAGGCTGACAGCCTTGTGGGGATTGTTTTCTCCCAGGATTCTGCCCAAGGAAACCTTCTGGAGTCAGGTCTGGGCATCACAAGTGGGAGCAGCAACTCCCCAGCGCTGGTCTGTGCTGTCAGCAGCACGTTGTGAGTGGGACACGACTCTTTTTTCCTTTTTTTT
>VWZU01004420.1:128823-144631 GCA_013397095.1 Sterrhoptilus dennistouni | reverse complement strand
TTTTTTTTTTTTTTTTTTTGCAAAGTCACCAAATCCCTCCTGTCTCTTTCCCATCTTTTGCCTCGATGTGAGTTGAACTTCCAGCTGCTCATTTTCCTTTTTATTCCTGTTGCTTAAGTCCTCTCCAGCTGTGCCAGCTTTAATAGGAAAGACTTCTGCTGATCTCTTTTTCTGGATGGCAGTGCTGGAATCACCTTGGGCACACAATTGTTCATTAAACACACACATGGAAGCAAGTGATCAGCAATATCTCTCCCTTCTCACATTCTTGTGGATCTTTTTATCAATTTCTAAAAACCACAAATGAAACCTCTTCCTCTTTGTTTTTGTTTAATAATAAATCCTTAAAATTGCAGACCTTGTCTTGGGTGAAGCTCAAAACTTCAGTGGAGGAAAGCCTGGATCCAGGTGGAAGGAGAAGGAGCACATTTGGTGGAGCAGTGAGGATTTCTGTGAGGTGCCCACACAGTCCCAAGCACCCGGGAGGTGAGGTAATTTCAGAGACACCTAAATCCCTGAAGTTCAGGTGTATTTTTCCCTGATGGAGCAGCAAAACCCAACAGAAGGCACCTCTAGACCCAACCACCTGCAGAACTGTCTGCCCTTGCTCCAAAACACAGCAGCCCTCCAGCTTCCCCTCACAACAGCCCCGAATTTTCATGTGAGAAACACAACTTTCCTTTTCTGCTCTTCCCTTACGCTGCACTGATTTCACTGCTGTGACTGACACTATAAAAGTTTGTAGGTTTGCCTGAGGCACAGATCCAGCATAGAAAAATCTCTCTCCAAAGGCTGAGGCTCAGCAAAAGAGATAAATGACTGGGAAAAAAGGGTCTTTGAGGGAAAGATCAGACAGTCTAAAGGTGGTCTGGGTCTCACCCCCAATTGCCTTGTGCTAATCAGCAGGGGGATTCTGCCATCTCATATGTGCCAGGATAAATCTAATGCAAATCCCAGGGAGTAAATTATATTACTGTGGATTTATTCAGCTGTAATAGATCAACATTTGTCCCGGATTGACTCCAGCATTTCTTCCCTGTGTGTCAGTCCCTTCCCTGCTAATGCAGCCCCACAGGAGGGAATGTTTCTTCTGCTAAGCAGGAAACAGGGGAAGAAGCCAATTGCATTTTGCTTGATGGGAGAATTTCAAATGTACCATTTCCCTAAGACAGAGGCTCCTGTCTCAAACAAACACAGATACGTAACCATGCCCTCACATGGAAAACACAATAAACTCAGACTGTGAAAATGTGAGATTCCTCAGAGCTCAAGAGGCTTCATTCCTCTGCATTTCTCTCCTGAAACATCTTCTGCATTAATCCAGACAGAGACCAGTTGTCCAGATCCTTATAATCATCCACCCTGCCTTCTGCATGCTCTAGGGTGCAGCAGAAATTAAGTAGCTGCTCATCTGGCACCGTCTCCTGCCCTAAACTCGCTGATTAGAAAGTGCTCCCGGGCAGAGCAGGGATTGCCTGAGCTCCTTTCTAATCCAGCTCCAAATGACACAGTCAGGTTAACCAGATGCTCTCCAGGCTGATCCCACATGGCAGAGCTGCTCCCAGCCCTCACCACCAGCCAGGGGTTTGGAATTGCACATTTGAAGGTCAGTGCTGTGTCATGGCAGTGGCTCCTTCCTCCTGCTCCTGCCTGAGGAGAACAAAAAGCACAACAAAGTGAACATTTTTACTGCTCACATTTTGCTTAACTGATTGTTGTCCAGCAAACATCCTCATTATATGTGACTCTGTTTCAGGTGGCTCATTAATTCTTTGGTTCAGGATTGACCTTTCTAGGTGTGACCAGGAAATCAATCAGAAAATCTCTCACTTTCAAAGCTATTGCTGCAAGGAAGCACAGATGGCCCAGAATCAAATATGGTTTTTTCCACCTCACAGAGAGTTCTGCACTGGGGAGGAGGAAGTTTGGGATTTTTTTGAGGGTGGTTTTCAGTATTGAAACTCCTTTGTCCAGTTCAGAATTAAGATTTCTGTAGCCTGCACATTTAATCACAAACCTTTTCTCCAATTAGGGAGTAGTTCACACCATGACCACAATGAAAGAAAATAAAATAATGTTTCTCAATATTAACTGAAAGGTTGGTGCCCATGTCTAGACACAAAAAATTTCCTGCAGTGGTAAACATTGGTTTTGATTAGAAAATTGTTCTTCCTCCAGTTTTAACCTCACAAGACAGAATTATTACTCGGCAGCTGAGATCTGAGAAAGCTCAGAAGCTGGCCAGTTAAAAGTAATATTTTTCAGTTTTAATAACAAAATATTATTTGCTGTATTTTTCTCTGTTCTCCTTGGAAGAAAATGTTGTTTCACTGCAGGGCTCTGCAGCTCTGCATCACATGGGAGTCCAACGGCAGAGAACAGCACTTAGAGCATTAAAAATGCATTGTCCACGTATCAAACCAAAAAAGTGTGCCTCTTGGCAGCATTGCTGGCCTAATTTTGGCTGCAGAACAAATAAAATCAAGGCTTCCACTGAAATCCCAGCCTGTAGCTCCTGAGATGCAGGGAGATAACAGGGAAGGAGTTTGGGCAGATTTTGGGGGCTGGGGATGTGGGTGCCCTCTCCATCAGGGCTCTGTGCTGGGGGAGGCAGCACCCACTGAGCATCCCAAGGGCAGCTGTAGTCTGTGGGATTGGATCAGCAAAGTTTGTCTCCTGAAATCACCACGTTCCTTTAAATCTCTGCCCACCCAGGCAGTCTCGTTAATCCCCCAGCAGTGGTTCATTGCCAGGGGTGGGAGCTGCTCCTGGAGGGACCACGGGGATGTTAATCTGGCAGCACCACCCTGCAGCCCTCACACACCAGTTGTGTGGGTGGGAATGTCTCCATCTCCTCTAAAGGGAGCATTCAGGATTAGGTGACCCTGTCCCAGGAATCTGTCTGTTGAAGGATTGCTGCAGGGAATCCTTTTTTATTATTATTATTTTTTTAATGAGAGAGGCTAATTTCAGAAAGGAACAGAGGAGGCAGAAGCTGTTTGGGGTACCAACATATCACAGAATGGTTTGGTTGCTAAGGGACCTCAAAGTTCATCTCATTCCACCCCATCCATGGGCAGGGACACCTTTCACTATCCCAGGTTACTCCAAACCCTGTCCAACCTGGCCTTGGACACCTCCAGGGATGGGGCAGCCACAGCTTCTCTGGGCACCCTGTGCCAGGGCCTCCCCACCCTCACAGGGATGAATTTCTTCCTAATATCTAATCTAAAATTCCTCTCTTTTAGTTTAAAACCCTACCTCCACCATTATTTGTCCATGTAAAAAGCAAGGGGCACAGCATGACAGCTGTAATGGGGATAAGTTGGGGAGTCTCATGATGACCCTCAATCCAAACCGGACTCAGGGTCTCCCAACCCCTCAAATCCAGACCCTGTGTGATAACAGCAGCTCCTCCAAGAGTGACAAATGATAATGACTCCCTGAAAGCAACACTTAAACCTTCTCGTGGATGTTCCTCCCATTTCAGCTTCCCACTGAGACAGATGTGATGGATGGGAACAAGCTGGAATTAAAGTATGAGATGGCATCACACTCCGAGCCTGCGGGAACGAGCGGGAGCCGCGTCCTCCCTGACGTGTGAGACCCTCACAGGGTGCTGGAATAACAACCACAGAAACCACAGCACTGGGGTCTCAGCCCTGTGAATATCCCCTGATCTGTCTGTGGTGACCACGAGGATGTTAATTTGTGTATTTTCCTATATAGCTTTTCCGTGGGCTGTCCATACCTGAGCTGTGCCCATCAGTGCAGGCTTTGACCCACGAGTGCCTGAGGGGGAATATAAACACTGAGAAACTACTCTGCAGAATTACAAGCCATCCTTTTGTTTTCCTTAAGGAACTAAAATACAAGGAGCATTCTGATTAATTCAACTGTTGAAACAATGACAGTCTGTTTAGTGCCCTTGAGTTATGGATACAACTAAACATGGACTCACTCCTACAAAAAGCAGCAGTGTTACAAGACAATGCAAATTAAGGGACTCCTTGTCGTAAAAACAAGATATTCAGTCCAAGCAAGGGAAATCCTCCCTTCAGAGGGCAGAAACAGCTTCTCAAAGAGGAAGGTCTTCCTTCCTAATATTACCTCTCTCTTTCAGCTCAGTGGCTCCAGGTTTCCCTGGGCAGTGTTTCTGGAGCATCGTTTTTGCTCACCCTAACAAGCGAGCTGGCCTTCATCATTTGTAGCTTAAAAATATTACATAAGACACAGAGGAAAATTAGCATTCAGGAGTGATTTTGTGAGCAATGGAAAGCAGTAAAATAAAACCACGTTATGAAATGTAATAGAATAAAAAAATTAAATAATAAACTAAAATAGCACTGAAGCTGTTTTGTTTTAGGGAAAGGTGTATTTTCTCCTCAGACACCCCACGCTTTCCCTCCAGCTGAACTGCAAACCCCAGAGGCTTTTACTGGTGACTCTTTCCTACACTTACCTTTGAGCACAGGCTGCAAATGGACATGGAGAGGAATCACCAGTCATTTTGGAAAGGGAAGTGAAGGAAATATTGAACTCTCCATTGATTGCAGCCCGTGGTGTGCAAAGTGTTTCCTTCAAGGTGCTGTCCCTGGAGTGGGAATGGATGGGCACTGCCATGGGGGAGATCCTGCTGGGGCTCCTCACTCACACTCAGCACAGTTTTGTTGTGTTTTCCCTGCCCTACATCCCATCAGTGGGGTGGGAATCCAGCCCTTTGCTGATGGGTTCTTTTCCTGGGTGTCAGGATTGATAACTTTATATTCTCTTTGTTTTCATCGTGCATCCAGGTCTTTATTTCAACCACACATTGAGGCTGAGGGTGTTTGCACAGCAGAGCTGGATGAATACTGCAAAATAAAATCTATTTCTGCAAGTGGTTTTTGAGCAGGAAGCTCTGTAGAGCAGCACTCCAGAGGTAAAGTTTACCAAGGGGTTTGAGCTCATCGACTTTTTGGCCTTTTTTTGGAGAATGCCTCAGTCAGTTAGGTCAGGGGAGTCTCCCTGTCCCACCCCAAAGTGTGCAGCACTCACCTCGGGATATGAGTGGGGAGATCACAACCAACAGGACCCCCGGGATGCTGCATCCATGAACGGGGTGAGTGCCAGGGATGTCCCAGGGGTCACACTGTGGCTGGCTGGGCTAAAAACATGCTGTTAAAATCACATTCAAATCACATTCCTACCATTTGCTTCATCTCTGTAAGTAAAGGATAAAGAGGCTGAAGGAGTGAACGTGCATTAAAGACAGGGAAGGGGGAAGAAGGAATTTGCTCCTGCTGAAAATCTGCAAGACAGTCACAAAGGGCAGGAATTCCTGTGCTGCAGCCTGGGTACGAAAAATGCCATTTAGAGAGGTAAAAGTCCACTGAGACTCCCAGCAAAAGGCCAATTAATCCCACTTATCATAATGAAAGTTACCTTCACATACTCATTTAATCAATTTTTTAAAAGACAATCAATATTTTACAATGAGAGGAACTAAACAGCACAACTGAAATTACTAAATGTCTAAATGTGACTGCCTGTACTGTTTGCTAGAAAGGCTTTTACTCGTGCCACACATTACCCCAAAGTTCCCTATTACTGTATTTGATCCTCTCAAGCAAGTAAGAAATATGACTGGAAGTTTCTGCATTAAACTGTTCTCATCAAGAAATTGTTCTTTTCTTTTGAAGATTGTCATACATGAATAAAAGGCATTGAAAATGTTCTACTTTATAAGGATTGTAATGATATTTAATTTTTTTCCAAAATTGTAGCTATTATAATCTTTCTCACTTCAAAAATACTGCTGTTCTTTAAGCCATCATCTTGCTTTTGAGCAAATTAACTCAAAACTGTTTGCAAATAAATACAGAAAAATATTAAAATGGATCAGGTTTTGGACCTACAAAAAAAATACCAACAGAAAATATCATTTTTTTGCTCGAAAATAATTTCCCACTGTTCCAAACCAGCTGTTTCCAGGGGGTTCTTTTTACTGTTGTCCCACATCCCAACAGAGCTGGTGGGATCCAGAGTTCCAGGAGGTGTCAGGAGGCTGCAGGAGCAGCTGGAGCAGAGTCTGTTCAGCTGAGAACACAAACCCATATCAAAGTCTGATACCAGCACAGAAGAGCAAAGAGAAGGAAACTGGATGGTCCCATTTGCAATTCTGAAATCATTACAGAAATTGCCATAAAAGCTTAGTAAACAAGAAAGTGAAAAATTACATAACAGTATCATTAAATCTTTTTTTATTATTATTTAAAACACTTCTACAATGCAATTTCAAAGTGTGTTTTCACAATTCTTTTTTTGACATTTTTATCTCTCTGGAAGATCTGTCAGCCCTGACAGGTTTGTCCTTTCAATGCAGGTGATGCAGGCCTGGTTCATCTCCTGCTTCTGTGACAAAGAAATTCTCATTTAACTTTCCCATTTGTCCCTTCCACACGCTCCATGAATCCTTTAATTGAGGATGATGGATGTTGTGTTTGAACATGCACATGAAAACAGATTATTGGTACTGACACAGAGTGGCATCCAAATCATTAAGAACTTGGCACCAGTGAGAACTCCTTTATGAACAGAGAAATACAATGAAAACAGGGGGAAATGCCTGATGTCTGAATCCAGAATTCCCTCTGAAATTAAGAAAAACTTTGCCATGGTGGCAAAGGTCAGGGAAATGTTTGATTCCTCTGTTTGCATCAGTGGAAGGACAATCTGGGAAGCAAATATTTCCCTGATTCTCTTCTTTCAAGGTCTCAAAAACATTCTCTTGTCTTAGGAAAATGCAAAATTAATAGGAATTCTGTTATCTGAAAATCAAGGGTTGGAAGCAGGAAAAGAGTTTTACCAATCCAATTGCTTAATGTGAGTCATGTTAACTTGTTTCATTTTATTTTCATATTTAACTTCCTTGTCAATATATTCAAACCAGAGATCTGAGTTTTAAAAATCTCACACTGCAAACTCTATAACAAAGTACATCAAAAATAAAATCATTTTGAAAATGTAAAAAGTTATATATACAAACAACACTTTTTCTGATTGTCTGGTCTGGGTTGGGTTTTTGTTGTCATTATTTGAAATATTCCACGAAGTCTTTTATTCCTGTTGGGTGGGGACTATACAAACAGAAAAAATGCAACTGGTTTGGAGGCTGTGTCACACACAGTCCTGATCAAAATCCACATTCCCTGCTGAGCTGTTCCTGTGGTGATACAGGGACTGGGAGCTGGTTTGGTCCTTGGGTCTGGCCTGGACTGGGCTCTTCCCTCACCCCTCTCTGGATGCCCAGGATTGTGGCAGGGCACACGGGGACAGATTTTACCCACTGCCACCACCCCAGTCCCTCGCCCCTGCAGCCCCTTTCTCTTCTGTGCCTCTTCCACCCCGAATCATCCATTGCAGCAGCTCCAGAGGGTGATAATGAACAAGACTCAGAGTATTCCTTTGATTTCATTTCCATCCTGGGTGAAGCCAGCCCCACCCAGAGGGACAGGAACTAAAGCCAGGCCACTGATACAATTCAGAGTATTTTAGTGGGTCCAAGTGTGTGGCTGCAACTCTTGGTGGTGGGTACCAGGATTGGCACCTCCTGCCATCCTTCACCAGGCACTGAGGAGACTCCTTCACCAAAAAACCAACAGAAACATCCCTCTTGAAAAAGGAAGGAAGAGCCTGGCACAACCAAAAGGGAAATGCAACTGGAACAGAAAAGCAATGGCCACCAGCACAGCAAGGCCAGCAGCTTTGCCCTGTATCATTGCCCAGAACTTTTTCCTAGAAATCAAATAAAACAAAGCACGGCAGGAACTTGCTGTTTCATTCTGACCGTGATTGTAACAACCAACATGAAAACAACTGTTATATAACCATCATATACTCGATTTACACGTTCAGCCCCAAAATCACATCTGCAGAAAGATGCTGGCAGTGGTGGCTGGGCCAGCACAGAGCTCAGCAGGTCCTTTGGGAGAGGCTGGTGCCAACAATGCAACCCCAACTCTGAGATCTGGGGTGTGGCAGGAGCACCAGATTCTCTCTCAACGATGGGATCATCACCTGAACCAAGACTGGAGCCCAACACTTGGTTCACAGACCAGCGCAAGAACACCTTGGATTTGTGTTTCCACCTTTTAACAGCTGTGAAATAAATACCACAGTGTCCTTGTCTAAGTCACGTTCATTGTGTGGCCACAAGGGCCACGTGTTCATCTCTAGGAACACACTCTGCTATCATTACGCTAGAAACCAAAATAATTGCTGGAATAGCCTTTCAAGATATTAATCATAGCAGGTTTTGGAGATTTCAGTCAGGTTTGGTTGCTTCTGAAAGCTATTGATTTGAAAAAAATC
Organism: Sterrhoptilus dennistouni; assembly: GCA_013397095.1. NCBI lineage: Eukaryota > Metazoa > Chordata > Aves > Passeriformes > Zosteropidae > Sterrhoptilus > Sterrhoptilus dennistouni. Next base: position 136,279 of record VWZU01004420.1, on the reverse strand, counting down.
CAGGATTGGCTCCCAATAACTGTGTCATTAAACCTGCACCTCAGCAAAAGCATTTCCTCATTCATCCTCTATCTCTTGCACGCTTTGTTAAGTCGGAAACTCAAATCAGCACAAAATGCTTGACAAGGGAAGGGGAGAAATGTATTCAGATTTAATCTGGTGATTGCAGCTCATTCGTTGCCAACAGCTCCTTCATCAAGGCCATCAGGTGAATTATTAACCTCTTCCATCCACAAACAGAAAAATACCTTCAGTCACGAGGAAGCAAAGCCAGAAAAAAAAAGGTTCCTTGGTTTATCTGGGTAAACTTGCATTCATGTCCTGTCATGGGAAAGGGACACAACAAGGTTCACTCTGCAGAGGAAAACGCTGCTGGGAGGGGAGCAAGGCAGGGAGAAAAGTGTGAGCAAGGCAGGGAGAAAATAAGGGGAAGCAAAGCCAGAAAAGTGGGAGAAAGGCAGGAAGAAAACAGGTAGCAAGGCAGGGAGAAAAGAAATGAGCAGGGCAGGGAGCAAAGCATGAACAGGTCAGGGAGAAAAGTGCCTGATTCCCCCAGAGTAGACATGGGGATCATCCTGGTGGGAGCAGTGACATCCCGGTGTCCTGGCACTTCACTGCTCCTCTGTGGCTCTGCCTCTGCCCAGCCACTCATTGCAGCACATGAGAAAAGACCTTCCTGGGGAGGTGTTCCACCAACATGGCCAAAGTTATCCCAGGGGAGACACTCTCAGGAATGAGTTCCTGAGCAGCAGCTGCCTGCCAGGGTGGAACAGCCAGCGATCCTCACAGGCTACTCACAGGCTACTCCAGCCAACCCTCTTCAGTCAGCTCCCTGCCATCATCTCCAGAGAGCCCAGCGAGGGCCTGGCACTCCTCCAGCCCCCGGGGTGCACCCTGACATTGGTGTGACCAGCAGTTCCAGCAGACCACTGGTTCTGAGCAGCCTGGGAGCAGGCGCAGAGCAGGTAATGAACGCAGCTTCTGAGCAATTAATTCAGCACATAAATAGAGAAGCAGTTGGCAGGTGCCTGCTGCTGTCCCTGCCAGCCACCCTTGACACTGTCCAGGCTCTGCAACAGGTAAGGGAGGCATTTCTGGGAGCTGGATGTGGGAATGGGACTCTTGGCTGTGCTGGGGGGAAGGATTTTAATTTGGACTTTCTTCCAAGCAAAGGGTAATCAAGGCAAATAAAGTCAAAAAAAGACAACAGAAAGGCTCTAGGAGTAATGGGAGGAAAGGCAGAGAGGGCAGGTAGAGGCACTTGCTGGGAGGGCTGGAAAACAAAGGGTAAATGGAGTGTGTTGATAAATGAGGATCAAGGCAAATTCACACTATTTTAAAATGTATGGAAGGAAAAGGAGCCAGAAGCTCCTTAGTTAAATTAGTCCAAAATTAGTCCAAAATTAGTTAAATCCAATGAGAGAAAATAAAATAGTCATCCAAGTGTCTCCCTAGCCCCTCACACATAGAGGACACTCCCTGCAGCAACAGCAGCAGCACTTCACCAGACCTCACAGAGCCCTCAGAAACTGAGACCCTTCTGCAAGGAGGGAGGTTCTGCAACAGCTCCTGGTCAAGCAGATCAAATATTTATTATAGAATACAAATCATCCCCTGTGAACTCGTGCAAAAACCAGCACCTTGCTTTACACGACCTCCTTAAATCATATTCTGTATTTTGCTTTTATATCAGACTGCTGGGAGTTTTGAGAACAAGTAAGAAACCACAGAAGTTCCTCTTTGGCCTGTGTACTCTTTAAGAAATGAAGTGATTCCTCAAAGATACCCCCCAAAAAATCAGGCATTAGGAAATTTTCCCAAAGGAGCCCAGACAGGGTGGAGGCAGCCAGGATGCCCCGTTTGCCTCAGACCTGCTGCTTCAGTGACCCCAGGGACAGCCAGGAAGGGGGACCTGGACATTCCCACAGCTCCTGCACCAGCTCCAGTCCCAGGTGCTGGGCTGGTCATGCTGCTGTTGCTCCAGGCAGAAGTGACCGTGTAGATTTGTTTCTTCATTTCAAAATGAATCTGCTGACAGAGGCAAAAGCAAAGGGCTGCCAGGAACAGAGGGATCCTCAGCTGCACCCATCATCACCTCACTGCTGAAAAGGGTAATTTTGCTCCAAAAAACAGACACCAGCGGTGGGGCTGTATCAGGCTTTGAGAAGTACTCCACAGCTTGGGAGGAAAAAAAGAAAAAAGAAAAGGAAGAACAACAATACAAACATGTTATAAACCAAATTCACTCTGCTGTTACACCAGGGCAAAAAATTATCTTCTAAATAAAAGTCACCAGTAGGTCGAGCTTTATACATTGAAAGCAGAGAGTAGCTGTTTCCAAACTGCTTTTACTGCTTTCAAATCCTCGTTTAGGGCAAGGACTCAGTGGTCTCTAGTAAGGAGAAATTCCTCTGCCTTTAACAGAAATTCCCATCCGCCTCATGGGTGTGATCCCAAACAAGGGCAAATGGGAAAATAAAGGAACCATCCTTCCCTTTAACACAATCAATACAACTGCCAAAAAACAGCATGTGTTTAATAAATGCAATGTAGATTGCTTTATTTGACCTTCTGTTCACAAAATAATTTTATTATATGTATGAAAGCAGCATACAGGCAATAAAATTATGAAAACATTCACAATACATAAATACACAGACCTGATGCAGGATGTATATAGTTTGTTAGACTTTAATTTTTTTTCCTCTCAGTTCTCTTTTCCTGACAACACTTTTTTTTCTTTTTTTTTTCTTTTTTTTTGATATATATTACGAAAAAGTTGCTCCAAAGGGTATTTTCTCCCATTCAGAAAAGAAATGAATTTTTTTGAATGCTGCTGAATATTAACACCCAATGTTCCTGTTGCTAATGCTCACTGATTGCTTTTGGCATTACAGAGGGAAAGCAGCAGGGAAGGACAGTGGAAAAGTAGCAGGATTTTATAATTAAACATTGGCAACTTTTTTGGAGTTCACAGGAGGATTTGGAGATGGAGGCTGCAGTTCCACCCATATTTAGAAATGTTTTAATCCCAAACGATAATGAGGCCACTATTCCTTATTGATTGGAGTATTGACATGGCAATCACTAAACTGTAATGTCCTCCCAGCTCCCAGAGTAAAGCACCGGGGACCTCAGGTTTTAATTCTGACTCTGACACAGGAGCAGACAGACAGCAGGGTCCAGGTGGTCCTGCAGGATAACAAGGACCTTCCTCCCATTATAACCCAGTGTGTTTGTTCAGAAAAGATATCCAAGACTTGAAATAAGAAAAGTCTGAGAAAGCTGTTTATCTTACATAAATACAAAACACTATATACTAAGAATTGTTATCTAAGAAGCTTTCCTTCCCAAATCGGACTCTTCTTAAGGTTGTAGTCATATTTAAGGTATTTACAGATCCACAAACTTGACATTCTAGCAGTCTCTGTAACATGAAACTTTTTTTAAAAATAAATAGCAGCAATTTCTTTTATTTCTATAAGGGAAGAGATTTTGCAACTCAGTCAACTCTGGTCCTATCTCTTGAAAGAAATCCCACTTAAAAATAAAAAAAGCCCACAAGCAAACGAACTCCACACAGCATCAGTTCTGTTGATTCCTTCATTTCTTGCTGAGCTTCTCAACATTCCTCCATTCCCCTCACCAGCTCTTCAGACTATCAGAGCTTGTAATAAAGTGCTGACTGGTTGACTGGTCAAAATGCAGTTATGACACTCCAAAAATATCCCATTATTTAAACATCTTAAATAACATAAATAAAGCTAGATCTGTTATAACATATGAAAAATATCAATTTAAAACAATAAATAAATAAAACCAATATCAACATATTACCTCCCAAAGCTTTAAAAATAACCATTCTCATTATAAGGCTCAATTATTTGTCAGAAATAATTTTAAGAAGGCATCTACCTACCTTTACAATCCCTCAGTCTTTAATTAGGACCTGTTAACACCCACTATCACAAGACACAGCAATCTTTTAACTCCTAGTAAACATTAATCTTTAAATACTCAACATTTATCTTTTGCCTCACTTTTAGCTAGAAATTGGTTTCTCTGTACAGAGAAGAAGCAACATTTTCTTTTTAACTGCACTGTATCTAAATTTGTAGGTTTTCTTCAGTATGAACAGTACAGTTTAATATCCTTTTTGATAACCAATTTCCAGTATCTTTTTCTGTTTATTGTTTGAAATGTTAAATTTGCTCTGAATGCCAGGAAAATTAATTCTGGGCTTGGTGTAAACGTGCATTTTCCTCCCTTAGAGCTTAGGTTCTTACCCCCAAAAAATCTTGTATATCTTTTTTTTCCCCAAAAAGATTATTACAATATACACCATTAGGTCTTGCTGAGTAAACCTTACTGTTCAGGTTTTATGCTGCCCATTCTGTGTGATGGGATTGATCTTTTCCAAAGAAACATCAGCTTCATAATCCAAGATACCCGACAGTGCTGGAGACATTTTCTCCAAAGTCTTTGACAGTTCACCCTCATCTTCCTTTTTAAGAGGTTCTTCTTCCGGGCAGATAATTGAGTGTGGAATCAGATAAACCAGATTAGACTCTTTGGGGCTGGACCCTTTGGGCTCATGTTGGCTGGAAAAAACCACTGCCCCATTGTTGTTAATGCTGACAGTCTCGATGGCATTGCCAGACAAGGGGCAGAGCCTGTAGCAGCCCAGCAGGGTGGAGAATGCCTTGCGGAAATCAGCGTTGAAGGCATAAATGATGGGGTTGAGGGAAGAATTGGCCCATCCAAACCATATAAAAACATCAAAGGTGGTGGAGTTAATGCAGAAAGCCTCTGCTCCCTTGGACGGCTGGGTGGGCTTGCAGAAGGGAATCATGCAGTTCAACACAAAAAATGGCAACCAGCAGCACACAAACACCCCCATGATCACCGAGAGAGTCTTCAACACTTTCGTTTCCCTCTTGAAGGACATTTTGAAGTTGCTCTCTGGCTGTTGGCAGTCCATGCTGCTCCTGTTGCCACCTGGGTTCTGGCAGTTCTTGGCGTGCACTGCTGCTCTCTCCAGAGCCGAGATGCGCCGGATTTGCTTCTGAGCAATCCGGTATATCCTGGTGTAGGTCACTATCATGATGGCCACGGGGATGTAGAAGCTAATTAGAGAAGAGGAGATGGCATACATCCTGTTTAGGCTAGAATCACAGTTGTCCATGCTTACACCTTCTAAGCTGGCATTGAAGTCCAAGAAGCTCGTGGTTGTAGCCTTGTGCCAGTTCAGCTGCACTGGGATGAAGGAGATCAACACGGACAAAGTCCACGCCACGCTGATCATGATGAAGGCTGCCTTGGGGGTCATTTTCCTCTCATACCTAAACGGGCTGGAGATGGCCCAGTATCTGTCCACACTAATGACACAGAGGTTTAAGATGGAGGCTGTTGAGCACATAATATCAAAGGCCACCCAAATGTTGCAAAATGAACCAAAAGGCCAGAAACCGGCGATCTCAGCCACAGCTTTCCAAGGCATGACCAAAACTGCCACCAAGAGATCTGACACAGCCAAGGAGATGACAAAGAAGTTGGTCACCTTGGACCTGAGGTGGCGAAACCTAATGACAGCTGCGCAGACCAGCGTGTTTCCCAGCAGCGTGGAGAGGATCAGGAGTGAGAGGAAGCAGCCCGTGAGGATCCGAAAGGAAGAAGAGTCCCTTTCCACCAGCAACCCTTCCCCGTCCATAGTGGTGTCGTTCCAAGTCATAGTTTCTCCTGAGGGAAAATCACATCATGATTTTCATGACGACATCAGCTCCTCTCCTTGCAGAGATCAGAGACATCAGACGTTTACTCATCACCAAACCGACCAAAGGTCTTTTCCTACAGTCCCTTCACCCCCGGACAGACCTCACCCTCTTTGAATCATCCTGAATGACATCCTGAAAGCTCTGTGAGCAGGAACTGAAAATGCACAAACACCGTCCACCCTACAAACAGGGGTTTTCTAGCAATCCCTTCAAAAACACACTGCACCACCCCGGCATGGAGTAGCCTAACTCACACAGCTCACCTGTAAATGTTCTGCTGCAAACACACCCCACACACAGCAAAGCAATCACTTTTCCATGCTTGCATCTATTCCCACTTAAATAGACTATTGATCGAGTGTTTCCCGTGTCCACTGCACCAGCCCTTCATATTTACTGAAGCATGTTAGACAAGATGCCTTTTCTCCAGTTCCCTGAATGTCTCACTGATGAAACACTCTATCCTTCCTCCTTGCTACATTCCTGTTACAAAATGCACCAGTCCTCTGTTTCTTGGCAAGTATCAGAAAGCAAATCTTCACTTTGTTTCAAACAAGACAAAATAAACAAACATACAGTAGGTGTGTTTTAAAGGTTCTCAGCAAGAAGTAGCTCAGGTTATTTAGTTTGACTTAAACAAGAAATGCTGGCTCCTACCTTTCACCTCTGATTCCCTGTTTGCTCTGGGACGCGGGGCCGTCTCTCCTCCTGTTTTAGTTTTGGAATTGCATAGCAAATCTTACATACAAAACCAACACAGGAACACTGCATTGCATCGTGTATGTGGTTTGGTTTTTTTCCCTGAAAGTGTAAATTAGCAGGGGAAAAGTAAGAGTTGGCCCACCAGGAGTTAGTTTTCAAGGGAGCAGCAGGTCTGTGCCATCGGACCGTGCTGGTGTGTGCCCAGCTCCCTCCATCCCACGGCCCCTGCCCATCACTCTGGAAACTTTGTTGGCTGGATCAGTCCCAGTCGCACTTTGTACATCCCGTTGAGGCGGCACATCAGGGCAAATCATCCCAGGCAAAAGGCACGGTATTCCCAACACTGGCAAGAGCCGATTACCAGTTTTTCCCTCGGTCGTTTGCTGGATGAAGAAAGAGGCGAGAGGAGGAGGAGGAGAAGGACCCGAGTGACCTTCCCTCGGCCACCACGCCGGCGATGCCCGCACTGGGTTCCTCTTCCAGCAGGAACAAGTCGCTTTAACACTCCGCTGCCAGGTTATAGCTCTCCATAACTACTCCGGAATAATCCCACCTCCTGCTCAGCACTCCAGGGATCGAGTCCAGCTCTTACCATGCTTTCTCCCTCTCGGAAAGGCGCAGGCGGAGGCAGCTCCTCACGCTCTCTCGCTGCCCGCCCCGGGCCGCGCATCTCCCGGCTTCCTCCTGCCCGGGGCAGGGCTGGGCAGCATTGCCCCTTCAGGAACGCTCTGTCTGCCCGGAGACTCCTTCCTAAAGGATTAAAACAAGGGAATGACAGGCATGGAGGCGCGCAGCGGGCAAAAAGCCACCCCCCTTCGCCTCCTTTAACATCTTCGCTCGGGCGCCGCTTCTTCAGGGCAGCTTTTCCTGCCTTCCTGGGGAATAAGGTCCCGGGCAGGCGGGGCAGGAGGCAGAGCGGGGTTCCAAGAGCGGTTCCCGTGGAGTTTAGCGCGGACGGGCTCACTTTGCCGTCCCGAGCT
>VWZU01004420.1:117709-128390 GCA_013397095.1 Sterrhoptilus dennistouni | reverse complement strand
TTCGGTAGTGAAACAGGAGTGGCTGTTCCTCACAGATCGTTCTTTCTACAAAATGGTCTTTTCTTGCTTACCTTAGCTGCAACAGGCAGGGAAAGGTGGAGGTGCTGACTTGCAGCCTTTGCAAAGGAACCTTACCCTCAAAAAAATCAGAAAGTAAATATAAAAGACATCACAAGGAGGTTTAAAAACCTCCTAGAATGACAATTACTCTTAATAAGTTGTCAACATAAATTCTGTGGGGTCCAGCATTTGTGAAGTTGCTTTTGAGCCACCTGTAATTTCTCATAATGTCACTTAAAACAGAGACAATGCTAAGCTAACCTTGACTAGTTAGCTGAAACACTTGTTTTCCTTTCCCCCTTCTCTTTCTTTTTTTACAAATTTTAACTGCTTCTCACCAAGTTCTCATCCCGCCCTCCCCCTGCTTATTATCCTGTCCTTTAATCATCATTCATCCCTAGAGGAGGGTGAAAATAGACAAGAAAATGAATCCTGTGCTGTTTGGTAATTGAGATCTCTAATGAAACTCATTGTGAGTTTCTTCTTCTATTTTCAAGATCCTTTTTTCTATTGTCTCCTGTTCTTAAAGCTCCACACAGGTGAGGTTTAGTGCATGATAAGTAATTGCTGCAAAGGCAGCACATTCCTGTTCCTCCATAGAAACCCTGGGCTGAGGGGAACATTGTCTACAGAAGAAGCCACTGAGCACACCTGATTTTATTTGCAATAACTTCCAGAAGCTCTCTTAAAATGACTTTCAACCACAGCCATCCTGGATGTTCCAAGAGAAAGCACAACTTGCACTTGCCCAAAAAGCTAAATTTTTGAGGCATACTGGAGAGAAATACTGAGGTACACATTGCAGAGGAGAGAGAAGTCTGCTCCCAAGCATCTGCTTGTCAGCTCATCCAGCGAACTCTTCTTTTCAGTTCCTTTTTACCAGGGAGTGGCCTTTCCTGGGGAGAGGCTGGATTCAGCATTGGAAGAACCTAATGCTGCTGATATGAGTGAGGGTTTCACTTGGATCTGACATTAAAAAAAAGCCTTTTGGGACTACTCAGAGCAGCTTATAAGACACTCACAGCAGCTTATAAAACTCTCACAGCCCTTATTTTTTGGCAATTCAAGCATCAGTTTCAGAAGCCAGAGCCTCTCTCCTGTCTTTTCCTAAGTTTGTGTGACCAGTCCAGGGATGAAGGTGAGCTCTGGCTCAGCCCTGACTGCAAAGCCCCTTCAGCAATCTCAAACACCAGCAGTTCATCCAGGGCACCCTGCTGTACTCATTTGTCACTTCTGCTAATTTATGAGCTTTTAAAACTTTTATAACTTAACAGTCGTACCCAGGTGGGGACAAAAGTGAAATCCACTGAACCCTTATTATTATTTAGGTCCATTTAATGGGATTAGGCAGCAGATTGCCACAACTCTGGGAGACAGTTACACGAGTGCTGGATCACTTTTCCTTCTGCTGTTCTCTGACCAATCTGTCCCCAGCCAGTAGGAGCAGAATCAGCTCTGGTCCAGCTCTGGGCTTGCCTGAAACTGTCAGCCACAGGAGGATGGTGCAGATGTTTCCTGGAGATTCAGAAACAAGCACAGAGCTTGTTAAATTCTCCCTGGGTACCCACATAAAACAGCTGCTTAACTTTATTTAATGGTTTTCAATCACTACCGACTGCTGCTGGAATCAAAGCAATGGCCAGCAAATGAAAGTTTTTGTGTCTTTATTCCCACCTGCTCCTCCCAGGAGATGATGGTTGAAGAAGGCCCTACATGGTCCTTTATGAAGACTTAAAAATATAAATACTGAGCTGCAGTTTGATGCAAATGATCTTAATTCAAGCAGAAATTAGTGACTGGAAGACCAAGTCCAGGCTGAACAAAGTCCAGATCTTGCATTCAGAGATGAATATTCTTTAACATAAATAGTGCACACACTAGACCTGGAGAAAGGTGGGCAGAATTTACAAAATGTATTGTAGTATGTGGATACAAATTGCACTCACATCACCCTCAGGAGGACTTTTTGTGTCTGCAAGCATGGATTTACTAAACATGAAAGCAGCTGAGGCATATTATCAGAAATAATGTCTAAAAGAGCTGTCAGAATTGTAAATAACTGGTCATATTAATAAGCCAAGATAAATTTAGCCTCAATGTAACCTTCTTGGAAAAGTCAAGGGTTCCTGGAAATCAAACAGTTCTGAAGTCTTTTAAAGATCAGTGAAGCACATTGTTTAAATTGATATTATCATGTTATGAATTCCATGAGGAAAACCACAGTAGTGACTACAAAATCACAGAGCAAAGAGCGGCAGCAGGCAAAAAAACACTGCTAACATCTCCAAGGATCTCAAGCTCACTCTTGAATGATAAAGATCCATCAGCAGGGAGAAATGATCAGTGAGAGCAATGATTTCTAGTCCCCAAAGGCAGACAACAAGAGGCCTAAATATTCAGTATTTGAGTGTGGGCACTTTTTTGGTTTTTTTGACTGTAGACTATAGTCACTGCAGCTGGCTCTCAGTGCCTGGCAGATTCAGCAGGGCTGATCTCAGAAAGCACATCAGTGCCCTCGTGCATTTTGACTTGTGAACTATTTTTCCAACAACAGCCACAGAGCATCCCTGGGTATCAGGTCATGAAGTATGTGAGGAAATTTGAACACTGGCAGGGAAAAGGAAAACCAAAAAAGCCCAGAGAGAAACACCATGTATGAATTTAATTACTTACTTGAGGGGTCTCACTGAGGCTGGACACAGAGGTATAAATGGCAAGGGTTTACTGAGCAGTGTCACTGTTCCCCAGGATCTGGAGCTCATGTCTCGCTGCAGGGTGCTCAGACGGCAGGACCAGGCACTGCTGCTCCCCTGGCATCTCCCCTCTCAGGTACTGATGGATCAGCACAGCCTCACTCCCAACTCCACCCCTGGGCCACAGCACATGGAGCCTGCAGAAAGGATTTTTGCTCTGCAGGAGATGAGGCAGCAGCCTCTCAAAAGGCAGCCTTGTGTCACCCACAGGCTTTAGGAGTGCTGGAAAACTATCCTCTGGTTGTTCCATCTTCCCCTCCCAGCCCTCTCCTGCTCAGATCCTGTTCAGGATCTGCTCCCCTTTCCTTCCCTCCCCAGTGATCCCTCTCTGCATCTCCTCAGAGGAGGTTTCAGCTGGTTCAGCCCCCCAGACTTTACAACAAAAATGGCTCTTTTTGGAGAGATGAGGAAGACAGGAAAGAAAGAGAAGTACCAAACCTGCTGCCAGGGATCCAAGCAGAAGCTGTCACCTGCACAGTCCCCAGCCCCAGGAGCTGTGGGTAATATAAACTTGGTGTGATGCTGCCAATAACTGTGTTATTTAATCTGCAGAGCTCATGCAGTGACTTTTTATGGGGTTTTTCCAGTTCCACCCACTCACTCCCACAGGATCAGAGAAAGAAAATTTTCCCACAAGGAATACTTGGACTGACCTTCCTCTTGCAGCTCGACCTGCTCTGCCAATCCAAAGGCCATTTACTGGATCTTAAATCACCCTGGAAATTGCTCAAGCAGGGAAACTTAAAATTTTCCCCCTTTTCCTTCTGGGATTTCCATCTGCCAGAGATGCGGGGCAGGAGAGGGATTACTGCCCTGCCAACACTTCCCTCCAGAGTGGGTAGAGAGCCAAACTGCAGAGGATGATGAGAATAAATTATAGCTGAGAGGAGAGCTCTAAGGAAAGGAAAATGCATCCTCCAACTGCCTCATCCCTGCGGCACAGCAGAACAGTGCCAGGAAATCCACAGCAAACTAACACAACCCTTTCTTTAAAACCAAATCTACACCAACAAATACAGAATATCTCAAAATTTCTGATCATTTCACTGATCAAGTGTAGAGACTGGATGTACTCCTGAATTTTATATTCTAGTCCATGGATATAAAAGCCTTAGCTGAGTGTTAAGGGCCTACTGTATGAAATGGCTCATAAAGTAGTAAGTCAGCACAAAAACACAGAGTGGGCCATTGCCTCCCAATTTAGGCTTTATTTGCATGTGCATATTTTTTACTACTGCACAGCTTTAATTCTTTCACAGCACACTGGACAGACATTTTAGGCCCTCAGAAAAAAAAAACCAAAATCCTGAATACGTGAATCAAAAGAAAAGTCACGGAGAAAATGACAGCACTTTTCATGTTAAAGATGGCTTTGACATATTAATTAGCATCTCAGAGATGAAATAAAGCCAGCAATACTGAATGATTCATTAGAGTGAAATTAATCTGAGGAATAATTAATTCTGAGGGGATGGGAAAAAAAAGAATACAAATAGATATATTAGCAGCAAAACTCTTCACTGATGAGTTTTTCACAGTGATTTCTAGCAGCAGTGGATGAGACTGCAGATAATACAATTTTCTCAGCAGATGGCTTGGTAGGTGGCACTCTCCCTCCTAAGCTTCTCTTACAGATTTACTCCTGAGTTGCATGCCAGCATCAAATAGATCCTCACCCATATTCCAGCCCAGCCCCTGATTGATGGATGGAGAAGATATGTTTAACAGAAGAACTGTTTAACAGCAGATTTGTTCGTTTTCTGGTGCAGGACATGTGATGATGAAGTGTGTGCTTGGTACCCACAGCCAGCAGACAATAGTTTGCCCTACCTTTGGTTGTTAAATCCACATTATTACACATCCAGAGTGGCCAGGCTCCACAGCCCTGCCACTGAGAGGCTACAAATCCTTGAATTAAAGATAATTAAACTAATATTTACCAAAAAATTAGAAGCATCACTTCTGGCTCGTAGTGAAGACTGGCAGCAGCATTTCAGAGCTGCCCCACAGGGAGCCACAGGAGACCAGCCAGGGCTCTCTGCAAGGGGAGCAGCCCCACAGTGTCCACAGAGCACAACAGGCCCAGCTACAGCAGACAGGGTCAGTCCAGCAATGACCAGACCACTCCAAATGTGCCAGTCCTGCAGCTCTGCTGTCCCAGGCAGCATTTTCCCATCTGCAGCTCCCCACACAACCCTGCTGTTGTTGCGATGTTGCAGTTCCACCTTCAGGTTCTGGGATTAAACTCTTCTCCGAGGCTGCTTGTCAAAGTCAAAGTCAAATCGCACAGTCTGGGCTTGACAGCAGTCAGAAACATCCCACCAAGTTCAGTAAAACACTGCAACAGTATTTCAAGCAAGAATCTGTATCAAGGTCTAAGCCTTGGGCTGCTTCACTCCTCCTGATGTAACTTTCATTCACACTGTTGAAAAACCTGGTGATCCAACGGCCCCAAACTATGATGTTATCCCAAATCCACTCTCACCCTTGTTCACCTGGATCTGTTATCCTGTCCCAGCCTCTGTGCCTGGCCCACCACATCAGGCAGAACTGTTTCTTCCCCCTCTTTTCATCCTGCTTTGATGTCCTTGGCTCTTCCCTGCCCTGTTGCTGAGACAGTCTCTCTAACAGGCTGTACTTTCCCAGGCTGGAAATATTCCCTCAGTTTCATTATCCACTTGTCAACATCTGTCCCAAGGTCAGGGGCCTTCCAAGGCAGCCAGTCCTTCCTGCTCCCTCCCCACAAAGCTCATCAGTGCTCAGCTCCACCAAGACAAACATCCAAAGTCTCTTCTCAGTCCATCAAACCAGTCCTCTCCGTTTAGGAGAGGCTAAAAGTAGGGATGCCTTCCAGGTACAAGTTCCATGTCAGTAGAAAGTTCCCTGGTGCTTTCTAGTAATGGTGTGCTATTTATAGGAATTCCTTTCTGCTTTCTGAAAGTTCTCTTCTGCTCTTTAGAAATTTCCCACAGCTTTCTAAGAGCTGTGCATTTTCTTCTAGGATTTCTCCACATTATTGCAATTCCTTGCTTTATAGCAATTCCTCCTCACTTCATACAAAATTTCCTCCAGCTTCCTGGGAATGTGTAGGCATTTTTTTCAGAACTCACATTTTGCTTTCCTGGTGTTCTCCCACAGCTCTCTAAGGATTCTTTCATTAATCCCTCCTAAAGTTTTCTCAAAATTTTTCCATGAGTTCCCTGTAGTTTTCTAAGACTTTCCAATGTTTTTCTAGACATTTTCCATACCTTTCCAGGAATTTTCCTGCCACTATGAATCTCTCACTGCTCTCTAGGCACTTCTCTCAGCTTTCAGATGTATCCATCAGGTTGTGGCACAGTGTCAAGGTTTGTTCCATGCTGGTTGTGCTGCTGCAGGTTGTGACGTGCCAAATGCTATTCCCAGTTGTCCTCTGGTGTCCTGTTTGGTCATCTGTGACAGATTTTGTCATTGTTGTGCTGACACACCTGGTTCTCATATTTTTAACTATTTTATAAAGCCACAGGAAAGGCTCAGGAGGTGAAAGTAAAATGGTTAATCAATATCTGGTCCCTAGACACTGATGAAAAAAAAAAAAAGTCAGGTCTGTTTGATGGAGTTGTGAGAGCCTGTGTGCTGTGAGATGTCCCCACACCTCCTCTTGCCCCTACAGGTGTATTTTGACATCCCAGATGGTTCTGCTGGTCAAGGGTCTTGCTGCCAACAGCAGCTGGCATGGATCTTTCATGGCAGCAATGATCCCACCATGAGACATTTATATAAAATAGCCACATCATAGAGGAAATTGCTTCCTAATCCCCTTGAAAGGCTGGTTTATGCCTTTAAACACAGCTTTATGTCCCTTCTAAATGCAGATTGGCTTTTTGTCTTCATTCCCTTCCATTCTTATCTGATATAACTCTTCATCTAGAGAAAGAGGAAAATTGAGTATGCATTAATTTAGCTTGGCACAGTAGAGCATGAGTAACCTAAGACTGAGTTCAAATACTGCAGATGGAGCCAAAGCATTTAAGTGATTTTGTAAGTAACACTCTATCAGCTTATGTAAGAGTTTCGTTACAATTTATACTGCCAAAAAAATGTGTTACTTGCCTGTTTGATCAAATTTCCCAAGATAATAGTTTATTCCTTATCAGCTGAGACTGGGAAAACAGGGAGGTGGTTTCTAATGTACTGACAGGCTCACAGAAATCACTGGCTCATTTACAAAACCAATCCTTGAACACCCTCAGACTGTACCAATGTCCCAGTCTGAAGTTTGGATCTTGTACATAAAATTAATGTACATTATGTCAGGAAACCACAGGAAATGCCAGATATACGTGGTTCACCTCGCCCAGGATTCTGCTCCTGATAGCAAAACCCAGCACAGAGTCTCCACAGGCACCTCCCATCGAGTGCTAATGAATAATTCCTAGAAATGCTGCTGGTTTCTTCTGGCAAACCCCTGATAACATCCAGCTTGGTGCCAAGGCCAGTTCCTGACATCCTATTCCAGAGCCACCTGCTGAAAACACCCCAGATCCTTGCATGTGCCTTTGGGAACATCATCACATCATTCCCCACCTCTCTACAACTACTTTTTTCATGGAGCAGAAAAGTCTTGACATCTCCCACGTTCACCTTCACTCTGAATGAACTGTTCTCAACCCAGGGTTTGAAATTTCTGGTCCTGCAGTGCCACTTACTGGACATTTCTGTTCATAAAACCATGTGCAGCAGCTCTTCATTTACTCAGTTGATTCCCAGGGCTTATTTGAAATGGAGAAAAACATAAAATACACCAATGTTCACTTAGGAACACAGGAAAGCAAATACAGTAAAGCTTATTTGTTAGATAAGGCAGCAATTGTGGAGGAACAGAAATCCTCCCTTTCTGGTCAGTATAGGGAAAAATTTGCCCTGTAATAATCTGGGAATTCTTCCATGTGGAAACATGCAGATGGTTAAATTCATCCCTAGTTCAAGAAACGCATATGGGAGTTTGCAGGATTTATTAATATATCCCTTGGGAAATAAGGGAACTGAAAGGAATGCTTCAAAAGGAGCTGGGGTGGGGTTTATTTGATTAATCCAGACATATATTTTTAATAGAGCCAAAAACATTTTAGTGTGAAAATTACTGCAGATGAAGAAAGACATGGAGTCAGAGGTCAGATATTCTTTGTGACTACACATATTCACCCATTTGCCTTCCAGTTTGTAGCTGATGAGTAACTGGTGGTGATTGCTCAGAGCCATCTCGAGCCTTCTCAGGATTCATGGCAAAATATCAGATTTGTTACTCAGCAATGGGAGAAATGACTCGTCCAGTGAAGGAGAAGTTATGTAGCTGCTCAAAACCATCTGAGCACAGAACAAATTATTAACTCATGCAGCTTTGCATGTACTGACTCAGAGAAAGAATGTAGGTATTCATATATCCACGTTAAATACTCTGCAAGCAGAATTTCAACTGGGATGTGAAGAAAAGTCCATGTGTGGTTTTAAATCAGATTAACAAGTTTGTATCTTTGGCATACAAGGAAATTATTAGAGGCAGAACACATCAGTCCTTAGAATGCAAACCATACAAAACAATACCAGTTATACCCTACAACAACTAATTTATTTCTTTGCACAACATCCAGCTGTTTCCATTTCCTGAACAAGGTGTTTTTCCTGCTCCGTCACTGCCATCTTTTTTAGCAACAAGTGTTATGGTCAGATACCACCACAAATGTATCAGGGTTGGATCTGTCAGTGGTCATGGAGACTGGGATCTGACTGACAAGATTAAAAAGAACTAGACATTAGGAGGGAAATATATAAATTGTGCACAAATTTTGTTGTGCGGTGCAAGGATATCAGTGCTAATTTTTATTCTTTCATGATGGACTCTCACCTGGTATATTTGCACCTGCAACTGTCATATTTATATCTCTAAGATTTAAATTGTGGAGCCATAGGGGAAATAGAACAGAAGACATCTGAGATTGGATGTGGCTGTGGCAGAATGAAGGTTGAATCCTAATATTTTATTGCAAATCATGAACTGAGCTGGCTCTCAGTTAAAAACTGAAAACAAACTCCAGCCTACACAATTCTATTTTATGAAAAAAATATATATAATTTCATAGAAGTTGAATATTTACTGCCAAGCTTTTGTCAGTAAGTGCAACTCCATAAAGAAAACCTGGGTAGAGTTGTGGCTTTTTAGTACAAAATCCCATTTCAGTATCCTGCAATGAGCAGGGAGAGGGAAGTCAGCCCTGAATCCAAAGAGCTGAAGGGTAGGATTGTTTTGCTTGCACAGCTGCCACTCCTCCAGGGATGAGACCTGTGGACAGAGCAGTGATCTTACAATGGGAATTTCAACAGAGGAGCTGTGCTGAGCTATAGATGGCACTTACAATCCGTGTCTCTGTGTAATTCTGGTCCACAAAAGAGCTGAACGAGCACAGTTTGTGGGCTGTAAAGGGGCTGCAGCACCATGGTGTCTGCATGTATGTTCATCCCCCTGCTCCCAGGGGACTCGGCATCAGGGATGGGATGGGATGGGACGGGTTCGGGTACACCTCGGCCGGGCTCGGGCACAGCACGGGTCGGACCTGACCGTGCCGAGCCGGGTCACGTCGGTCCGGTCCTGTCCTCACCGGTCGGGTCAGCTCAGCCTGCCCCAGCCCCCGGCCGGTACCGCCCCGGTGGTACCCAAAGGTTCGTGTCCCCGCCGATCCCAAAGATTCCCATCCCTGTGCCCACCCGTGGACAGCGTCACCTGCCGGGACACCTGGAATTAGGATCCCGGACATGAGGCAGCAGGTTGCACAGGACTGATGTGAACCTCAGGGGAAGTAAAAAAAAACCCAACAAACTAGAAGGTTTGAAATTCCAAAGTGTTTCTACTGTCGCAGCAGCCCAGCCATCCCTGGGAGTAACAGAAGGAAGGAAAATGACAGTGCAGAGGCCACCGTTTGTCCCAGTGCCGGTTTCCTCCTCCACAGCTGCGTCCGGAGCATCATTACTGGGTGCCAGCAGCTTTGAATTGCTGAAATAGAGATGAAGACACGTCCTGCCCCGAGAACTGCTGCCTTATAGTGCCCACAGCACACACCGGGGACGGGCTGGGAGCCCGGCTGAGGGAGGGATGTCCCGCTGGAGAGCGGGCAGGGGGTGACAGTGACTCCTGATACTCCTTATCTGGCTGCTAATGCACTTCTTATCTCCTCCCTCAGGTGCGAGCGCTGTGACAAGCCTGGACCTTCAGAGCCGCCTCCTGAGCCGACAGCGCTGTCCTCACACACGGCGATTTATTGTCTCTCAGCGCCAGGTTTGGGGCCTTAGTGTGGTTTGGGTTTGTGATAATGACCCTGAAACAACAATCCCAATCCAGGGCAGCCTGGAGGAGACTGACAGGAGACCTCAGCACGGCCCCTGCATGGCCCATTCGGGGCTATACTTAACAGTGGGACTCGGTGATCCTTGGCGGTCCCTCACAACTCAGAACAGTCTGTGGGTCTGTGACTTTGTGCTCTGCAGCTTCCTCAGGACGGGCAGCATCGATCTGTGACCAGAGATAGGACACGAGAGAATCGCTGAAGCTGTGTCGGGAGAAAATCAGGAAAAGGCTCTTCCCTCAAAGGGAGATTTGGCTCCGCAGGGAAGCCTGACAGAGCTCAGCAAAGGAGCGTTTGCCTGGCAAACGCCCTCGCCTAGCGGCGGGATTGTTGGGGCTGGAGGGGGGGCCAGGAGTGGGACCCTGACCATTCCAGCGGGTCCCCTCCAGCACAGGATAGGCCATGAAATAATTAACAGCATTAACTGTGCGAGAAATGCGAACCGAGCCGAGCCGGGCCTTCAGGGCAGCGGGCTGAGGGCGGCGCGGGCTG
>VWZU01004420.1:85568-117291 GCA_013397095.1 Sterrhoptilus dennistouni | reverse complement strand
CTCCCCGTGTCGCCTCTGGGCTTCCGCAGGAGCCCAGCCCCATCTGTCACCTCTGTTCCCCCTGCTGAGGCCCTGATCTGTTTGTGTGCTCTCGGGGGTCCAGCCCTGTCTGCCTCCTCCATCCCTTCCACAGGGACCCATCTGTCACCGCAGGCCCCTCCACAGGGGTCCAGCCCCCAATGTCCCCCCAGCCCCTCCACAAGGATCCAGCCTCCGTTTCCCTGCAGAGCCCCTGACCTGTTTGTCACCCTGTCCCCTCCGCAGGGATCCAGCCCCATGTGCCAGCCCATCCCCTCCATAGGGGCCTGGCTGTGTGTGTTACCCCTGTCACCTCCCCAGGGTCCCAGCCCCGTGTGCCACCCTGTCCCTGTGGAAGCAGGGCTGGATGCTGGCAGTGAGAGCCTGTCACAATCCCCTCCTCCCTGCGCATGTACCAGCTCCCTGCTTCCCCAAAACCTGCCCCTGACCACTCGCTGTCCCCTGTGTCACAGGGATTGCGTGACAGCAGCACAGATTCCAGGCTGCAAGAGACAAAGCCTCCCTGCTGCAGGATCATCATTTCCAGGGCAGGAACACGCCAGATAACTCCAAGGTCAGACACCTGGTAGTCAGAGACAGCATTTTAATTATGAGTATTAAGATTTTTTTTTAATTTATTGAATTATAAATAATCTGTTATTATCATACGGGTGGGAGGGGTGAAATTTTGCTGTGTACCAATGTGCAATTAAAATATCACCAGGATGGAAAAAGATACATGAAATAGTGAAAAAGTACAGAAGAGGCTCGTGAACACACCTGGGGCAAAGTCAAAGCTACTGCAGTTTATTGGTGGGGGTTAAAATGTAAGGAGAAGAAACAATCTTGCAGCAATCAGGACTGAAATAAGAGGTTGCACTAACCTTGGTTAGCAAAGGACGTTTATTTTCCTTAATGTGGAGATGAGGTGAACACGTGCAGCGTCTCTGGATGTGCCTCATGTAGTGGGAGAAGGAGGTGGCAAAGCAAAGCAGACAGAGCTGAGCTGGCTGCAGGGACCTCTAACATCTGGAGAGGCTTAAATGCAGAATGATGAAATGTCTGGTCAAGTTGCACACCAAAGATGGCTCCTGTTTTGAGGAGAGAGCCCCAGCAGCAGGCTCATCTCAGCCAGGCTGCTGCTTTTGTTGCTAGGCTACAAGTGGGATGTACATTTATAAGCAAAAAAAAAAAAAAAAAGAAAAACCAAGCATCTTGTAGTGTTGTCGTGCTTTGCCTTCTCCAGCATTCCATATAGGGTTGCAGTAGGAAAAATCATAATGCTGACAAAGATTTTTTTCTTTTCCCCCTAGTGATTTAAATAGGAATTTTACTGGTAGAAGGTGCTTTGGGAAAGAAAAACTTGGCAAGTGGCTTTAACATTTGGTGTAAGTACATTGCATCAGACTCCCAGTCATCAGCTGTGCTGCTTATTTCAAACTGTGGCAGCAAATGTGCTGCAAATAGAGGAATGCCACTGCTTACAGACCCTGATAATTCTCTCGTGTACTCTTTTGCCACCACACAAAAGTGCTTTTTTTCCCAAAAAGTCTATTAGTTCTTCCCATTTGAACTAATTAACTGCCATGACTGACATCCCTGGAGAAGGCCTTGTGTTCCTTTGTTTGCCAGTGCAATTAAAACATGGATTTGCCTTTCCGCTGTTGCTTTGCCAGTGTGTTGTAGTTTTAAAGTAGAACAGGTCACATTTTCCTAATCAGAGGGAGATTTTATTTCTTGTCTTTTCCCCTAAGCCAACATAGCAGCCCTTTGGGTGGGCATTGTGAAAAATTGGGCATTGGAAAAGAAAAATCGTGGGTTTGTTTAGACAGAGGAGCCCCGAAAAAGGAACAATGTGTTACTTGAGGAACAAAGAGGCCTAGCAGGAGCCTGGAGTATTTCTCTATCACAGTGGCATGGGAAATGTTTCAGAAGAACTCAGCTCTGCAAAAACAAGCAGCCATGGCACTTTGGTTTCCAAAGAGAAAGAGGAAGAGAAGCTGTTCTCCCCATTTTATAGCAGCATGTACTTTTCTCACCTTCAAGATTTTCCAGGCTGCATTTCCTAGAACAAGGCACTGACAGCTGGACATCAGGTTGTTAAGGGACTGCTTTAAAGAATGGAGATGTGGGGGCCTAAGTGTGTCAAATCTTATTTTTGTCTCTCCCAGTGAGTCTGCACATGAAATATCAGCAGCACCTGGCTCTGACACTTTTGAACTATTCCTATTCTAAAGAATCCTAAAGGATTCTGTGAAGAGGTTGTGCTGTTATCTTCTATTTTTACTGGGTTTTCAGAGATAACCCTCCCTCTTGTTCTTTAAAAAAAGAATTCTTAGTTGCCTCTAGAAGATTTTGTGAATCATTATCTGACCTGAGCACCTTTACATCGCCAGAACTTACAGGACGCCACTAAAGTTACACCTTTCTTTCAGCATTTGTGCAGGCTGGTTGGAATTCTGTTTTAAACTGGATTACCCACCTCATCCCATGCTTTGTAACAGAAGGTTGCAGGTTGCAGTTTAGGAGTTGGGCACCAAGAAGTCAAATGTCACAGTGAGCATTATCACAATTATATCTGCTCTACTTTTGGATGTGGAATTCTCTTTAGATTTCTCCCTGGGTTCACAGTTACATCATCATGAAATTTCCTTTTCTGTCACTCCACTCCCAGTTTTAGCTGATACTGTAAAGAAACTGACGAAAATTCTTAATTTTGGTGTGGAGTTTTTCAAGGCTTGGGTTAAAATACAAGGTGTCAGAAACATAAGAGAATATAAATGGTTCCAAGGAAGGTAGCAAAGCTGCATTTCTGCACTGCTGCATGAGTTTGCCCAGAATTTCCCAAATTATTTGCCCATCTGGATTATTCAGTCATGCGACACACTTTAAAGTAAGTGATCAAATATCTGGGTTGTTCAAAATTAAAATAAATTAAGTAGTCGTTGCTACTCTTCTAGTTGTTGCTTTGGTTTGAAAAGTGGTTGCATGACCTTCAAATGTGATGTTTAAAAGATGAACTTTGTAAAGGAACAGCAGAGGGTTGAACTCCTGAATACTCCTGAATCTGCATTTTCTATCATTGCTGCAACTGCTGCTGTTAACCTTTAAACCTTTAAAAGTTTACAGTCTTCTGCTATTGCTGGTTCTGTGGAAAATCTAAATGTAGCCTTTGTACCAAAACTGTTGATCAGACTTTGTGCTGGTTTTGCATTATGTTACGGGAGGCCACTCTCACTTATTCTGAAGCCCTTTATTCCCTCCAGTTGATATTAGTATTAAACCTTAGAGCATGAACTGGCAGATGATTCCATCTGATCAGAGAGGGCAAGAAACTTGCCGTTGGCAGGGACACCTTCCACTAAACCAGGTAGCCCAGGCCCTGTCCAGCCTGGCCTTAGACACCTCCAGGAATGGGGAAGCACCAGCTTCTCTGGGCACCCTGAGTGCCTCACCACCCTCACAGGGAAGGGTTTTTTCTTGATATCCAATCTAACCCACTGTTTCAGTTTGAAGCCATTCCCCCTTGTCCTGTCACTCCTGGCTCTTGTAAAGAGTCTCTCTCCATCTTTCCTGTGAGCTCCCTTCAGGCACTGGAAGGCCACAACAACGGGGCTGAACAATCCAAATTCTCTCAGCTTTTCCTCTCTGGAGGAAAATGTTGCTAGAGGACACAAAAAGAGCCACACTCAACCCGTCAGGATGTGAGATGAAAAAGAAGGGAAGTTTTTTTGGAGATCTTGACTTATATATTCTTTGGGATTTGGTCAAGGATTGGGGGATGAGAGGAACATCTCTCTGACCTCAGTAGTCAACTCAGAAGTCTATCAATTTGTCCTTCCCCCTGGAAAAGAATGCATTATTTACCAAACATCAGTTTTTGTTTTAGTTACAAGCATGAGAAAACTCCAGTAGAAACGAGAAACAATCAGAAGGCTGAAAAATCAGGGCAACAGGAAGACACAGCCCTGCATTAAGGAAAAACTTGATGAACTCACCATCAGTTACGACTCTGAAAACTTGGTACATGGGAGGAGCCACACATGGATAATCAAACCTCTGTGTGGGTGCTGGGGAGACAAACAATGCCAAAAAAATGTCCCAGGTCATGGGAATGCCACCCCCTGGTATTGTCCAGTCGCTGGAGCGCGGCGAGGCCGGGGTTTGGCCAGACAGTCCCTCAGCACGAGGCAGGATTTAGCTGCTCTTCTCCACGGGCAGTTTGGATCCAGCTGCTCTGGTTTGGAAACTGAAGGGGTTTAGTGATATGAATGTGCCAGAGAGCAGAGTCCGTCCTTCATTGCTGATTTAATTTTTGCTGGGGAAGAACAGCTGCGGGGTTTCCAGGTACAAGTGGTTCTGTTCAGTTCCTTCCTAATTGATCTGTTATGTGAAATAGTGAAAATATGGATAATTTTCTCTCTTACTGCCTGTTTTCCGTGACAGTTGT
Source organism: Sterrhoptilus dennistouni (assembly GCA_013397095.1). NCBI lineage: Eukaryota > Metazoa > Chordata > Aves > Passeriformes > Zosteropidae > Sterrhoptilus > Sterrhoptilus dennistouni. The sequence continues at coordinate 112,823 of VWZU01004420.1, read as the reverse complement.
TAATTGTTTGACTGCGTTGCAATGTCATTCTTTATCCTTGCCAGCACTGCTGATCCTCCTGTGTGAACATAACCTCAGAGTGACATTCCTGTATGGATTATTACAGCAACTGATGTGTTTGTAAAATTCATTTTGTTTCCCAAATCCCCTGTTAATGGCTTTGTTTGTGGAGAAAAGCAATTGCTTGGGCAATTTTGCTCCGTCCAGCCTAAAATTCAAGGTGCTATTCATTGAAAGTTTTATTTTAATTCAGGATTAGTTAGTATTTTCTGAATAGCAGCAGGTTGGAGCAATAAATTCAGGTGTTTACATATACAGGCACCTTAAATAATTAATTAATGGTTAGGAAGTTTGCCTTCTTTACTTGATTGTAACAAAGCAAACAGTTCTATCTTTGTCTTTATCTTTATTATGCTTTTGCTTTGCAGTTCCCTTGCAAACTTTCTATTTATCTCAAGGTTCAGATGGATTTATTTAAATTTTATTTAATCCTAATGTCCTGTATTTTTTTGTACCAAATTCGATTACAGATAATGAGAACTTAAATCTTGGGCACACTTAGTACAGATGAAAAATTAGATCACTGAAAGTAGAGGAGTCCCACCCTTGACAAAGCGTTGTAGTTAAAATAATAGTTAAATCCTAAGTAGTTTTATTACAGTGCTTTTATTATAGAGTATTTGAATGGATTATGCAAACAGCAGCACCCCTCTGAAATTGTATCTAAAAATTAAGATGACAGGTAGGTAAAAATAGTGTTGCAGCAACTTAAATTGAGGGTGTTGCACCTATTCCTTACAGTTTTACAGTCTCACTGTTTAAATAAAAAGTGAAACTAAAAAAAAAAGCCATCTAGTTCATGATGATGATTCTATGGCCATTAGACAAGATATTGATGAAACCAGTTTTGTGCAGTCACCACTTCTACTTTATAGTTGGACATTTTGTTTTATAAGGGGATCCCTTTGAAGTATGTCAACACTTTATTAACTTATGTTTTTATTTTATGGGATTTCTTTCCCTTTTCAGCATTTACTAATGGGGTCTGATGAGTCATGACTAGCATCATGCAGTCTTTTTTAAAACAAGAAATGGGGCTTTTGTTGTAAAAATGTCTTGCTGGAAAACATCTAAGTTTTCAAGACAGAAATTCCCTGGTTCTCTTAGGCACTGTTGTAGCAGGTCTGTGATTCAGAGTCCCGTGACTGGCAAACTCAGCCACCTTTTTTACTTCACTGCAAGTTTTATGTGTCTCCAAATCATATTATTCTCAACTTTTTTACACTCCCTTGTGTGTGCGACGTCTGCTCTTTCTCTGTGGGCATTGGTGGTCTGTCTAGTTTATTTTATGTTCTTTAGAACAGTATTGTTCCTACTTAACAGCTAAAAGGGCAAGTCAGCCACATCACTGAGAGAAGAAAATGGGTTTGTGTACTTAAATAGCTGTCACCTAGAATTTAATCTCCCTTTTTACAGGAGATCTAATTTTTTTGCAGGGTTGGCAGCTCTCCTACCTCTATCCTATGCAGGATTGGAGGTTCTATGTCCTTTATTAAGATTAGTAATAGTGAAGTCCATGTTCTGTTCCCATCTTTCTAAACAGACACAGACATTTCAAGCACAGATTTTTGTTGTAGCACATGAATTAATGGATGTTTTCTATTTTCCTGCTAGGTTGCTTTTTGCTGCTGCAGCAGCACTAACCCTGTTTTGTAGATTTACAAGGAGACAGAGAGACCAAAAAAGCCTGTGCTGACCTGTCTCTGGTAGCTGAGTCTGGCTAGGCTGGATAACAGCAGGGGAAAGGCATGGAAACATCTGGGAAATCTGTTCCAGGGCTCAGGCACTGCCCAGGGCAGTATTTGTGCTTCCTGTGCAGGGGAATTGCTGGGCTCAATCCCTGCCCGTGGCTCTGGTGCCATTGCTGGGCTTGGGGCAGAGTCTGGGCCCTGCTCTGACCCTCCCTGCACCAGGGACAGCCAGGGACAGCCAGGGCTGACGGGACACCCAGGGACATCCAGGGCTGACAGGACACCCAGCCCCTCTCACTGGGGCTCCTCTCCAGGCTGAGCAGCCCCAGCTCCCTCAGCCTTTCCTGGGCACGGAGATGCTCCAGGCCCTTCCTCAGTTCCTCACTCTCCACTGGCCCCAGGAGCTCCAGGTCTCCACGTCCTGAGGATCCACAGCTGGACACAGCACCCCAGAGGTGCCTCAAAGGGTTGAGCAGTTTGATCACTCCCTGACCTGCTAAAAATGCTCTTCCCTCTGCACCCCAGGGTCCTGTTGGCATTCTTGGTCACCAGGATGCTCTGCTGGTCATGGAGAGCTCATTGTCCAGCAGGTCACCCCAGCTGTACAGCTACAGGGGTTTATTTCCCTCCAGTACAATCTTTCTGCTGCATTAGTTTCCTGCCAAGGCTGTAAATTCCATCACCACACCTGGGTCAAGGAGCATCAGAGCAGACACAGATTAGATAAAGTGGGGAGGGAACAAAGACAGGATATGAATGGGTTTAATCTCTTGTGTTCTGTACGTTCACCTTTTCTGATTGTTTCAAACTGAAACAATCCTGAATTGAACCATCTGCAGTGAAGGCAGATACTTAATGTTTAGATTTCTTATTACTGAGGGACTTGGGTTTGTGGACAGAGGTATCAGAAGTAAATAAAGGGAATTCCCAGAGAACCCAGCACTGTATATTCTAATCAGAGTGAAAAGAAAGAATTATCCAGAATGAAAAGAGAGAAAAAAGGTTCTATGGATGCACTGCTTCATCCAGCATTCATTAGACAGCGTTAACCAGATTATCATAAGCTATCCTAAAGCAGCTTTAATCTTTCTTAATGAAACAGATAATTTAATTTTAAAAACATTTACACTTGAACTTTCCTGCAAATAAGGGAAGCAGTCACAGAACAAGTTACCAGCCCTAATGTCCTGATTTTTATCTTCATTTTGGTGGGAAAGAGGGTTTGAATAAATGAGTGCCTTCATAGGGCTTTGCAAAACCAGCAGTTCCCCTTTTAGACCAGAAGATGGACTATTAATTCACAACACAGCACAGAAGGGTGTTCTTAATAGCAAAGCACTAAGAAAAGGAAAAGAAACCTAAGGAGCATCTCCTGTTGAGATGCTGTGCATGAGAAATCTGTTCTCCAAATCTGTCCTGAGCCTTTTTTCATTTCCATGATCTCTGTCCATCCTGCAGCATGCCTGGTTGAGAGATGTACACATGAAAATAATCCTGCTAATAAACAGTGCTGTACAATAATAAACTTAACAGTGAGGGAAATGTAGTGAAAAAGGGGGAAAATATTAGTTTCCCCTACTGTACCAGATTTATTAGTGTTCTGGTATCATAGAAGCACAGAATGATTTGGGTTGAGAGGGACCTTAATGATCATCTAAATTGGATCTTTATATAGAAATATAAATAGAAACATTTATATTTATAATATAAAAATATGGATTTGTATAGATCCAATTTCTTTCTGCCATTTGAGTAAGCATAATTTGGAGGAGGATTTTTTTTCCCACTGGTTGTTGAATATGTTCAGAAATTTATTTTAAGAAAGTTAAAATCCATATACTTGTGCTATGGAAGGACTGTCCTTTTTCCATTAGATGTTGAAGTAAACTTAGTCATCCTGAAGTAATTTTTGCTTTTCTGGACTTTATGCCCCATAAATGCAAAACTCTTCAGGGTCTTTCGTTGTAGTTCTTTAACCATCTTTGAAGTATCATTAGGAGATCCGGTCATGTGTTCATAATGTAGCAAATTGTTGCATTATATAATCTCTGTTTTGTTAAAACATGGATTTAGAGAAAAAGCATTTATTAAAATAAATTGGTGCATTTGTGTTTCTTACTTTTGGTTTGTTTTGCTATGCCGGAGTAGTTAACTGGATTTTATTAAATGTTTCATCTGTCATTGCACTTTATAGCACTTCAGGCATCTCTTGAAATAGTTGATTTCTCTTTCCCTTCATTCCATTATTTTCAACAAGCAATAATTCATCACTGAAGTAAAACACTTTCTGATTGTATATTGCTGTTTGGTGTGTCTGTTTATTAATAACCTTCTGTGCTTCCTTTGCATTTGCCTCATCCTCAGGTATTTGTACAAATGTAATAAGTAATGAGTACTTAAATCTTGGGCACACTTAGTACAGATGGAAAATTAGATCACTGGAAGTAGAGGAGTTCCACCCTTGACAAAACATTGTAGTTAAAATAATAATTAAATCCTAAGTAGTTTTATTACAGTGCTTTTGAGTATTTGAATGGATTATGCAAACAGCAGCACCCCTCTGAAATTGTATCTAAAAATTAAGATGACAGGTAGGTAAGAATAGTGTTGCAGCAACTTAAATTGAGGGTGTTGCACCTATTTCTTACAGTTTTACAGTCTCACTGCTTAAAAAATAGTGTTGTATAATAAGTAATGTATAAACCTTTTGGGGCACTGGACACAGAAGCATTTCTGTAGACTTACCCCTTTAAACCTCCATTCTTTGGTGTTTGTCCTCTGGGTTTTTTACTCTAAATGTGGCCACTTTTCATCTTGCAGGTTCTAGATGCATTAGGAAATGAGTGGAGTTTTGTATTGCAAATGTTGATGTTTTCTTGGCAGAGCTTTTGAAGATGGCACCAGATATCCCATTAAATATTAACATCAAGGAGCCCCGATGGGATCAAAACACTTTTCTTGGACGAGCCTATCACTTCTTCACTGTAACAGACCCCAGGAATATTTTGTTATCTAATACCCAACTGGAAAATGCAAGAAAAATTGTGCATGATTACAGGTATGACATTGATTATTTCTACTACTTGCCCCAGGAAGTCCAAGTCAATGATAAGTACATGGTGATATATTTAAAAGGAAATACTTAAAACATTGTATTTGTTGCAACACTCCTTATTCTCACTTCAGAGCTTGAAACCCCTTTATTTTTAATCAAATTTGCTGATGGATGGGGAAGTTATGCCCCTCTTCAGGGTTCTGAAATACAGAAGTGTCTAGTTCTGAAAACAGTTAATATGACAACAAAGCTTAAAACTTCCTCTTATGTGTAGCACTTGGAGCAATTGATTTCTTAAATAGTCTCAAAGTGAATTTTCATAGTTTCACACTAAATACCTCAGAAATTTTACCTCTACATTTTAGCTCTGAAACCTAGTGCAGGTTTGATTAAATAGATTCAGCCAACATAACCACTGCTGGGAGTTTTAATTCTTCCTATTTCACCAATCCATTTAAAAGCTGAGGAACCTCTACAAGATTACCTGAGAATCTTGATTAGAATGAACATCCCCAAATCCTCTGATGCCACATTTCTCACGGGAGTTTGCAGCATTTTATAACAGTTGTGCTTTTTGCTGTTGTACTATTTCTTAACCTGTCCCAAGACAAGGTATCGTGGCACCTGGCTTGACGGAAGATGAGTTGTGGAAAGCAAAATACATCTATGATTCAGCCTTTCATCCAGACACTGGGGAGAAGATGGTCCTGATCGGCCGAATGTCTGCCCAAGTCCCCATGAACATGACCATTGTAGGCTGTATGATGACCTTTTACAGGTGAGAGATGGCAATAAAACACACAAAACAGTTGTCTGCAAATTATAGAAGTGAAAAATCAATGTTGTTGTCAAGAGTTTCATTGTAAATATTTTTAAATGTGAAATTTTGCTTGCTTTTCCTCTTCTCTCTCCTCCTTCCCTCGTGCTGATTAATGGTTCTTTGTAGAAGTAGTTTTGAGATGAGCCCTTAGCCCTTCTCCTTCACCATCCCACTTTCCCTCATACTGGGAAATGTTCCAAAATACCATCTGTGTGGAGGACAAGGAGAAGGAGATCTCTGGGAATTTCCAGCCTTACTGGCATGCAGGGTGTTCTGACTGCCCTATAAGTACTTGGAATACTTCAGTCCATTGGTTGTAGAGTTCCTGCAGCTCCCCTGTGGTCCCTGCATTTCCTCAGTGATTGTGGAATCGCGAAGATAGAGAAGCCCACTGGAGCAGAGCCTGTCAGCGCTCTCTTACCAGGATGATGTTTCTAACATCTTTCTTGATGTTAGAAACACGTTTTGACACAGGATGCGGGAAGTGGTGGGAGCTCAGAGGAAACAGCAGCAGCCTTTCGGATGCTGAGATTGTACAAACTCCTGACACACACCCCAGTTTTGGATGGTGTCTATAAAACACATGTGTGCTTTAAGTTGCAGTCAAGAATATGAATCAAACCCCCAGCACAGCTGCCCATTCCCAAGCACTGCCTCCTGTTAACTGCTTGTTCTGTTATTATCTGTAACCCTTAGAAAATCTCTCTACCTTTTCTTTGCATTATCATTCAGGCTCTAAACTAGGTGATTTTTAAATTCTTCTTCTAGAGCAACTCTATTAAGTCAGCATCTCACTGACTGTATTGTTTCATTCAAATAAGCAAAAACTTCTGCATGGTTACTGCTTGTGGTGGCTTTTCTCAATCTGTCATTATTTTCTCATGCTGTTAATTCAACTGTGAGTTTAATAATAATAATGATTACAATTGTTTCTCTTTTCAAGGACGACACCAGCAGTGCTTTTCTGGCAGTGGGTCAACCAGTCCTTCAATGCTGTAGTAAATTACACCAACAGGAGCGGGGATGCCCCAATCTCTGTCAGGTCAGGCACTGAACCTCATAAGTCTGATGAGTTTAGAAGTTGCTTTCTGATGTACTTAAACATGGCTGTGTATTAAAGTTTGAGGTGAGGCGGGGATAGGTTTTTCCATCTGTACTAATGATTAATTTGATATGCACAGATGAGAAGTCTGAGAATGGCAGAGCCGAGAACTCCATTTCTGCCATTAAAGACAAACCTGAGCACCTTGATCAAAAACACTTAACAGGAGTCTGTGTTTCAGGGCTCAGTCAACCATTTGCAAGTTTTCCTCCTCAGTTTGGTGTCCTACCAGGATATTCCTAAGCTGATATTTTGTGGGGACCTTTAGTTGTGTCACTGTACCACCTTCTCAGTGCCAGCACACATCACACTGAGGGTTCATTTGCAAAAAGAGATTCCATCAACTGGTCTGTGCTTCTTTCTACTTGATGTCTAAAAAGAGACTATATAGATGCAGAAAGTAAGAAATCTTTAAGTAAGAAACTGAAAAAGGGGAAATTTAGGTTAGATAAACAGAAAAAAATCTTCCCAGGGTGGTGAGGCCCTGGTACAGTTGTGGCTGCCCGTGGTTCCCTGTAAGTGCCCAAGGCAGGTTGGACAGGGCTTGGAGCCATCTGGGATAGTGGAAGGTGTCCCTGCCCATGGCAGGGGGTGGAATGGGATGAACTTTATAGTTCCTCCCAAACCATTTTATGATTCCATTAATAGAAAACTGGAATTGCAGTACTTGACTTTCTGGTTTTGAGGCTGACTTGCTTAAAGATCTCTGGGAGCAAACCGTGGATTCCAGCATATAGAGACACCTCCTAGCTGGGAAGTATGTAAAGTGTGGTTTGGGGCAGGATGGGTTGGATTTGAGTGTTTGCAGCATAGCTGGTCTGTGTGGGCAGGGTTTGGTATGGCTTATTTTAATTATTATTATAGACATGGCCATGGAAATCCAAACTGATTTTACTAGGTTAAGCAATTAGGAAATCAAATAAAGAACTAACCCTTCAAGGTGTTCATTCAGATATATGAGAAAATGCTGAACAGGCAGCAATGCACAACCAGCAGAACCTGATTCAGTATTACGATGTGGCTTGAATATGATTTTTACTGCTAGTAAAATAAAAATGTTTAATTCAGTGTCCCACTTAGATCTTCCATCCCCACCTTATTGCAGTAGCACAAGAAAGCCTATTTAACTTCTGGGGGGATATAACTACGTGTGTAAAATGCAATTGTTTTTCAAAATGACACCAAAGTAGCTGTGCATGTGCAAACATTTTCATTTCTGTTTTAGCCAGCTGGGAACAGCCTATGTTTCTGCCACCACAGGTGCTGTTGCAACAGCCTTAGGACTTAATTCACTAGCAAAGGTATTGCTGCTATTTTTTCTCTTCTTACTAAACTGTGATGTCCTGTGAGGAGGTCCCAGCTCATTTGTCCTCTGGTGTATTTGTGTCGTGCACAGTTCCCACTGTGGAGTTGTTATAGCTGCTCCTTTCTTTAGATCCTGACTTCATTTTTTCCCCATGGAGTTGGGTTTATGCATATCTGTCAAACAGCCCTTTTTTGGTTCATGCAGACTCTATCTAATAAGGTGCCTTTTTTCCCAGTTTCTTTATTCACCTTTCAAAGCATCTAATAGCACTTGAAAATTAATTGGAGTTGTAATTGCACTTCCCTTTGATGCTACTAAACTCAGAATGGTTTTGCCACTCTCCTGCCACTGCTCACTCTGGAGAGAAGCATTTACGACTTATTTCTTGTTTGAATCTTGTTTTAACTCTGCCCCACCAGTGAGTTTTCACTGAATTTTAATGTAAAGGAAATAAGTCTGGTCTGTCATTAGCAGATGAAGCATTTCAATAAAGACAATGATTAAGTACATTTTTATTTTCCTTGTTTTCCCCCTCTGTGTTTTCCAGCGTGTCTCGCCTCTGATAGGGAGGTTTGTTCCCTTTGCTGCTGTTGCTTCTGCCAACTGCATCAACATTCCACTCATGAGACAAAGGTAGGAAAAAGAACAAAGATCACTCATGCTGGAAGAAAAGATGTTGTTCAGTTGATAGATCAGCATGTTACTAAATAAAGCACATTTTGTATCTTTGGCTCGTTTCAGAACCTTGCAGAAACCTCATGCGTGAGGTTTTGACTGGTTGTTTTTAACAGGTATAAAATAGAACATCCTCATTCTCTTCAGATAAATATCCAAAGAGTTCTTCAGTCTTGGATCTCAGAAACCAATTACTGGTTCCTTCAAAACTTTGATCACATGGACCTTTGAATACCAGCGACACTTTGGAAAAACAGAGACATTTCAAAAATGGTGCTTGAAATCCCACCTGCAGCACTTAGTCATAGAAGTCAGGCTCTGCAGTTCTGTTTAATCATCCAGGTGACAAAAATAAGCAGTTTGTCAGAAACAAATTTTTCTTATGTGTTGTGATTTTACTAGGAATAAGAATAGTAGCAGGGAAAAGCTATTATGAACACAAGGTTATGGGCAGAAAAGGGAATATTTAGACTTTGTATTTACAGTGGAAGTTGATCTGTGGTAGTATTTTATCTTTTATAAAATCTGAAAAGAAAAGGCAGCCCTCAGGATATCTGCTGTTCTCTCTGCTTCTCCCAGTATGAGTTTAACACCTAACCCTGCATTTGAGCAAAAGACCTAATAGAGAATAATGCAGTTACAGAAATCTAGTTTTGCTTGTGCTTCCTTTTATACTTTCAAGTATGTTCTTTGTGGTTGAAATGACAGCTCAGACTTGAATGCCAGGGGGGAATTTTCACAGAGCCTTCTGTTTCAACTCAGTGAAAATAATCTTCCTGTGTTCCATGAGCTGTCAGCTAGGACAGACTCCACTTCCAGAGCAGTCCAGAAAATTCCACGTTTCTGAATTAATGTGTAAAGGGTCCTCTCCCTTCCGTGGAACACAGAAAAAGCACATCTCCTTTCCTCCCCCTTGGAATGCTGTGACCAGATTCCCAACAGCAGATTGCTGTGACAAATATTCAGTTGGTAACTTCTCAACATGTTTTTCCTTGATCTTTCTCTGCCTTTTGAATATTTTTTTTTTGTGCCAAGGAGCATTACAAACATACTCACTTAGAAAATAAAACAAAACAGAATTGTTACAGTTGACAATTTTAAGGGGACAAAGATAAGGTGACAAAAAACGGTGAAAAAATAAGTTCACATCCATCACTGCTTTATATTTTTATCCCTTGTTCAACAGGGAACTCAAGTTTGGAATTCCTGTCACGGATGAGGATGGAAACAGACTGGGTGATTCATCCAAAGCAGCTCAGCAGGCAATTGCCCAGGTGGTGGTATCCAGGATTCTGATGGCTTCTCCTGGCATGGGTGAGGATAAATCCTGTGCAGTCCTGATTATCAATTCCTGCTGTGAGAAGGAGATTCAGTTCTATCCAAGTGATTTTCCACAGGGTCCAAATTACCTTACAGCTCCCCAGGCAGTGTTTGCTTTGCTGTGAAGAGCTTCCCCAGGGAAATGTGGAAACATTCTCAGTGTGTTGCACTGAACTGCAGCAGGAAAGCTCCTGGGATGTTTGTGCAGAAAAGATACAGATAGCAAAGGAATGGGAGGAGATTCCACTTTCTTGGAGTTGGTTTAGGTTCTCTGTAAGTGCCAGATGACTGACCTCAGGTTTAGTTACATTTGAAATTGCAGGTTTTGCTTATTTGGGAGAATTCACCTTTGTAAGTACCAATCCAGGTGGAAATGTGAAATGAAAACTCAGTGAATGACAAAAGGCTGTGAAAATTGTATTATGGTATTAATTCAGCTGAACAGAAAATGAAAACAAACTGCCTTTCTCTCCAACGTTAATGCCTTTTTTTATCTTATTTGCAGCAATTCCTCCCTTCATAATGAATACCCTGGAAAAGAAAGCCTTTTTAAAGGTTAGTCTTAGATAATCTATCTCTATGTATTTCATATCCAAAGTTAATATTTTAATGAATTTTAAATACTTCCTGAATCTTCATATTTGCCTCCCAAACACTGTGGGAGGACATCCCTGTAGAACTTGCTTTACAGCTGTCACTTTCCTTCTGCCTTTCTTAGAGATAACTTGGTTCTTTTCATCACAGTGCAAGGTAACTTTGAGAAAATAGGAGCATTCTTGTTACTTTTATAATTGTGCTTAGAACATTACCTCATGTGAAAGAAACCCTCATTGTACTGAGTCTTGGAATACAATTTATTGGGGGAAAAAAGAGCATTCTAATAATGCTGGTTTTCTCAAGATAGCAATAAGGAGGCCATGCTTACCTGCTGTAGTAGCAGTCTGAGTTTGGAAACAAAAATGATGGTAAAAATCTCTCTTGCAAATTATCCTTTAAAGTTTACTGGATGTAAAATGCAGAGTAGGCATAGAATGGGCATTCTTTATCAAAGATTATTTATTTCCTAGATTATTTTTATGCCAATGTGTGAAGTCAAATCCCTGGTGTTGGTAAATCCATTACCTACATCAACATTCTGCACTGTGTGTGCATGAGGGGGTAAAGAACAATAATGGAATTAGTTACAGGGTTGTCTAACACGAGGGAAATAACATTCAGGTGAGGAACCCTTTAATTCTTTACCGGTAAAGGGAGTTTCATCCTCACTGCTGATATCACTGATTTAATTACTTGGTAGCTCCAGGCAAAGCCTCTGCCTGTGAGACCCACCCAAGAAGCACAAGATAATCTGTCTCCTTCCTGTTAGAAAAAATTAGGAAAAAGGATCTGAGTCCCCAGGTCCTGCCTTGGAAAAGTTTGTGTGGGGACAAGGAGGACAAGCAGGGAAAGATTTTGTTTGGAATGGTTTTGTTTGTCTAAGATAAAGCTTTCTAAAGTGTTTAAATTTTATCTCTGACTGTTCCTGCCCTTTGTGTCTCTTGTGCAGAGTGAGATTACCCAGTTAGACACCTCGTTTGAAAGTGTTTCTGTTTTTATCAGGCAGGATCAGATTGCCTGGGGTAGTTGTGGCTGCCCCATCCCTGGAAGTGTCCAAGGCCAGATTGGAAAGGACTTGGAACAACCTGGGATAGTGAAGGGGGTGGAACTGGATGATCTTTAAAGTCCCTTCCAACCCAAGCCATTGTGTGATTGTTTTCCAATCTTAAAATTTCTTTTTCCCTAAAGTGCTTTGCTTCCCTTCCACTTTTAAAAGAAAACACTTTTGCTCACAGTGTAAAAGCAGGAAATGTGGCATTTGAGTTTCAGGGTAAAAATCAGTGTGTGCTGCTTTTATCTCCTGGAAGTGAGCCTGCAGGGCAGCCAAACACACCACAACTTGTGATACTGTGATATTCTTGAGAATGTACTGCCTGGAAAATTAACCCTTGTTAAAAAAAAATTAGGGAAAAAATTATTTTGTATGTATTTGACATGTGAGAAAAGTCACAAAGACATTGCCTGAGCTGACAATTACAATGTAACAAACACAATAACATTTGTGAAGAAGTTGCAGCAATCCTCAGGGTCTGGAGACAAAATACCTGTTGTTTTTGTGTGGTGTAATCAACATAAGGGTGTTGTGAATTTTTCAGATCAGCCAAAATGAGCGATTTCTGCAGTGACTACTCAGTGGTCTCTGGTCCCATCCTGTTCGTTTGTGCTCACCTGTGCTCTCCCTCAGCCTCAGAGACTGAATCCAGGTGAAGCACTGCTCTGCAGGTAGCCAGTGGTAACACCTGGTAGAGATTTAGTATTAAACCCATGAAGGAATGAGCTGCATTTTTAACAAGCAGCTTCTGCATGTCCTTGTGGAGTTTGAGAAGCACCATCCCAGCACTCCAGCACCATCCCCACACTGCTTTACTAACTCCATGGCCTCTGCTTCACTACCATTCCTGGAGATAATTCCTGACTCCTTGCCCAATCCTGTTAAGCAACAAAGAAGGCAAAAAAAAATAGGCAAATGGTCGTGAAATGATAAACTAAATTAGAAAGCTGGCCTGCAGTAAGACAGAGAGAAGGAAATGCTCCTGGGATGTTGGTCTCAGAGCAGCCTGTCATCCTGTGATATTTGGGGTAAGATGTAGGTCATGTAGCCCAACTCATCCCCCACATTCCCACAGTGTTTTGCACCAAGACATTGGTGTGAATTAAGAACATTCCCAGAAGTTATTGCTAGAAGATGTCTCAAGAATGTTCTCAGAACACAAGCACATATTTGCTGCTTCAAAAAGAAATTGCCTTGGAAAAGTATTTTTATCTGTAGAAGTGCTTTTGCCATAGCTTTCAACAGCACCTTTGGGGCCTGTTTATGTAATTATGCAGCATGGCAGTAATTGATTAGGCTGCATAATGTCTATTTTCATTATCCCTGTGGCCATACCCCTGACCAGCTCTGTGCAGAACCAAGTTATTTTAGCTGCTGCAACAGAAGGATCCATAAAGAGCCTTCCCCTGAAGCACAGGGTTTATAGATTTTACTTACAGGTAACTTTTCTCCTAAAGAAATAAATTGGGTTTTTTCCATAGAAGCTTATGAAAATCCCAATCAACACTAAAGCTTTAGTTTATATTACTACCCTTACGCAGCTTTAACTACAGTTTCTCTTCTGTTCTGTATATTGTATTAACATCCAAGTTGATTCTAGAAGTTTCCTTATATATCCTTGAAACAAGCTCCTTGGGATCTTTTAGTCTGCAATTAAAGTCTGTATTCAAATTGGTTACAAAACCAGAACAGAGAGCCTTTTCCTTCTAGCATTGTTCTTGAATGTCTTATGCCCTGAAGTCCTCCATGCATTTCTAATTTCACTGTCATTTCATGTATTTATTTTTTTGAAAGCAGGCATAGCTGGCCTGGGAAAGCTGACAGATTTTTAGATCCAGCGAAGGAAAGAGGCAGTTAGAGAAAAGGTGATTCTCCTTACGGCTTTTGTTTGCTTAATTATCATTTCTCCATTTTCTCTGTTTGCACTAACCACTAAAATGTCATAAAGACATAAATTAAATCCTAATTCACTGGGAACTGTCTTCTCCCAGAGTTAAATGATAGTTCTCTAACACAGTGAATTCTTCTGCTTTCTCTTGTAGTTTCTCCATTTTCTCTCTTTGTGGGGGTGTGCAGCCTGCATTTGAATTTTGTTTTATTGTTTTACATTGTTCCCTGGGCAACTCCAATTCTCAATTCTGACCTCCCATTGTTACTTTTTCCTCACCATCGTTCTGGATTAGTGCAGCCTGGTAACATTCTTGAAAAATAAAGGCTGTAATTCAGATCAAGTTGGCAAAAAATGTTCCAGCACATAAACTCCATGTTCTTTATGGAGTCTGTACTAGACACCTCTCTCTGAGATCAATTACTAACTCTGACAAAGGCATGAAATCATTTATTCCTCTCAGGGCACCTTCCAACAGCCTTTTCAGTTATAAAATTGTATTTGGGGCTTTTCTGTTACATCCCTTGGATCCCCCTCCCTCCCTTCTCAGAGCCAGTGCAGGGTTTGGCGTGTGTTCACCACCTCTTGGCATGGACTGTCACAGGGTATAATATGAAAATTTGGGGTGAATTTATCTCAGCTGAAGGTCAGATGGAAGTGTTTAGAGAATGCCAGGACAGCAAAGCTCTGCAGCTCTGCTGCCTTCACTCTTCACCCTTCTTGCTGTTGTTGTCTGTCCCCGTTTGTTATCTCTTGTTGCAGGTTATTGCTGAATTGCACAGTTCTTCCTGCACTCATTTCTGGATTACAGATTGACTCCATGAAATAAAAAAACGAGAAAAGAGAAGCAGTCTTCTACATTGTTTCTTCTCCCTCAGGCTCTGGAGAAATTTTTCTCCACACAGGCTCATTTTTTCCTGCCTCAGGCCCTGCTGTGACCTCCCTCAGCCCTGAGCTTTGTGCTCCTGAGCTTTCTACATTTCCTTTGTCCATTTCTACTCTCAAACAGTGCCCAGCTTTTTTTCACCATTTTCCCCTCTAACTTTCGTATCTTGAGAAATTCTTCTTGCAGAAACAAACATCATCTTCATTGGAAACATCATCCACTGTATCAAGTGATTTTTACCTCGTGAGCTGTTTTGTTTTAAAATTCCTATTGTGTCCTCATGGCAGCTGTGTCTGTCCTGCTCTTAGTGGAGGAAGAGGCAGCAGTGTCCACTGAACAGCTCTGGGTTTACTTCATTAGTAATGAATTTCAACTAAAATTCTACCAATGAGAGAGGGTGGATTCCTAAATAATTTTAAAAGCCTGCAAAAAAATTTCTTGGCTTATATTCAAGTTCTGCAAAAGTTACAGAATTAATGAGGCATGTGGGTTATGTGTTGCTTTCTCAGCTTTATTTTCCCAATCCTTCAACCCTTCTTTCCTTCAATAAAAGGTGAACTCTTGCAGAACTGGAGTGTTGCTACAGGGACAAGTTCCTGCACATCAGGGGAAATCATATGACAGGAGAAGGGCCTAAGAGAGGCAGATTTACATCTCCCTTATTTATGGCTGGTGGCTCTAAATGCAGGTTAAAATGCCACCAAAAGGGAGGAGCTGTAACCAGACTGAGCTCTTCCTTGGAATCCTTGGGCAAAATTCCCTGTGCCCTGCAGAGGTGTGGCAGCACCACTCCAGATTTCAGCTCTGTTGCAACTGTGGGCTTGTGAGAATGAAAGCAAAGGCCCAGGAGCTGATCCTGAGTCCAAGAGCCACACACCTATTGGAGTTTCTAAGGGAATTTTACTCAGGATCAATGTGTTCATTGATTCCCCAGGGAATTTCCTTGCTGCTTTCCAAAGGGATTTGGCTCAAACTGGAGCTCAGCATGAAGCCACGCTGGTCAGGCTTTTGCCTTCACATCTCAAGAGTCTTTTAGGTGCAATTCTGTCTCTTGTAAAACAAGAATTCCCGGCAAGGTGAGAAGCAGGGAGAAAAGATTCCAAACTCATTGTGTGTGGTTTTATTTTCAACAGAAATTTCCTTGGATGAGCGCTCCCATTCAGGTTGGATTAGTTGGAATGTGGTAAGTGGTTTCTTTGGGTTGGGTCTGCTATCTTAAGAGATACTTGTAGGGGTTTGGAGAATGCAGCAGTATTTGCTTTTTTTAAAGGAAAAAAGGTTGAGAGAGTTACTAAGGGCACAGCAGTTATTTCCATCCCTGTAACTGGTAAAATATCATGTTAAAAACAAAAAAGCCGTTAGCAGGGAAGAAGCTGCCAAGAAAAGCAGAGGGAGGGAGAAAGGGAGTGGCAAAAAAAGGAATGTGGCAGTTTGATTAGAAAAGATGCTTTGGCTGCTACCTCTAAACAAGTCAGAATCTCATCCTGGAGGTTGATGAATTCTTGAAACATTTGGTTAATAGGATTTAATTTGCTGTGTTCTGGCATATTTTGGTGTCCTGCACATGAAGGTAAAACACCGTAAGGAAATCAAACGGTAATTTTAGATGAATTTGGGAGTGTAGTATTGAAACATTTAGTGCTATTTGTAGGTAAATGATTTCACAAGGTGCAATGCAGTGAGAAATAAAAGTTACATTGCACTTTGTGGAACTTTATCTCACTGTGTACAGAAAACAAGAAGGCTTTTTACCTAAACCATGTGTATAAGATTCTTGAATTCCATTTTAGCACCCTAAATATTGTAAACCTGGTTTTGTCTCCTCTAGTCTCGTGTTTGCAACTCCCCTGTGTTGCGCACTGTTTCCTCAGAAAAGGTGAGTACTGTTGGGAATTATTCTCACTTTAATGTTATTCCAGATCCAGTCATGGTGCTGCACACAGACACAAACACGAGATCATTGCCTGCTTAAGCACAGTTTTAATTCCCATATAACAAAGGTGATAAACAAGAGAATATACAGAAAAGTAATAACTACGTTATTCATCAGTAATATATAATAGTTGTTTACAAACCCCAGCAGCTCAAGAGGAGTTCTGTACAATATATTTATGTCCAGTAAGGTTATGAATGCACTAAATACAGTCAGAGCCCATTTTATTTTCAGCGGAAACTCTTCTAGTTATACAGAAGAGCACTGGACTATCTGTGCTTTTTTATTATTAATAGTTTTCCAGACTTTTTCAACAATACAGAAATAGTACTGAAAGCTGTCTTAGAAAGAATATTCATTATAGCTGAAATCATTATGAAATCTGAATTAGTTACTTAACAAAAAACTTAGCTCAATTTGGTAGTACGGACAGGACCTTAAATTCAGCTGTCCCTCTCATTTTAATAGTGGTTGTCTGAACTCAACAAGCTGCCAGATGTACTTTAAACAATCCAAGCTTGAGCTGAGTCCATTAAAATGTTGAACAACTGAAGCAGCTTTTGACTTCCAGAAAACA
The DNA here is from genome assembly GCA_013397095.1 of Sterrhoptilus dennistouni. NCBI lineage: Eukaryota > Metazoa > Chordata > Aves > Passeriformes > Zosteropidae > Sterrhoptilus > Sterrhoptilus dennistouni. Next base: position 95,862 of record VWZU01004420.1, on the reverse strand, counting down.
ATAGGCAATTCTCAGTGTTGTTTGAGTACAACAAAGCTGCCTGACACCATCTGTCTCCCTGCTTGGCCTAGGACAGAGGACTGTGGTAAACAAGTGTCACTAGGCTACCTGGAGATGACTTAACAAACCAGCCCAGCACACATGCTACAGTTCTTGATTTCAGCCAGGGCTCTCCAGGTCAGAGGAAGATTAGACCTTGAACTGTGCTCAGGAAATTGCAGCTGTTCAAATGACCTGGCAGCTTAGTTCATTTTGCTGTGGAACCAGCTCTCATAAAAACAAGCCTTTTATTCAACTGAATAAACTCACTTAGTAAACTAAATAGGCAAATATATTATATTGAATAAAAAGTCTTTTAGGAAGGTAAGTTTCTATTGCCAGCAAGAACCTAAGCAATGAAGTGGATCCTTATCCTCATGGTAGTACCAACAGCCCTTTCCTGACTCCACAGACTATCCCAGTGCCTGTGGAGCAGGGATTCATGTGCCCTGGTCTGTGAGCCTGCTTCCTTGATGAGATGTTTAAAAAGATCTGAAACCTCTTTTGTCAATGTAGGAAGTTTAACCAGATGCATTGTCCATCTTATTTTCCCTTCTGGTGCTTGTTTGATGTAACCCCTTTACTGTTTCTCTTGCTCAGTTCGATGTCCGTGTCAAGCTTGGAGCCAGATTTGCAAGCCAGGATCAAAGACAACAACTCTGACCTAGAACGAGTATACTTCAATAAAGGATTATAATTCAAGGAAGGCAAAGTATCTTTCAAGGAGAAACTTGTGAACTTATTTTTTGAATTGTGTGCCAACATAGACAAGAACACACCTTTATCTTGTCCTTTTGTTAAACAAGTTTGATCGTCTGCATTGTTTTACAGTTAAAAGACTCCTCAGTGTAGTGTGTAAAGTACGTAAGGTCACTTTGTCCACTTTGGTATCGACTGAAAGTTTAAACCTACATATGCAGAGATGTTTACATAAGTTCTCAAGCAGCTACAATAACAATAAACAAGCGCACAATGAAAACCAGATGCAATCATATTGGATTTGCCACCTGTTCCAGTAATAGCGGGGCAGGGACCTTCTTTTCAAAAGTCACAGAGCAACTGAACGAAGTTGCCACCCTCTGGCAGCCACAGGCCGGGTGGCTGAACGTGTCAGGATGTTGTGCAGGAAGGGCTTTTTGCCGGGAGGCTGATTGGGCTGCAGGTTCTCCCTGTTGGCACAGAAGCGTTTCTTGAGGGCGGAGGTCGGCGGCGCCTGCAGCTTCTGCACCGTGTGGTACTGCTCAGCAATGCAGGCCGCCTTCTTGCGCAGGTCCAGCTTCACCAGCATCATGTTGTTCTGCAGCTCTGCCAGGGTCTGGTCCTGAGGAAGGCAGGGCAAGAGATATTTAGATTAAAAGTATCAAAGCATAGAAAGAAAAGCCCACTCCTAGTTGGAACAGACTTATAAGATCCTCTTGTTCTCTGCATTTAGTAAACCGGGTTGCTCCAAGCCCCATCAAACCTGGCCTTAAACGCTTCCAAGGATGGAGCAGGCACAACTTCTCTAGGAAATGTGTTTTCAGTGCTGAAGCACTCACAGTTAAGATTTTTTTTTTCTTAATATCTAATCTAAATCTCAGTGTGAAGCTATTCCCCCTTGTCTTGTTATTCTCTGCTCTTACAAGAAGTCCCTCTCCAGTTTTCTGGTAGGCTCCCATCAGGTACAGCGACAAGTTGTCTTAAGTCCCTGGTTACTGTCAGCTGAGGAGGATAAACTGTCTTTTGCCAAAATTCACTAACTCTTCTAAATAAGACCATGCATAAAAGCTTCTACTGTCAACAGTGTAGCAGTTCAGTAACACAGAGGAACAGTAAGGGTGGGACAAAGCTGACTCCATCCTGCTGCAAATATGCTGCCATAGCAACCGTGATGGAGTGGATAAGGAAATGAGAACTCTGAATTCTCCTATTTTAAGTGCAGGCTGCCAGTTAACAAGAACAATTTGGGTCTCCTGTGGAGAGGTAAACACACAACTGACTCAGCCATTGAAAAAAATCAGCTGTAGAGCTCCCTTCACAAAAATATACAGTACATACTAACAAACATTAAATCATTTTTATTTGCAGCAGCAAGAACTTTGGTTGCTGTGATTATGGCAAAGCACACAAACTAAACCCCTCTCCCCCATGCAATCCACACCAAAGCAGACACATCACCTGTCTTGCCAGGATGTCATCACACGTGCCCAGGGCTTCTCGCAGCTTCCCTGCCCCTGTGCTGTGGCAGCACGCCCGCTCCGCAGACTGGAGGGACTCCCCAATTTTTTGTAACTCTGAACGCAGCAATCTGACGTTCTAGAAGAGAGAGGTTTAATGCAACAGGCTGGTTTTGGCACTGCTCTGCAAACAAAGCTAGTCCAAGGTAATTCAGACATGCAGCACTGAGGGAGGATCCCATCTGAGTGATCACAGATACCACAACCTTCAACAGTTCTGTAAGTTCAACAAACCCATTTCATTTGTTTAAAAACCTGGAAACAGCAGCCCCAAACACTATTTAAGCTGACAGCCACTTTGCCCTGCAAGTGTTCTTTTCTGTACCACAAAACTGGATTTACCTTCTGTCCATCCTCCAGCTTCCTGTCCACATCCATAGTAATGGGTTTTGCAGAGGGAGGTGGCTCCACTAATTTCTGGTACTTGCGCAACTCTAGGAACAGACAAAAAGTAGTGAGCAACAGGACATTGGTCAGCTTTCAGTATTCCTGAAGCTCAGGACTTCCCTTGAAGCTGGAAAGACCTTTGAGTTTGTGCAGAAAGGCACAAATGTTTCAGGCTTCTCCCATTCGCTTAGACAAAGGGACTTAAGAACTTGAATGGAAAGATTATCCTGCCCTGTAGTCCATTCTCCTGTGAAAATGAAGTGAAACTGTCCAACCAGCACATTATTCCTGTCATCTACAACTCAAATAATGTTTTCAGGGTGTCTGGATCCAACGTACCCTGAAGAAGGTCTCTCTAACCCTGCACAAGGATCTCTCAGCATGGTTCAGAACCGGTGCAGCGTTGCTGCCGTACCTGTGCTTGTGGAATTCAACTCCTTTTGACACTGCTCCAGCCTGGCTTTGGTGTCTGCCAGCTCCTGCTGCAGAGCAGACGAGGTGGCCACTCGCTTGGATCGACGTACACTTTGCTCTGTGTCCTTTTGTTTGGTATCCAAGCTCTCCAGTTTTTGTTTGGCCTCCTGCAGAGCAGCTTTGAGCTCCAAAATCTCCTCATCACGCTCCTGAGAAAGGAAGTTTGTTCAGATAGTCAACAAGATTTTTGTGGCACAACTTGTCTGAAAGTTTCTATGTCTTTATTCCTGGAGAATTTCTCAATCCCTCACTTCACTCATTGAATCCAGCCTTTAAGGTCCTTTTAAGAGAGTAAAGCAAACCCACTTCCTGGGAGCCTAAACTGCTTTTTTACAGGCTCTGAAGAGGGATTGTTCTGAGAGCTGGCATTTTCAGAGCAGTCTGCAACAAGTCCCACAGGTCACTCAAATGCCATAGGCATGCAAATATGGACAGGTCCATACCCATCATCACAAAAGAGCAAGAAGAGAAATTTGCACAATTTGTGTGAATCTGAAGACCCCAAATCAAGCCACTAGTGAAAAGAGTATGGGGGGAGAGAATCACATTGAATGAATGTGATTCTCTCCCACATGAAGTCAGGATGGCTGTACATTAACTTCCAGATTGAGTGTTCAAAATTAGGAAGCCTAGTGGGCTACATAAAGTAGGAGACAAGAAGCAAAAATTGTGGATCAAGAGATGAAATAATATCACCAAAAATACCTCAGATCTTTGCATAAAGATCTTCCTGGATTCAAGTACCCATAAGTCCCCTCCCAACCCACTGCCACTTTCCTTATGTCATTGCATTGCCCTGAACAAACCTGCATCTTCTCCTGGTAGTGGTCAGTCAGCAACTCCTTCAGGATGGTCATTTTACCCTCATACAGTTCCTCGAGCTGCTCTCTCTGAGCATCCACGTGTTGGCTACAAAGAGAACAACCAATTCCATGTCAGGAGCTGGCAGCTCTTGGTGCTGCAGCTCATCCTGAGCAGAGGGAGGGGAGAGCAGCACAGGTTGTACCTCCACCACTGCTCCTTCTGCTGCATGTGCTCCAGCATCTCGTTGCAGATCTCCTCGCGCAGGCGCACCTCGAGCTGCAGCTTCTTCTGCCGCTCCTGCACCAGCAGCTCCCGTGCGGCTTCGACCACACGCAGCAGGTCCTGCAAGGGGAACACAGCTCCACTGCCCACACTGCACAACAGGGTTAAGACCTGGAGTAAACTAAGTGATCCCATGTATGCAGGATGCAGTGATCTAGATTTAAGGGTTTAGTCACTTGGAAAGAAAAGTTGCTCAGGTTTGCCACCTTGACAGTGTGAGTCTCTGTAGGGGTATGATTTCATTTTGATCTTTCATCTATCCCAACTGCCTGCTTCGAGTATCTAGGAAGTTTGATTGGTTTTTTTGGTTTTTGCCCCATTTAGCCTCCTGTTCTGTCTGTTTTCTAGATTTCCCTTGCAGAGAAGGAATTATAGGCCTGCACCTGCACTGTAACTGCCACTGTTCCACAGATGACAAAGTGCTTCCAAATTCAGCATGTGTGTCAGATTTAGACCAACCATAGAAGGGATTCCCAGTTTCCTGGGTCCTATATCCTTCTGAGGTTCTGTGTCATTTCTCTTGGCATAGTGCTGAGCTCCAATCCCAGTTCCCCAGGTCAAAGCTAACAGTCGTGTTTCTTGACCTTGCATCCACATAAAAGGCTGTAAAACAAATCACAACCCACCTTCTTCTCATACATGGAGACGTCTGCCTCATCCTCAGTGTCTTCTTCTGATTCCACATCTTCCTCTTGCTCTGCCTCTGGACCCTGGCTGGTTCGCCTGTTGTGTTCTTTGATGATGGATTGTAAGGATGGAAGTCCCAGCTTTGTAGGAGGTGCCTGAACAAGCTGAAGGGAAAAAAAACCACCATTATCAATCTGCAAAGCCTAAAAATTGTGTAGTCTTAAACACAACCCCTCTTTGCAACCTGCCAGCCCTTTCAGTTTAGCAGAATCTGGAAATACTCTGGAGGTAATAACCACTGGAGAAGCATAGGAAAGGTGTACAAGCACGTCCCCTCTCCTTGTGGTGGGAAGGGGCCAAGTCCCATAGAAGCAGGAGAAACCCAAGCTAGCCTGACCATGCCATGATCCTGGTGTGTGTTACTCACCTGGCTGGCGATGGCTGAGAACTTGGCCACGTACAGAGTCTCATCATAGGTGGATGCACACTGGTTGATGTTGACAATCATGCAGGAACGCCCGCGCCCGGTGAAGAAGCCCTGGAACACGCGGGTCAGTTTGCTGTCCCGGAACGGAACCACCGCCTGCTTTGTCCTGTGGGAGAGACAGCAGTGAGCTGGGAAAGCAAAACAAAAATGCCCAAACCCTCCCTCTGGAGGTGTGGATGCTCACTTGGCCTGCTGGTTCTGGCGGAGGGCGGCGATGCAGCGGCCCAGGGTGTGCAGGGAGGTGTTGATGTTGTTGGCTTCTTTCATTCGGTCCCCGCTTTTCTGGTCCTTGCAGCGCTCAGACCCCGCCAGGTCACACAGGGACAACCTGAGGGAAACACAGGGATAGTTACATCACCTACGGGGTTTGTCCTGCCATAATAGCAGGTTTACAGTTCAGACACCCTACAGTCACCTTCCCAGCTTCCCCATAAGGGCACGGGCCATTCTTTTGGGGTGCCTGGGCTGTTGATGGATGGAAGGGCCTGCCTTAAGTGTAGGTGTTACACAAACTAGCAGCAAAATGAGCTTTGAAGTGCCAACTTCAAAGATTCTTTGCCAGTCCTCAGAACAGCCACTTTCCAGATAAATACATCCCAGGAACAAGCACCAGAAGCACTCAAATCAGCCCTGCTGCAAGGGTAAGGATGCTCACATTTACCTTCACTCAAAGATCCTGAGAACTACCTCAAGTTGCACCTTGCAGTACTCCTCAAACTCCTGTCACTTCCAAGATTTAACACTGGGAGCATTTATTCCTTCCAAGTGCTTTCAACAGTACCATCAAGATACTTCCCATACCCCAGGTCCTCAACCAAAGAGACGGGAAAGTTGAGATTACACCCAAATCCTAAAAAACGTGAAACTTACTCGCTGATTTTTGGAACAACTTCACTGCCACCTCTTTGCAAGTGCAGAATCCGAATGGAGAACACACTGTGACTGTAAAGAAACATGTAGATTTAAAATTAAAAAAAAAAAAAGGCAAAGTTTAAAAGCCTCTCAGAATTGTATTTCTGCCTAAACAATCCCTCCCTCTTCAGACCTGCGGCTGGAGTTCTGGTTCATATGGGTGCTCGCAAAACTCTGGTTTTTCCGACCCAGTTTCAGGAGCTTCCAGGCCTCATCAGCATCCCGGACATTGATCCAGTTCAGATCTGGAAAGCAAGCATGCATTGGGCACAGCAGTTGGCAGACTGACAGAAAACTTATCTCAGCCCCAACTTCACCACTGCACATCCTTGACAACAACAAATTTAACAATCCTGTAAATTCTGACATCAGATTTCTCTGTGGGGCTCCCCAGCACATCACTGTGAAGCCTCCTACCTACTCAATCCTAAAGCCTTCCAGCAGGCCACTAAAGCTCTCAGCTCTCTTGCAGGTGGACTCTACCTTTCACATAGGGGCTGCCAGTCTGGTCCTCGCAGAGCCGCAGAGTTTGCCGCTTGCGGTTCTGCCCAGGTACAGCTGGTTCTAACAAGTCGTAGATTAACTCGTTGTAGATCTCAAAGAAGGAGACCCAGATGGAGAACTGCACATCTCCTGTGCTGGTGAGTGAAATGCGATCCAAGTCAGCCCAGCAAGGGCCCAGTTCTGGGGAAAAAGAGGAAAAAAAGAAGGAAAACAAATCATGACTGCAGCTTTTCATGAGTCCAACCAGAATGGTTTAGCTCTAGCGTGAGATACTTTCTTCAGCAAGAAAACCACCTCAGAAACAAATCCTTCTGTTTACCTCCTCCCATTTGTATTTATTCTAATGCCCATCCCCAGTGAGACAGCCTAAAGTTTCCTTTTACAGTATCACCTCCTCTGTGTAAGGACTTTTATATACTCTATTTTGACTTCAGAAATACAAGATATTTCAAACATGAACTCTTGCCAGCATAACTGAAGTTTTAGTCCTTGTTATTTCAATCACTCTATGCTTCTGAATACCTAAGTAGCTGATACTTCCTGGGTTTGATACTCAGAGCACAAATGCTCAGGGCAGCCTGTCACTTTGGCATCCTGCTTCCCAGCAATCCCCATCTCACAGCAATCAGCTGCTCAATAACCACATTCCTTCGGAATGAAATGAGTGTCGAGTAATTTTTCACTTCACAAGGCTTGGTTATTATGGAGTGGTGAATTCTTCTGATACTGACAAAATATATGCACAGGGTTCTTCTGACGTGACATCTTTCAAAGGGAAAATCTGTGATGCTAGAGCACCTTTCTCTCTTACCCACAACACAGCATCCCAACAACCATCACCCTTTTCTTCCCCCATCCTCCAGCAAAGAGAAGCAGGTAGTACACAACAGGCTTCCATAAATACCTTCTGTCTGGCTGAGGTCTGAACGGTTGGTGAGTTGGCTGGATGAAGACAGACCAGCAACTCCACTGTCAAAACTGCCACTGGTAGTGGCCTGGAGCTGAGATTCAGCACTGTGACTCCTCTTCAGTGGCGTCAGCAGCTCCTCCTTGAAGGAAACAACGAACAAGAGCACACAGGTAGTATGACATTACCCCTTCCCTCTTGCTACTGAACCCCCAGAGGCCCAGTGCTTACCTCCCAGAGACCCCCCTGCAGCATCATCTGCTTCTTGGTCTCCTCCTGCCGCACCTGCCTGCTGTCCAGCCAGGTCACCTCGTTGGAAAAGGCAGGCTTCAGGTCCATGGCCTGGTACAGCCTGTCCCCAACACTGTTGAAGATGGTTGCCAAGGAGCGAGGCAGGATCCCCCCATCCTGGGTGGTGCCTGCAGCCAGAACAGCAGCAAAACTGAGGATTCAGAGGCAGAAGACAGAAAACAGCTCCTTCAACAGGCCCCACAATACCTGGTGCTTTCCTTACCCTGAATGGTGTGAGTCTTCCCTGAATTGGTGATGCCATAGGTATAAACCAGACAGTTCTGCCCACTCAGCACATCCTTTACCACCTGCTTCATTGTCTCATCAAAGAATGATTTCTGCCCCACGTCTGGTCCAAAAATCTGCAAACCAGACACAGGAAAAATGGCTTCATGTAGATCTTTTCTATGCTTTGCTGACAGTTGCTCAAGTGATATTACATGGTCCTTTGTTCCCTGCACTAGCCATGAGCAAGAGATCCAGCAGCAATTCCAGCTGAGCCCCCCACAAAAATAAGCTACTCATTTGTTTACTCTAATAACATTTCATATCACTGCAGCCCCTAATCTGTTTAGAACCTCATGAACAGGAGTTTGCCATTTGCTGCCAAAAAAAGAGTTGTCAGAAACAGCTTAGAAAGAAAGAAACTAATAAAACAGCCACTAAAACATGAAGTAGAAAGGATCGTACATGACTGCAGAGTTCATGCAGTGCCTTGGGGTCAGTGGGTATGAATAAGGCTGCTTTTCAAGCTGCAAGGCTGGTTTAAGCTCAAATCACTTCCAGATGGGTCATTTGTCCCAGTTACCCACCCGGGTGAAGGAGAATCTGTGCACTGCTTGTCCCACTCCTCGCTCCGTGCTCCGCATGGTGAAGGAATTCTTTGGAGCTTTTAAAATAAGGGTTTCTGAGTTCTCAATACAGACACAGCCCTAAAGAACACAAAAAAATCCATCATTGCAGGGGCTTACAGGAGGACAGACAGCAAAGGGAAACAGCATCTCCCAGCAGGCACACAGCCACCTCAGACTCTGCTGCTTTCAGTGTCTCACCTGGTCTTCCCCCTTTTCCACTTCTGTGGATTTCAGAGGTCGAACTCTGAGGTAGACCTTTAATTTTCCATTATTGTCTTCAGCTACAGCCTGCAATAATTAGCACAAGTTAAATATGGCAGCCAGAAAGGAAGCACACAACCCCCCATCAAAACACTGAACAGGAACCACAGTATGGAAAACACATGTTGGCTGTGCTGCTAGTGCTGAGGAACTTCTCTGCTCCCCAAATCACCAGCAATGCCAGAAGCTTTCTTGGGCATTTTTGAGCACACCAGCATTTTTTTTTTATTATTTATCAAATGGATTAGACCAACAAGCCAAAGGCCTGACCCCAAAACCAAGCATCACCCCAAGTGACACTTGCTGCCCACTGCTCTCCCAGGAACTGCTCCCCCCAATGCAGAATTTTGTTCCTGCCTCTTCTGAAGAGTTCTGTTGTTTCTGTATCACGTCACCTCTGTATAGAGAACAGCAGGTATGAGTGAAAACGCTGCCCTGTTTGTGACAGAAGAGCTCCAACCTCACCTGAGAGTCCTCCAGGTTTGGGGAGATGGCAGAGAACTCCGACAGCAGGTCCTTGCGCACGTCGGCCCCAAACCCCGCTGCCGTGGACTCGAGCACAGGGGAGACTGCAGCCTCATCGTCAGAAAACAGCCCTGGGGAGGCGAGTGCTTGTGCCATGGTGCCTCACACGGCTCCTGGGGAAAAACGGGCACAGGTCAGGGTGATGTTACAGCAACCCAGGTGTACAACCCCCTGCCACATCCATCAGTCCCCACAAACACGGATCCCCACGCGGAACGCTCCCTACACACAGAAAACTGATTGTAAATGTGCACACCTACACACCGCCTGCACACGGGGAAACCACACAGCACCCCGGACACAGCCCGGGCGCACACAGACACTACCCAGGACTTCAAATCCCCCTCCTGGACACACGGAGACCACACGGGACCGCTTCGTGCACAAAGACCACCTCTACCTTTAACACACGGAACCAAACACACCTAACGCAGACACCAAGCACCACTCAGGACACCCCCAAACCCACACGCAGCTCCATACCACCGCCCCCCTCCCCAGCGCCACGCGAGGTCGGGCCGCACTCACAGGACTCCGCAGACACCGCTGACTGACCGCTCCGGCCCCACCGCCCCTCACGCCGCCGCTCGCCGACACTCGGCGTTTCAAACCTCGCCGCCGCCCGCTCTGCCAATGGGAGCGCGGCATGTGCCCTCCCCGACCAATCAGCGCCCGTCATTGGGGGAGAGGGGGCGGGGCTCGCATAACCGGCCTCCCGCGAGGG
>VWZU01004420.1:56618-85445 GCA_013397095.1 Sterrhoptilus dennistouni | reverse complement strand
AAGGACCCTCCTGGGAAGAGCCGACGGTGGGGCAGAGCGAGGCGGGGCCAATGAGTCCTGGAGGGGCGGGGCCAGAGTCTGGGAGGGGCGGGGCCAGCCGTGGGAGGCGCCGGTTCGAGTCCCGCTGTGCCCGGGCGCTGCCCCCGCGCACTCCTGCCCTGTCCCGCAGAGCACAAGCTGCTGAGCGCCGGCCCCACCGAGCCCTGGTCCATCCGCGAGAAGCTCTGCCTGGCCTCCTCCGTCATGCGCAGCGGCGACCAGAACTGGTACGGGAGCGGGGAAGGCGGGCGGCATGTGCAGAGCACCGGGGATGTCACTCCGCTGCCTCTGTTCAGAACAAAGATGGGGTGTAAGAGGTGTTGAAAGCGGACCTGGACAGGCATTTTGGTGCCTTCATAACTGCTGTGTAAAAGTAGAAGTGTGTTTAATCAAAATAATGAGCAATGAGAGTTGGAGGGAGACTTTGGAGAAAGACATGAAGTGTCAGGACAAGGGGGAATGGCTTCTGACGGAGGGTTAGGCTGGAAATTAGGAAAAAAATCTTTACTGTGAGGGTAGTGAGGCACTGGAAAGGGTTGCCCAGAGAAGTTGTGGTCTTGATGATCTTTAAGGTCCTTCCCAACCCACTCTATAATTCTGCGTTCATAGTTAGATGAGGTGTGTTGTGGATAACAAAGACAGGTAACAGATTCCTGTGCACTGAAACATGTAGCTCTGTTTTTCTGTACATTTCCCCTCACTAAAATAAGGGCTTTGTAGAAATGTAATCGTGTAACCAGATGCAAGAATCTTGCTTTTCAAAGCAAAGGAGTGAAGTTGCTGTTTATTAGAAGCAAGCAAATATTTTTGAGGCCTGTGCAACTCCTTGATGAGTTCATTGTTTAGCGGGGTTATTCAATGATATTAAGAGAGGTTTTCATCTTTTCTCTGTGTATTGATTGGGGAAGAAGGTAAATTAATGGTGACTTGCTATTTCTCTCCCACAGGGTCTCAGTCAGCAGAGCCATCAAACCTTTTGCAGAGCCAGGACGCCCACCTGACTGGTTTTCCCAAAAGGTAAAAACACTGTCATTTGAATCTTGGACACCAAATCTCTGCACAATCAGAAATGCCATATTGGGGATGAAATAAGGATTAATTGTTTTGTGCTTTATCCCCTTCACAGTTATTAAGTAAGACTAACTAAAGAGATTCTTTATCAGGCATGTGATTAAGCTGTGAATGGGAATTTGTGAATGTCCCTGTATTTTGGTGTGTCCAGCTGTTTGGGCAAACAAATTGTCCTCTGACTTCCTTTGTTTCTTCTCAGCACTGTGCATCTCAGTACTCAGAGCTCCTGGAGACCACGGAGACCCCTAAGTGAGTACAAAGTCTGACCCCAGCACAGCCTGCAGCAGCTCAGGGGGGACTCGTGGGTTCTTAGAGCAAAGTCCTTCTCACTGTTAAATTACTTTGGCCCCCACCCAACTCCTCCCAAAAGGAGCTTTTCAGAATGTGTGAAATAGCTGTTGTGGGACAGTGGGATCAGGGATTGTCAGACGGGAAAGATAATATTTATTTGGCTGGAATAAAACACTGGAGGTTGGTCTTACTGATCAGAAGTTTTATCATTCAGAATAGGGATAGAAAAGAGGAGTGAGAAGGGAGATGTTTTGTATTTGTCACTATTTTGCAGTGGTTTCTTTCAGTTTTCTTATCAGTGTTATCACTACAGCTGTGTGATCTCAGTTATTTACTGCTCCTAATTCCAGGCTTTTTGTTTGGGGACTTCACATGGTATTAACTTAAATATGGGGAGTTTAAAAGTAATGTGTGTGTGTGACTGATTTGTTTGTGAATGATCTTCAGCACTAGAGTTGCAAAATCAAAGGGCTTAGTAGAGCCAGTCAAGAAAAAAAACAGATGTTTCTTCTTGGGGAGAAAAGAATTTTTTAGTGAAGTGGAAGGATTTTTTTCAGGTTGAGAATTTTTAGTAGACTTGCATCTTTGATCTGTTGCTGAAGACTTTAACACTGGCTGAATTAGCAAAAATGTGCTGAAAAGATTGTTTGAACATTGTGCTGTCCAATATCATTTAAGGGATTTTGAGGAAGTTGATTTTTTTTTTTTTGCATGAGTGTGTCATGAATGACAGAGAGCAGCCATTTTTTAAAGAGGAACTGGATTCTCTTGTGAATGGTGTCTGAGTTTTTCTTTTCTCTTATTTTGTAGAAGAAAACGTGGTGAGAAGGGAGAAGTTGTGGAAACTGTGGAAGATGTTATTGTGCGGAAACTGACTGCAGAGAGGGTTGAGGAGTTGAAGAAAATCATTAAAGAAACACAGGAAAAATACAGGTACATGACAGAGGTGTTAAAATGTTGCACTCCTGACAGTCCTGTCCTGAAAAAGTAGTCCAAGTGGGATGGTGTTTGGGGTGAAAATGCTGCTTAAGGTCTCCAGTTCAGTGATCAGAAAGTAAAAAGATTTTATGATTCCAGGCAACTCAAGAAGGATGCAGAGCTGATCCAGGCCGGACACATGGATAACAGACTGGAGGAGCTGTGCAATGAGATTATGATGTGGGTTATTGAATTATTTCTTCTGACATTGTAGTTTCCTGACGTTCTGTCCAGCATCTCTTGCTCCACATAGTTTGGGTTAAGAGAAATGGGGCATCTGGGCACATGCTTTGGCCTCTGAGGGGGGACTGAGCTTGAACTGGGGGATACCAGCTGGTGTGGAGCATCCTTTGGAGTTGCTTAGTAAAGAGTTTGGCCATGGCTTGCAGAACTAAGTTTGCTCCTTCCGTTTTGACAATCATCTGGAAGTGAAATTTCCAGCCCAGTGTGTCATTCTCTGGCTCTGCTTCTTGCCTTGGGGGATTTGAGCCTGAGTCCACAGGGGTGGTTTGATGTTGTCTGGAGATAATAGGGTGGGGATCAGTAAAATGCATTTTGAAGGGGCAGTTAAAGGGAGCTGAGACATCCTGTGACAGATTTTTGTTCTTTATGCAGAAAGAAAAAAATGGAAGAGGAGGAGGCAGAAGTCAAGAGGAAGGCTACAGATGCTGCTTATCAGGGTAAGCTGGAAATGAGCTGCCTTCGTTTTCCTCAGACCGATGCATATATTCATAAAAACACTTAGAAAATACCAAAATCTTGTTGAGACCTGCAGGAGGAATTCCTTGACCCTAGAGTTGGAGAGAGTGGTTGTATTCTCTTTCCAGCACTTTATTTGTAACAGGGTAAAAGGCAGAGGCTTCTGAAGAAGGAACAAAACCTTCAGGAAAGGTGTATCCTAAGGGAGAGCAGGATTAATAAGGAGCTCTGTGTTAGAATGTCAGGCTTTTCACACCTTTTGTTTCCTCTGGTCACTGAAGATAAGAGACTTTTATTCTGAGTGTTTAGTTCTTCATGACTCATGGGGCATTTAATTTGGTGGTGAGAGGTGATGAATACCCAACTGCTAGAGAAACCTGCAGTTGAGTTGCATTACCCAAAGTTAATTTTATTTGGGAACTGAGCCTAGTGGGGTGCAAGAAATTCTTAAAACATAAATTGCGCTCTTAAAGTTCTTCAGGATAAAGTCAAAGGTAACTCTTGGGGACTGTCCACAGTGGAGTCACGGGCTCTCACTTTAGTTTCTGCTCTCTTCCAGCTCGCCAGGCCATTAAGAACCCACCTCGAAGACTCACGGGGGTGATGGTTCGTTCTCCTGCTGGCTCCACCTCCCCGGGCGGGGATTATTCCCTCGGAGATCTGTCCCAGCCCGCTGGGGATGAGGCCAGTCCAGGGGTAAGGATCCTTCTCTGGGTGGGAGGGAAAGCCCAGCTTGGGACACGGGGCTCTGCATCCATCACAGAGAAGGGGCCTGGGGAGAAGCCCTTGCCTTGCTTTGCAGACTTCAGGTGCTGCAGTGTGGTTGGTGACAGCACTGCTCGAGATCCATGTCCTCTTCCCTGTCTGTGGTGATCCAGTGCCTGGATCAAAGGCCGTGTAGGAGCCTTGTGGGTTGGCCAGGCAGTCTGTGAGTGCCTGGGAAATGGCTCTGCAGGGCAGGGAAAGGGTGAAAGCACATGCCTGGAGTAGGGGCAGTGAGTGAATGGAGTAGGTGTCTGTGGTGTGCTGGATCAATGCTCTTGGGGGAAGCAGCAAGCGGGGCTGGTCCGTGTGGTGGAGTGTGGCTTTGAACAGTGTGGTTTTTCTCTTTCTCAGGTCACGCCAGGGACATTGCCCAGCACCCCAGTTGCCTCCTTCATTGGAATCCCTGACACCCCTCCAGGCTCTGCTCCCCTGGATGCCCCCATGACCCCAGTCACTGATGATTCACCCCAGAAAAAGATGATAGGACAAAAAGCAACTCCGCCTCCTTCCCCTCTGCTCTCAGAGCTGCTGAAGAAGGGCAGTCTCCTGCCCACAAGCCCCAGGCTGGTATGGAGCTCTCTGCTCATATATGCAAGCACACAAACAATTTGCTCCAGACTCTCTCACTGAAAAAGGGGGATCTGCAAAGAATTTTAAAAAATGTGCAGTTTTGTGAGAGTCCCAGCAGAAGTGATAATCTGAGAGGTAGAAATACCCCTGTGAGCTGCAGAGGTGAGCCCCTTTCCCAGCAGGACTGCAGGGCTTGTGCAGCACTTAGGACTGGCTGTCCCCTCAGTCATAAGGAGTTGGAGTTGCAGGGTTTGCTAGAGGAAATTATTCTCCTCATGGGAGGGAACTTGTTAGTCAGCATCATCCCCATCAGCCTCCGTGGAGCTGTTCCTGGTGATTCCTGCACTGGGCTCACAATTCTTTACACCTTGTCAGGAAGTTGTGTTTCAGTATTTTTAATGTGTCTTAGCACCAGAGTAGGGAATCCTTGAATGGTGTTTATGACCTACACAGAAGTGCTTCAGTTTCCTCCTAATTGTAGACAGTAACTAAAATCTCTGTGGTGAGAGCCCACCTGTGGTGTTTGTGACTCGAGAAGTCTTAGGAGATGCTGACACTGTTCAGAGCCCAGTCTGAAAGCAGCAGCCATCAGCCTGCTTGTGACACAGATTCCTTGGGTTAGTGCTTGTGTGATGGAGTAGGTGTGTTGCTGTTGACTTTTTTTGCTTCATAGTAGTCAGATCTAGAATCTTTTCTGTTTGTTAGCTTGGGTAAATGTTCTGTGGATTTTGTGTTTGCAGGATGTAACATAAAGTGGAGGAGGGAAAGGCAATGGCTGTGGAAGGCTGAGTTTTCTTTGTAGGAACAGGACTGGTTTGCATCTGTTCCAAGGTCCATCATAGGTTCACTGTGTTCCCTTGATCAAGTTACTTTCCATCTTGGTACTTCTGCTTCTCTCAACTCAAAACAAGAGATATTTCTGTGCCATCTCAGAGTCTAGAGAGACTCATGTGTAGAGGATTGTGAGGTCCTTGAACAGAAGAACTGTGATAGAGCAAAGGATGCACTTGGCCTCATCTCAAAGGAAGGTGGCACTACAGCTGTGTTACAGCTGAACAACAGCAGCAGTTTCAGACTGTTGTGTTCTGCACTTGTATGAGGGGCCTCAGGCAGGGACTAATCTGAATAAAAATTGCAGAAGAAATGCTGGGACAGCAGATACTGGTCCTGTTCATGGAGGTGCACATCTGGCAGAGAATCACTGGTGTGGTGCTATCTCCAGGAAACTTCAGTCTTGTCCTCCTTTGACAGGTTGGTGAAAATGAAATGGCAGTGGCTTCTGGTCACATGAACAGCTCTGGAGTGCTGCTGGAGGTAGGAAGTGTCCTTCCAGTGCTGCACAGTGGGGAAATGCAGTCAGCACCTGGTGCTGTCCCTGCATCTCCAGCTGCTTCAGGTAACTTGGGCCTCTCCCTGTACAGTTCTCCCTTAAGATGTACCTCAGACTGTTCTGGGAATTTTCTTTCGAGAAAAATGATGTCTACCTGGCTGGTTTGGGGGCTTCTCTATCAGTTGTATTTCTATTTCTGTGCCCCTGTCCATCTCACCCCTACTTTTTAAGAAGACCCTAATCTTTAAAAGAGTGAAACAATTCGGCTTGATTCAGTCCTGATCCATGCAGTCTGGTTTTCTGGGTTTGACACTGGCTAATACCAGGGAGCTGGGGAAAAATGGTCTAGATCTGATTCCAAACATGTCAAACACAGCTCCCTGTGGATCTGGAGACCTCACATGCCTTCCCTCTGCTGTATCTTAGAGATCAGTTGAGAGTAAGACCACTGAGCTCCAGAGGAAGTTCCACAGAGTGGGGGTAGGGGGGACAGTGCAAGACTCTGCATTGGGCTTTTTCAGAACAATCTGCCTAAGGAAGTCTTTTTTTCTCAGCTCCTGTTGACCAGTGATTTAGTCACATCAGCTGCAACTGAGAATTTATGTCAATCATTCATATAGAATTCCATACGAGTAATCTTGCTTTCCTTACCCACATCTGGTTTTTTAAGTCCTGTTAATTTGGTCCAGACAGTTCCATAAATTCAGACTGGAAGTTGCAGCTAAGTTGATAGCAACCTTTGGCAAGAGGAATTCTCCAGGAAAAACCTGCAAAGAGATCCCCTCCACTCCCTCCCAGCTCCTGTGACAACTGTTTGTCTTGGCTTACCTTGTGTGGCTCTCTCAGCACTGTTTTCCAGATTTTCCATAATTGTTTTGGGATGAGCCTTTGGAAAGGCATCTCTGTGCATGTGTGGCTTAGTCTGTGCAGCCCTTAGAGTGAGTGCAGTGTTCTGTAGCTGCATGATTCCACTTCAGACTGCACACACAACAGGAGTCGTGCATTTTTTGGTGCGGGTTCTCTGTACAGCTTTTGGAACTCTTTCTAGGTATCTCTCCATGTCTTTTCCCAGAAGAAGCCACCAGGCAGTGAAGAGCCCAGTCAGTGGTGGCTTTTGTGGACTTCAAGTGGTGGCTGCTTCTTGCTCATGTGCTTTTCCCTTCTACTCTCTGTTAGGTGCTCCTACGCTTTCCCGGCTTTTAGAAGCTGGTCCTGCACAGTTCACCTCACCTCTTGCTTCCTTCTCCGCTGTTGCCAGCGAGCCTCCAGCTAAGCTCCTGCCACCCCCAGTAGAGCCTGTGTCCCAGGCCACTATTGTCATGATGCCCACGCTGTCAGCACCAGCCGTTGTGCCACCAGCTGCAGCTCCAGAAAGCGTAGCCACAGGTGCGTTCCTGAACTACGCTGAACTCAGAGCTCACGTCCTGCTGGAGAGCAGAACTTGCCGTGGGATCAGCGCCCTGCGAGCTCTCAGCTGGGCTTTTGTCACCTCAGACTCACTATCCTGGCCAGAAAGGATGGCTGTGGCTGGGTTCTGGAGTAAACATGGTTTTAGACAGGGTTTTCTGGGTGGGGGTGGAGGTGCTGGTGATTTGTTGGGTTGTGGTTCGAGGGTTGGAGTCTCACTTTGTCTCTCCTGTGGGAAATCAAACCCGAATTTGTCTTTTATTGATCTAAGCTTTGGTGGGATGGGTGGGCCTGGAATGCTTGTGCTTGGTATTACCCACTGCAGTGTTTATGTGGGGACTTCTCCAGCTTGGTCTCTGACTGTCCCTCTCATCCTTGTGCAGTGAGCCAGCCCGAAGCCTGTGTTTCCATGGAGGCAGTGTCTGATTCCCACACTGTGACAGTGTCCATGGACAGCAGTGAAATATCAATGATCATTGATTCCATCAAGAAAGAGTGCCTGGGTTCTGGGGCTGGCAGCACTGCAGGGTCTTCCAAAGATCACTGCATGGATGGGAAAGAAGATCTGGATTTGGCTGAAAAAATGGATATTGCAGTGTCCTATACGGGGGAAGAGCTGGACTTTGATACGGTTGGAAACATTATAGCCATCATTGAGGACAAGGTAAATGGGGAAAGCAGAGTGCCAGTGCCTTTTGCTCCACATTCAGTTGGGTTAATCTCAAATGATTGCTGTTCACCAGTTCAGTTTAAACAAGCAAGAAGTAACTATTCCAGAATGCACATTCTTACCATCATTTTCCAGATCAACAGGAAAGGGCACCACTGCTGCCTGTTTGACACTGATGCTCCTTTTCAGAGTACAGAAAGAAATGTCTTTCTTCCTTGGAGGGGAGGGTTTGGGTCATGTCTCTGGCAGACAGATGAGCACTGCTCACAGTATCCTTTCCAGGAGTGCTGTGTTTCTGTAACTGAAGCTTCAGGAGAAACTCCCACAGGGAGTGATACAAATCTGTCTGCAAAAGGCAACTTTGTATACGGAGTAGACTGGGACTTCCACAGTTGTCTCAGTACCAAATAACATGAACTTTTCTTTAATCCCTCCTGATCTCAGCCTGCATTGCTGTGTGTTTGTTTTTTTGACAATAAAGGTAGATGACCACCCTGAAGTCCTGGATGCAGCAGTTGTTGAAGCTGCTCTGTCTTCTTTCTGCGAAGATACCGATGACCCTCAGACCCTTCCTGGCCCCTGGGAACATTCAATTCGTCAGGAGCATGAGAAACAGGCCCAGATGCCACAAGTGTCAGTGACTGTGAAGCAGGAGAGGCTGGAGTGTGAGGAGCCGGAGGCAAAGGGAATTCGAGACCTAATGGGCATCAGTGAGCTGGGGTCAGAAATAAAGACTGAACATGCAGAGCAGGACCAGAGTCAGCTGGGCCCTGAAGAAACCATACCAGCAACTGCAAGAGTGACAGAAACACCAGAGCTTAGAAACCAAGAGATAGAAGAAGATCAAAGAGCAGCTGTAACATCAGGAGAGACCTCTGAAATCAAGATTGAGTCATCCCAGGGAGAAGATGCAGTGCTCAATCCAGTGAAGACAGAGGTATGTGGTCACAGAGGCTGTCTGGAACTGGTGTGGGGAAAGAGAGGAGCAGTTGTGGCAGGTAGGAGCAAAGTTTAGAGGAAGGATGAGTGCTGGATTGAAGTGACCCTTCAATGAATGTGACTGACTGTTTTCCTGGGAGTCAGGTTGCTGATGTGCAGAGCAGCTGTAGGCAGTACCTTTGTGTATCTCCCCCCACCCATGTGCAGAATTGCTGCTGGGAAGGTGCTCAGTGAGCCTCATTGCCTGGAGTCAGGTTAGGGTGAGTGAGATGTGCCCACACCTTCACTGAAGTAAGCTGACACAAACATCTAGATTTGTGCATTTCTCTTCCCTCCAGACCCCACCTGATGATGATTCATCCCCTCCACAAGTCCCAAATGTGAGTGAAGACTCCTCACAAGCTGATGTTCAGCACAAATTTGAGCTGTCAGGTAACTTAATTCAGCTAGGAAATCTTTTACATGCAACATTATTAGCTGGATAGTTGTTAGTTATCTGGTTCAGGTTTTTTGGGGAGGAGGGAGAAAAGATACCTGTAGGAACAGTGTTAATTACTGCAGGACAGTAGGCGTTGGTGCAGGAGCTTTTGTAGGAAAGGCTGCTCGGGAGAATCAATATTTCTGCATTTCTTTCTTTCACAGAGTCAATGAAGGAGGAGGCCCAAGCCCTGTTTAGGAGTCAGATAAAGGTAATTCCCAGTTGGTTTTAGTCATCTTGAGTTTATTAGCAACATCTTGCTGCTGCTGTCTGCTGAAAGGCAAAGCTTGTGTTCAGCTTTCTGCACTGGGAAGTGAGCAGTCTGCAGCTGAAGGGGAGATTGCTTCAGAATGTAAAGGTGTTTGTATATGTGCTTCTGGGTCTGTGGGGAAAAGCAGGGCAGGCTGGAGAGACTGGGATTTTGTGGAAGTTGCCTGTACAGTTGTCAGCAGCCTCACAGGAAAGTCACTTTGCTCACAGAACCATAGCTGCTTTGGAGGCACTGAGTGGCTGCGCCAGCTGATGGACTCTGTGTTTCAGGATGGGCAGGGTGAGGAGGATGATGAGGACGGTGCCAGTGAGGCTGCCAGTTTGGAGGAACCCAAAGAGGAAGACCAGGGTGAGGGATATCTCTCAGAGATGGACAACGAGCCCCCCGTGAGCGAGAGTGACGACGGCTTCAGCGTCCACAACGCGCCCTTGCAGTCCCACGCGCTCGCCGACTCCATCCCCAGCAGCCCGGCCTCCTCCCAGTTGTGAGTGTCAGGACACACAGGGAGTGCAGCATATCCCATTTCTGGTTTGCTGAGTGGTTCCTGAGGGAGAATTTGTTGATGATTTGTTTGGTTCTTGCTTACAAGGGCAAGTGTGCAGACAGCACTCCAGTACCAGCTCTCACTTTTTCCTTCTGTCTTTGGTGTGGATTAGCGTGGGCATGTCGAGGATAAAACAAACCATGTGTTTTCTGCTCTGAGGCAGTAATCAGACTCCTGAAGGAATTATGTTCTTCTCTTCCCAGCTCAGTGTGCAGTGAGGACCAGGAAGCGATACAGGCTCAGAAGATTTGGAAGAAAGCCATCATGCTGGTTTGGAGAGCAGCAGCTAATCACAGGTGAGTTTGATGTCTTGGCAGAAAGAAGTGACTAATCCTAGACAAGTCTCCACTCTCCCATCTCAGAGGCTTATCTCTCTTGGGAGATGACGAATCATCTTGTTACAGACAAATAAACAGGAGAGCATGAAACAAGTATTTACCAGCAAGGACAGGCACTGAGTGGACTCTTTCTCTCTGCAGGTATGCCAATGTCTTCTTACAGCCTGTAACTGATGACATAGCACCAGGCTACCACAGCATCGTGCAGAGGTGAGTCTCAGCAGTCTTCTGTCATTAGAACTCTGTATGTTTGCATATTTCTAGGGATTTCTGGCAGGAACAATGTGGTTTTTGCCTGCTGTGCAGACTTGGAAGAGAATTCTTTTTCTGACATGATTCAGTCAGAATAGGGTTTCCCCGAGAACAGTCATCATCAGTAACAGGCACATGTCTGTACACGGCCCTGACTTCATGTGAAGTATGCTCAGTTACACAGAACATTTTATCAGTAAGGTGAAACTGATCTGTTTCTCTCAGTTTTTATCCAAGAGTAGGATTTAACCTTTGGAATTCGTAAAAGCTCTTCTCTAATCAGCATTTTTTACTGTCCCAGATGGTGGACTTTTCTGGAAGAATTACCAGAATCCCCTGCTAGCTGCTGAAATCTCTTAGAAACAGTTGAAGCTCAGTGGCTGCAGCTCTAGCTCTTTAGTTTCTGTGGTGCCTGGAGAAGGCAGATGCCTCTCCTGAGAGATCTCTGAGGCTATTGTTACCATTCCAGGTAACTGCTGGACACCTTGTATCTTCTGACCCAGGCCTTGGTGCTGGGAGCACAGCCCATGGGGGGAGAACCCCTTCAGCTAAATAAAATAGACACTGTAACTAAACACATTGCAGACCCAGGGCTGTTTCCAGAGGAGATGGGAAAGAGTTAAGCATTTCTGTTGCAATTTTACCTGCATTTCTTTCACAGGCCAATGGATTTGTCTACCATCAAAAAGAACATTGAGAATGGGCTGATCCGAACCACAGCCGAGTTCCAGCGGGATATTATGCTGATGTTTCAGAATGCAGTGATGTACAACAGCTCTGACCATGATGTGTACCACATGGCTGTGGAGATGCAGAGAGATGTCCTGGAGCAGATCCAGGTAAAGTACTGAGCTGAGGGCGGGACAGAGGACATCTGCAGGACAGAGCATCTGCCTTGGTCCTTAGGCCTGGCTGTAGGACCACAGTTTCAGTCCCAACGTGTTTGGATGCAGTGGGTCCTGTCCTTCCCTGCTTCTCTCTCTCATGGTAGCTCAGGTGTTTATGTTGAACTAGATTGTGGGCGAGTTAAAAGTAACGCAGCAAAAATTTTTATATGTTCATCCCAGACCAATTTCAAATGTAATTTCCTTCAGGGAAATGCTTAGAACAGCAAGAACCAGGGTGTGGTTCAGGAACAAGAACTGTGAATGACAGGGGACGCGACAGCTTCTTTGGGTGGCAATGCTGGTTTATGTTGATATAAAGTGCACAAGAAAATGCCCTGTGAATTTCTGCTGTTTGAAATATCCTTTGAAGCAGAAGGTCCCAGCTGGCAGAGCTAACAGAGTTTGAATTGGGGTTTTGTAGTTCCTCCGGACTTGTGGCTTCTGAGGTAAATTGGGGAACTTATTCTGAGCAGCACACAAGGAACTGAAACTGCCTGTGATCCAATCATTCCCAGCCTGTGGTCTGTGATAGTTAACTGACACGCACTTACTGAGCTTGTTTTGCCTGACAATCTTAACAGAGTGTGGTTTCCTTGCAGCAATTTCTGGCCACACAACTGATGATGCAAACATCAGAGTCAGGGATCAGTGCAAAGAGCCTGCGGGGGCGAGACTCTACTCGCAAGCAGGATGCTTCAGAGAAGGTGAGAATGCTGCACCCTGTGCAAGGGCACTTGGGATCTTCTGAAGAATCCCAAGATACTGCATGAAGTTCCCACACCAAGAAGGCAAAAGTTCCCACACCAGCATCTTCATGTGAACAAATTTTCTTTAAATATGTCTGTTGATTAGATTTCAGTTCTGGAACTGTACAGCAGTCCAAAGGCAGGTCTCGTGAGTTTTTCTGTAATCCAAATACTTTTATTACCTGTTTTTAAAAACAGGTGATAAAGACTGTAGGGAAATGAACAGAGTATTGGAAGAGGTGTGAATACTCTCAGGCACATGGTGTGACTCTTGGGGATGGGCCTGCAGGGCAGGGAGTTGGACTCAATGATCCTTGTGGTTCCTCTCTAACTCCACAGATTCTGTGATTCCATGATATGGCAGAAAGGTGGAGAGAATTGCCATATCCTTCACTTTAGTCAGATTTTTAGAGCTAGAGAATCAGTCACCTCTGGTTTGCTGTGTAAAATGCACCAGAGAACCTTTGAATTCCGTACTGATCTAAGCAATGAAGGTTTGTTTGTGGTTTTTTTTCCTGTGTAAAGACACATGCAAACTTGATAAAGTGATATCAGGTACCCTCTAGTGCAGAAAACACTGTGACAGCAGGGACAGCCTGCTTAGTTCTAGTGACAGCTGCACCAAGCAGGAATTGTTTGGTAGACAAGGAAAACTTGCTATGGCTGTGGAGGGGATATCCCTTTCCTGGCATTCTGGCTCTCGCAGTATCCCTCTTTTTGTCTGTTTTTATGTTCCTGCTGCATAAGACTGACGCCCTGCAGGAAGGGGAGTGGGGCAAATGTTCCTCTATGCTCGTGTGTGGGCTCAGTGCTTCTGTGTGGTGTGTGCATTTCAGCTGATGCCTGATAAGTCCTTCTGTTTGGCCTTTTAACAGGACAGTGTCCCAATGGGCTCTCCTGCCTTCCTTCTCTCTCTCTTTGTAAGTATTGAAAGGCTCCAGCAGGTTCTGCAGTAGTGCTGCCAGGTGCTCTGCTCCTTGTCTGGGTGATCACTGCACTTTCACAGCATCCTTAGCATTGCAGCAGGGTGTGTTTGACTTGGGGGCTGCACCACTGTGATCTGAGAAGAGAATCTCAGTCCCTTATTCTCAAAATGGGTGAGCGGGTGGGGCTTCAGTCTTTTCTTCTGGTTCCAAGTGTTTTTGTTTTGTCATCTGCTTTTGCTTTTTTTCCATGACTTCTCTCCTGCTTCCTTTCCATGTAAATGGGAAGACAAACCCCAAGTGGTGCAGTCCTGTAGTTCCTACATCTCTCATGTTTATACAGCTGCCCCTTCCGCATGTCCGAAGCAGTACAAAAGGTCTTGGGAGAGTGAGGATTCAGCTGTGTGTCCTTTATCTGTTCCTGGTTCAGAAAGCAAATAAGACTCTACAGAAATATCTTGCTTTGTGCCCGTGGTGATCTGGAAGTGTTTGGAAAAATATTCCCTCTGGGAAACCCCAAGTCTCTGAGTTACTGTGAGGAGAGAGAGGAGGAAGATGGAGAGCTGTCCTTATCTCTCACATGTATCTAAAGACAGAGGAGTACTCCAGGAGAGGCAGCAGATCAGCCAGAGAGAAAGGGCAGCGGATCAGAGGAAGCTCTCAGCTCACCTGCTCATGGAAAGGAGCTGTGTGGAGGAACTAGGGAGCTAGTGCCAGGGTCACTCAGCTGGAGGAGCACTTCCTTTAGGGATCAGCAGCTCATAAGGTATGTTAGTCAGCAGTTTTCCTTTTCCCACCTGAAGCTAGAATCTGCCGTTTAGGATAAAACCTGCACAGTCCAGGCTCCAGAAGCATCTGTCTGGGCCAGAGGTGTTGCCTCTCTCTGCCCTGGCTCCAGCAGTGCAGAGATGCTGCCAAGCCCAGCACCCTGCTGTGTCCAGATCCAGCTTTAGGCAGGTCTGCAGGCAGGCTTTGGCAGGGACAGCTTCCCTTTCTCCTGATGGGAAAGCATGAAAAGTTGTTGCCAGATGCAGAATTCCCTTCCTCCCTCCCTTCCTCCCTCCCTTGCGCTGTGCCAGAGGGACGTTCCTGCTGGGTTGTGTAACTCTGTTTGTTTGCCTTGTGAGCAGGACGGAGGCACCAGAGGGCGGCGCTGCGCCATCGAGGCAGACATGAAGATGAAGAAATGATGCTGCAGACACAAAATCCCAGCAGAATCCCAGGCATCCGGAGCTGGAGTGTGAGCAGGCAGCTCTTAACAGCTGTTGGAGGAGGAAGAAAAGCTGCAGGTCCATTTCTGGGACCTGGTTCACCACCTTCGCTTGCCCTTCTGGAAAAGCAGTGTCCAGTCAGAATGTGTAACCCAAAGAAACTTCCCCAGAGGGGAAGACCAGCCCCCCTGCCTGTTTTAGGGCAGTTGTCATGGGCTTCATCAGTGTCCTGGTGTTAGCTAGCAACTGGTGGCTCGTATGTACTGTAATGTGAAGTGTACAGATTTTTACTAGTGATGTGTAAATGTGATGTATATTAAAATCTGAGAACAAACCCGTGTGCAGTGTACTGAGCATCGGAGCTCTGCAGGGAGGAACCCTGTGGTACAAGCCTGGATCCCCACCTGGAATATCTGCAAATACAATTCTCTTCCAGTTATCCCTATAGCACACATGCATGGCAGAGCTCTGACAATCCATAAATCCTGGGAAAGCTGCACAGTGTTTGGATGGAGAGGAAGATTCCCTTCATGAGTGTGTGAGGATACAGCACCACTGCGGTGACACTGGAGATCAAACCTTGAGAAGTTAAATACTGCAGTCTTGCTGGAGCTTTCCTTAGGAGAAAATGCATTGAAAAGGACTTGACATTCTTTCCCCAGAGATCTGTGGAGGCTGCACTAGTCAGAGTGAAAATCTGTGATCCCAGCACCCCGTAGGCAGGATTGCCAGTACCCGGTTTCATATATGAGCTTGTGCACTGTTTCTACTGGGAATTACAGTCCTTTTCCTCAGCAACGTGAAGGTTTAAGTTCTCTGCAAGAATTTCGAAGTCACTTTTTCTGCTCCTATGACCTGAGATGAAACTTGCATGTTTTCTGCCCACACAGTCTTTCATGGGGAAAAAAAAAACAACAAAATGACACCATCCTTGATTGTTGCAGCAGCTGGGAGTGCTCTGCACTCTGTGCAGCATGTCCAGGGTGCAGCTTTTCTGGTAGGCAGGTTTCAGGAAACTGAGTCACTGGGATTAAGACCAGAGGCATTGTTGGCTTATCCAGTAAGAGCTCTCAATTTTCACAAGTTCAGTGTTGAAGTTGGCCGTGCCTGCTGTGTCAAGTCCTCTATTGCTGAGGTGAATTTTCATCAAGAGTCACCTTACTGATGTGGAAATGCTGAAACTCCCTTGGATTGGTGATTGGTTAATTGTCCTTCACTGCTAAACCCAGGAGCAAATTTCTGGTTTGAATTTTCATTGTTATCAGTTCATTGCACAAAAAAATTACAGGGGTCTTTTGTTTTTCATGCATTTTATGGAGTGATTTCAGTTAGGGACAAACATTTTAGTATTGCCTGTTGTGACAGGACAGGGTAATGGTTCTAAACTAAAAGAGAGCCTATTTAGACTGGATGAAGGTTTGTTTTACAATGAGGGTGGTGAGGCCTTGGGACAGGTTATCCAGAGAAGCTGTGGATGCCCTATCTCTGAAGTGTTGAAGGCCAAGCTGGACAAGGCTCTGAGCAACTTGGGATAGTGGAAGGTGTCCCTGCCCCTGGCAGGGGGGCTGGACCCAGACAGCCTTTAAAGGTCCCTCCCAACCCAACCTGTTCCATAATTCTAAGTTGGAAAGAACCTCTGTGCATTCCTTTACTTCATTCAGCTGCTCAGAGCAGGGCCAGCTTCAAATATTTACCTTACACCCAGTGAGAATTTCCTGTGGTGCAACTTGTCGTGCCTGTCTCCTTTCACTGTTGGGCACTGAGAAGAGTCTGGCTCCATCTCTCTCTAACACCTCTGCCCTGCCATTGTCTCTGCTGGAAAACTGAAGGTGCAGCACAGGAGAAGACTTTCATCAGACCCTCTGGTAACTTGCTTTCATCGTGGCAAGCATTGCTGTTCCTTCCTACCCTGGGTTTCTTCCCTTAACCAGGTATTTCTCTCTCAGCCTTTTCTCTTTTCCCATGACATTTTAATAGTCTTTAATGATGTTTAAGAGCTTTAAATATGATTTTCTCCACGGAGCCTCATTCCCTCTTTCCCAATTCATCATCTCATGCTCTGAACTACTTCCTAATTCTCTTCTTCCTAATGCTTTGTTCTAATCTGTCTAGTGCAGAGCTGATGTTTTACTGTGCTGCATCTCCCAGCACCCACCCTTTTACAGACAGATGAAACTGTCATCCTTTTTCTGCTTTTCTTCTTAAATGACAAGTTACACAGCATAGGCTCGGTCACATTATATTTAAGCTTCTTTAGGGCACACAGATGAATCCCAATGGGTTCTAAGGTTTATTCACTCCCTCAAATTGTTCTGAAGTCTCCCCTGTTGACATTTTAATTAGAAATCATCTCTCAGACCCATCCCAAGAGAAGGTCTCATGTGAGCTCCTCTGTGGCAACTGCTGATAATGATGATTAATTTGGTTTTTCCAACTGGCCCTATTTTCCACTGAGATGTTTGGCACTGATCGTGTGTCATCCCCACTGATCATCTGGCAGCTCTCTGCTTCTGATGTTTTTGATGAGGTTTTTTGTTTTTATTTGCTTTTATGTCTTTAGCAAATTGTTCTCTTTTTCTTTTTTTTTTGTCTACTTTATGTGGATTCTACATTTCATTTATTAGAGTTCAGTCTTTTATCATTTTTCTTGTTTTGACATGCAAGTTCTTTTTAAAGGCTTTTTGATTTCTAACAGCTTTTTCCCAGAACAGCAAGGGTTGTGCAGTGTCTGATCTCTGCAAAGTGAACTAAAACTTTCCAATTTGAGTGAGGCTCCTTGCTAGTGACTTATGTAGCCAACATCATTAAGAACTGTCAGGCAATTCTTAATTAAAAGTTCAAGTCTGTCATTTTGTCCGGAATTGGTGTAGAGCTGAGCTGTCTATGATTATTTCACTCATCATGTCTTGCACTAATGCTGCTGCTCTGCTGTCTGGCATCTTGAGTCTTCCAAGATTTGGTAAAACTGAACATAAGGCTGAAGATCTCTTTAATCTTACGCCCAAGTTCCCAGGACTTCAACGTTTATCCCTCTGGAGCACAGAAAGATGATCACAAGTGATCAGATTACCCCGGGATGAGGCTTTTCTGTGCCTCTGCGTGTGGCAACTCTGCTGAGGCTGTAGGAGAGAGCTCCAGGCACAGGGTTTCTCTTCAGATGGAATCTCTGTTTGCCCAACTCCCTCACTTGGAAGCTGGGAGCAGGTAATGTTATCTCTTAATTCATCAAATTTCATCTGCTGCCACTGAAGTGAACTTCAAAAGAGGTTTCAGAAGGACAGGCTTTCAGATCCCAACTCTGCTTGCAAGTTCACAGAATAAGTGAAGAATTTTTCTCATCCCAGACCCAGTGGATTCTGTATTTCTCCCAGTTATATATAATAAGCTGAATTTGGAGCTGTGCTAGCAGTCCTGAGAATGGAAGAGCCAATCAGTGAGAAATGTGCCTGTTCAAAACTGAAAAAATTAGGTTGTACATAATTAACTGAAGACTCTAAAGACAGTGTTAATTAATGCATAGAATTCTCCATAGGTGCAGCATCCAGGCAGCTCCATTCAGTGGCAAGATGCAGATTTCGTGACATCCTTTCCTGTTGTACTGTGACTCTGCAATCAGTTCCCCAGGCTTAGAGGACTCAGAGTGCACTCATGAAGTAGAAGACGTTTAGGCATGGACTAATGAACAGTGATGAAATGAGAGGTTTTTTCCTTCTTAAGAAAATGCTAATTTTTATTTTCTGCAATGTATAGAACTGTTGGTGTGTGCCTGTTGGTGTGTGACTGTGTGGTTATAATTCTGGCTCAGAAGAATCCAGTGCACCATCCAGATAAATCCCACTTGTCACTTTCAAAATTGTCTGTAAGGTTTGTAGTAAGTTATCTCCTTATATAAAAAAAAAAGTATAAAAAATTCTCAGGGGGCAGCAAGTGGAATTTCAGTGAGTTGTCCTTGGAATCACCAGTTGTTCTCAACACTGAGCAGCTGAGGAGCCCCAGCAGGACTCAATCTGAGCTTGCTGGACACCTTCTGCACCTTAAAAATGGAGCATCAGCAATGCCACGTGCTCTCAGACAGCTCAGCAAGCCCTGAGCAGAGTGACCCACTGACCAGGGCAAGGAGAGAGCACGGCAAAAACACCAGAGAACCTGAAATTTAGTTGCTCTGAAGCAGCAGTTTGTGTTGCAGAGCTGCAGCCCTGCCATGTGCAGTGTGGTGAGCTCAGGTGTAGGCTGCTCACCCCAGAGTCCTTCCCACACTGTGGCCCTCTAAGTGTGTCAAAAATGAGCTGGGCTTGGCAGTTCTGGATCGGGGTACAAAGAAATTGCTGTCTTTTCATTGTTTGCAGATGGGCCATGCCTGGAAGTCTGAGTTGGAATCTCCCATCAAGTCAGAGAACAGTGACTTCCAGTCTCTTCCTGACTGGGATTCAAGCTTGGACCTGGATGTGAGGAGCTGGAGAAACACTGAAGATGTGGCCATGGGGAAGCTGGAGGGGAGCAGCCAAGAGGCAGACCATGAGATGGAGCGGAGTGAGCCTCTCTGGAAGGATGATACTGAGGATTACCACAAGGCAGAGAAGCCACATGAAAGCGACAGTGTTTTCCAGTTCCTC
The DNA here is from genome assembly GCA_013397095.1 of Sterrhoptilus dennistouni. NCBI lineage: Eukaryota > Metazoa > Chordata > Aves > Passeriformes > Zosteropidae > Sterrhoptilus > Sterrhoptilus dennistouni. Next base: position 66,423 of record VWZU01004420.1, on the reverse strand, counting down.
TTGGAGGTAGGGCTGTTTGGATTACAGTAAAAGGCAGGTGGGCAGCATAGTTCAGGCCCTCCTGAAACATTGGGCTTTTCAGGGCCTGCACCATTCATGTGAACAAAAACAGTTTGGGGGCACAGCAGAAGCTCTGGGTTCACTTTCTCCCCAGCCCAAGTCCAGCCTTTCCTCCCATTTGGAGCTCCCACTGCACCCAGGCAGCTGCTTTGCCAAAACACAGCTCACCCTTAAGCACAGAAATGTCAGTGAACTGACACTGCAATAATAACACAGGGCTTCATCAGATTTTGCAAGGATTCCTAAAAATGGAAAGGCGTTCGTGAGTGATTGCAAAAATAGCATCTCTGCTGTTTATTTCTTCTCTCTTTTGCCTTCACAATTTGAAGTAATAAATCACTGTCTTGCAGGTAACCCAGATGTTGGAATCTTTCTGCATTAGCAGCACAGAGTCATCGCAGACTCCGTGGGATTATTGTGGCTCAGGGAAGCAGAGTGATGGGGAAGAAGTGAGGTGCCAGGAAAAGACCACAGCAACAGCAGTCTCAGGAGCAGAGGAGAGTCAACTACACACCCTGGCAAAAGATGAGGAAGAACATTTCTTGGGAAGAGAGGTAGGAGAGTGGTGATCCTAAAAGAACATCTGGCCCTGGATGAGAGATGGGATACTGAAGGAAACCAGCTCTAGAACTAGAGAGGGGGGACCCCCAGGCTCTGAGAGGGGAGACAAAACACATGGGAAGGGCAACACAGGAGAAATGTGTGAGGGAAGGGTGTTTTTTTAATGTATGGCTGCGTATCTTTATAAACAGGAAGCTTATTACAGATGAAACCCTCAGATGTGAGTTGGAGGAATTGCTCCTTGGCAGTGTAAAGGTGACTCATGAGAGCTGGCAGGCTGCTCTCAGGTTTGAGGCAAGGTTGGAATACTTGCCTGGTTCTAATTGCTGTGTTTTGCAGCACAGCTTGGCTGGTTTCAGGCCCACGTGGCTGTGCCAGCAATAACCATCTGCCCCTGGGGACTGTCATGTCTTGGAAACAGGCACTGTCTAGCCTGGGTTTGCATCAGTCCTGTGTTTGGGGGCTGTGGGCTCCCACCAGCCTGCTGGGTATTCCTGGGGAAGTAATACAGCAGTGGAGGAACAAGGGCCATTTTTCCACATTTGTTCTCTTGCAAACTCGGGACACTGGAGACAAATAACCAACCTCCAGGATTTCACCTGTTCAGCCAGGACGGTGTATTCCCAGCAGATACTCTGCTCTCAACTGCTGTTATTCCCAGCAGCCCCCTCACAGTTCTCCCAGTGGTCACAGCCAAACACAGCTCAGTGTCCAGTTTCTTTCTGAGGAGTCTGCTCATGCTTCAGATCTGTTGAGGATTCTGAGGTGCTCCTGAATGAAATCCCACTGACCATTTTACTGGCAAACCACTGCAGCAACAGCACCACTCTCCTTCCTGGCTGAGTCTATGCCCTGTCATTTGAACGTGGGAGTTTCTGAGGAAACCCTTGTTGAACTCTAAAGGTTCCTGTTATCTGTATTTGGAGCTTTAACAAGCCTGAGGCAATCTTACCTCAGTTCCTGATTGCCCTCTCTTCATCCATGACTCTTCCCAGAGAGCAGACAGACACAACACTGGGCACCACTCAGCTCCACAGGGTTTGTGTCAGCCAGGGGTGGATGTCATCCAAGAGATCACACACAGCTCTTGCTGGGAAGGTCTCAGTGAGGTCAGACAGCATCCTCTGAGTAAAAGAGCAAGAAAGCTCCCAGCTGAGCCTGGATGCAGGAAAGGGGTATGCAGCAGGCTGGCTTCTAGATAAAGGATTCAGGTAATGTGCTGCCATTTTAGATGTAACCTCTGTGCTCTTCAGGACGAGACTCAAGAGATGCCTGAAGAACCACCTGTGGATGAACTGCATCCGGCAGAGATGAGTGCTCAGGTCCTGGATCAAGATGACAGTGACAGCACCTCTGCAGCCCCAGTGCTGGACTCCACAGCCTCTCCCAACATGCACCTGTAAGTAGCTGGTTCTGCACTCTTGCAAATGCAGCAGAACAGAGTCATTTCCCTTGTCACACATGAGAACAAGTGCATGGTCACATCCAGGAAGGTGAGACAGCCAAGCAGAGCAGGAGGGAAGGAGGTAATTTGTGCTATCTCTGGATTTGCTGGTATTATAGGGCATTGATACTAAGATGAAGTGAGAAGAGTAGAGATTAAATAAGAGATAAAATGGAAAATACATGTTTTCTCAAGTCAAATAGGCCTGGTGTGAGCTGGACAGGCTCTGTCAGACTGTGCACAGCCCAGCATTACCAACACCCTTTGAGCAGCTGCAGGTGTGTCAGTCACATGCAGGCTCTGCCAACATGTGTGATCACTTGGACTGCCTTTCAAAGAAAAAACATGGGGTATTGGGAAAAGAAACTTCACAAAAACCACTGCAGTGAAGTACTAAACTGCAGAGTAGCTTGGGGTTTTCTGTCCAGTTTGGTCCTGCTCTTTCTCTCAGCTTTGCTTTTACCTCTTGTCCTGCATCTTCCTGCACTCTGGATGTTCAGTTGTGCATTCTGATGCAGAACACTCCCACCATCACACTCAGAGGCTTTTTGTAGCTTCATCCACCTGGATGTGGTGGGTGCCAGCAGAATTTTCACCTCCCACTTTGTCTCAAGTGTGATGATCTGGCAGTATCTTCACTCCACAGGCTGCAGCCAAGCTGGAATAATCCCTTGCAGCACCTGATCCTCAAAAAAAGGCTCCTGTCCATCTGGAGGATGATAGCCAGCCACAGGTACGTGGGAGAAAAGGGCTACATCAACATGTCCTGAACACACTGCCCTGAGTCCCAGCTCCTGTGTCACCAGTCCCAGCTCCTGTGTCACCTCCCAGGGGCTGGCCTGTCTCTCAGGGACTTTGCTTTGGGAACAGCTGCCTGGTGCAGAGCTGGAGAGAACACTGCATATTGATTTCCTCTGCTTAATGTGGCAGAGCCCAAATGCTGCTTCCTACACAGCTGGCACAACACTGGCTGTGGCCCTCAGGGCTAGAAGGGAGAGGCAAGCCCTGCTCCATGTTTTTGGTGCAGGGGCAGGCAGAGAACACTCTTTGTCCTTGTCTCTGTAGGTTCAGCAGCCCGTTCCTGAAGCCAGTGTCAGAGAAACAAGCCCCTGGATACAAGGATGTGGTAAAGAGGTGAGTTTGTGGAGGAAGTGCTCACTGGCTGATTTCTCTCTGGTTGTTTTCTGTCTTCTCTGGTTTCCAAAGGGCCAATGGGATGGTTTCCTCCCTCCTTTTCCAGAGTTTGGCTGTCACCAGCATCTCCCACTGATTTCTTACAGTAAAAAACTCCCTTCCGGGTAATTAGAACCTGGAAGCTTGCACTGACTCTGGGGCCTGTGGGGATTGTGCCTGCCCTGTGCAGGCATTGTCTGGCTGGGTTATCCCAGGCACAGTCCCTGGGCAGGGGATCCAGGCCCTGCAGCTCAGGAGTCCCTTTTCCCCGCTCCTGGAATGTGCCTCGGGAGGTGCCCATTCCTCACCCGCGGTGAGCGCCCCAGATGTTTCACTCTCAGCACACAAGTGGGTCAGAAGAATATTTCCCAGAGAGATTAATAGCATTTTTTCAGAGCTGAATCATGTTCTATTCTGGTCACAGTTGTCCTCTCTGCAGCCATTCATTTTCCCATTCTGTCAAAATAAGGGAAGTAATATTTATTCCCTATCATGTTCCCCTTACCAGCACTGCTATTTTTGCTGGTGGCACCATTCGATCTTTAGGGGGTTTAATAGATACCTATTTTAGTAATTTTTCTTTCTCCACTAAGACCTGGACTGACTTCCTGAAGACTAATTACTGCTTGCCTTCTCTGGAGCTCAGCATCCCATTTTTTCCAGAGGTGACTGCTAATGACCTGCCAAGTTGATTGGATAGAAAGTGTCGCATTGGCTGAACTCACTTTTGTCTGGCTCGGAAGAAAAGCCTTTCTCACTCCCTCCTGTGTGTCTTGAGCAATAAAATTGATTGAAAATAGCTGTGCTTTCAGGGCACCCTGAAATGAGAACAGGCACATTCATGCAGATCCCAAAGGATGCCTGGCCTGGGTTTCAATTTCATTCTTCTTCTATCTCTGTCTTTTGCAGACCCATGGATTTATCCAGCATAAAGAGGAGGCTGTCAAAGGGCCACATTCAGTCCGTGATGCAGTTCCAGTGTGACCTGATGCTCATGTTCCAGAACGCTGTGATGTACAACAGCTCCGACCACCGCGTGTTCCACGTGGCTGTGGAGATGCAGAGAGAGGTCCTGGAGCAGCTGCAGGTCTTGGCTGAAGCCCTCCTGCTGTCCAGGGACAGGCTGGAGTGAGGCAGAAGGTAACCAGCCCTGCCTGAGGCCTCTCTCAGTTGGAGCAGCGTTGTCTCTGTGGGTCAGGGCATCTCCTGGGCTCAGGGGATGTGCTGCCCTGGCCTTGGGTAGACCTCATTATCCCCAGCGCTGGCTGCTGGGTTGATGGGTTGATTCAAAGCAGTTTTTGGGAGGGCACCACGTTGGAAGCCTCCATTCTTTTTGGGAAAAGCAGCGATGTAGCCCCATAGGGAGAAGAGTTCCCAGGGATGAAAAGCAAGGGAGAAAATCCTGTGTGCGGCCAGGTGGATGGAGCGGGCACAGCCCGCGGGGGTGTATGGCTGCACCCCGGGCTCGGCAGCGTTCCCGCGTTGTGGCTGTTGGTGCTGTTGTGTTGGCTCGGGTGGGTCCGGCGTTACCGGCACTGACCACACCCAATAAAGGCCCGTGTTGAAGCTTGTCCCGGCCTGCCTGACAATGGGGCTGGGGCTGGAAGGGCTCCAGAAGTGGGACTGGGACTGGGGCCAGAACTGGGACTGGGGCCGGGACTGGGACTGGGGCCGGGATCGGGACCGGGAACCACGGCACGGACCGCGTGCCAGGTTGGTACAAACGCCGCTTGCCATTGGCCCTCTCGGCTGTCTGTCAGTGCCAGGGCGGTCGTCGATTGGCTGGCGGAGATTCCCTTGCGCGGGTGTCCCGCGCGCGGCGCGGCGCGTGCCCCGGAAGCGGAAGCGGCCTGGAGCGGCCATGGCGCGGGACAAGCCGGAGGCGGCGGCCGAGGCGGAGGCGGCCCCGGAGCTCTCGTACCGCGAGCAGCTCGAGTTCCTGAACCCCATCGCGCAGCCGCTCGCGTCCCGCAAGCTCACGCGAAAACTCCTCAAGTGCATCAGGAAAGGTCTGGCGGCGGCGGGGGCGGGGAGGGCCCGAGACGCGGCGCGGCCCCACACGCTGTGGTTCTCCCTCAGCCGCTCACGCCGCGGTTCTCTTGCAGCGACCAAGCACAAGCAGATCCGCCGCGGCGTGAAGGAGGTGCAGAAGTTCATCAACAAGGGCGAGAAGGGGTAAGTGCTGCCCTGGCCCTGCACGGCCCTGCACGACCCCGGCGGCCCGGCCAATGACCCGGCTGTCCTGCAGGATCACGGTGCTGGCCGGGGACACGCTGCCCATCGATGTCTACTGCCACATCCCCATCATGTGCGAGGACAGGAGCCTCCCGTACGCATACGTCCCTTCCAAAACGGTGAGTGCTGGGGAGGGACCAGCCCTGGGGACCCGCTGAGGAGCCCAGGCTGTGACCGGAGCAGATCCAGTGCCCAAGTGAAGAACTCGGTGTTCGTCCCTGGCCATGGTGCAGAAGGGATGGGGAGACGTGTAGGAGTGTTTCTCTGTGGAATCACAGAACTGTTTGCCACGATGGAGTTCCTGCAGCAGCTCCAGGGCAGGGTCAGCACATATTCCCAGGTTTCTCTGAGGTGGGGCCAGCTCTTTTGTGGACAGGGAGCTGGGGGGGACACTCGGTGTCTTTGGAGCTTCAGCCTCGGTGCAGGCAGCTCTGCAGACACACTCTGGGGAAGGATTATGGCACATGAGCCAGCCCAGCTTGCAGGAGACCAGCTGGGAAAAAGGTTCATGAAGCCACAGCAAGTCCAGAGGGCTTTGGGGTGATGGGCTGGACAGGCAGAGCTTCCCTCCCTTAAAGCAAGGCCTGCAGTGAGCTGGTTCTGAGCTCTCCCCTCGGGAAGGGCCCTGGCACCCCACGTTCCCCCTCTGTTCCCTCAGGACCTGGGAATTGCAGCCGGCTCCAAGCGCCCGACCTGTGTCATCATGATCAAGCCCCACGAGGAGTACCAGGAGGCCTACGACGAGTGTCTGGAGGAGGTGTCGGCCCTTCCCCTGCCGCTGTGAAGAGCCGGGGCCGGGCTGTGCCCTGGGGCGGGTCCCTGTCCCTCTGCCCGGGGGCCGCACGGCTCTTTCTGAGGACTCTGATGGGGGGATGCTGAGCACTGTGGGGTGAATAAAGGTGTTCTGTGGGTTTGTACAACGTGGTCCTGGTGCTCGGGGAGGGCTGGGGGGATCCGCGGTGGGTTAAACCACAGTGGGGCCGAGGCTGCCCCGGGAGCCCGCCCGGCCCCGCCCGTTTGCCCTGCCCAGCCCGACGGGGCAGCTCCGGGGCGGGCACGGGGCAGGCCCAGGCCGGCCCCACACCGTCCCCTCACCCCGCCCTCATGGCCGGCAGCCCCCCGACCCCCAGGGAAGCAGAGCAGAGGCCGGGAGAGAGAAATGCGGATTTATTGCAGGAACGGGGTGCGGAGCCGGGCCCGACCTTCACGTGGTTCTGCTGCTACACACAGAGAGCACGGCTCTTTCCCTCCAGCGCCTCTGGGCTCCCCCAGCTCCCCCTCACCTCCCCTGGGAGGGGGGACCCGGCCTCTCCCCCAGCTCGGGAACATCCCCAGCCCTCTCTCCCAGCCCAGTTCCCCCCAGTGTGGCCGAGCACCAGTTCCCATCCCTCCTTGGACAAGGCACTCCCCCCTCTCAGCCCAAAGAAAGCTGCACCAGCCACCTCCATTGCACAGCAGCTCCACGCTGGGGACACGAGAAGCCCCAACAGCGGTGCTGGGGCAGCTGCCCCCTCCCAGCACCACCAGAACTGGGGGTTTCCTCCTCTGCCTCCCCAGTGGCAGCACCAGCTCCAGGGCCCTGCTGACTAGGCAGCCACTGCAAACAGCAGCTGCAACCCCCAGAGCGAGGCAGTGGGGTGGGGGACAGGGCTTAAGCTTCTCCTCACAAGACATGAAGTTACTGGGTTGTAGGAAGGGGGGCAGCAGAGCAGGAGGGACAGGGAATGTCTCACAGGGTGCTTGGTTTCCGCCCGCACGGCAGAAGGAATCACAAGGCAAACACTCCTGGAGTCAGAGCACGGGGCACATGCAAGACCCCCCACCCTCCAGAGACCCCCAGCAGAAGGGCCTGAAGTGCTGCAAGAAGGAAAAGCTGCCCTGTGGCAATGGGTCCTTCAGCCCAGGGCAGCGCCGAGCGGGGCCAGTCCTTGTGCACACCCTGAGATCGTTCTGCTGCAGCAGCAAGAGACCTTCCCCCCGCTCAGTCCCACCGGCAGCCCGCCCCTCAGATCTTGGAGGACTCCACCCGCTCGATCCAGGGCGAATCGATCCTGGGCTCCACCCGCAGCTGCCGCAGCTCCCGCTCCAGCGCCTGGCTCCGGTGGTACATCTCCATGTAGCTGGCCTGGAGCTCCCGCTGGTACCTCAGCACCTTCTCCTTCTCCTCCTGCCACGTTTTCCTCTCCAGCTCAAAGTTCACAGCCTGCAGCTGGCCCTGACGCCGCTCCCGCAGCAGCTCAGCCCACAGCCACTCCACCTGCCGCTCCAGGGGCTCCGCCGAGTCGCTCTGGAGGCCCCGGCACTTGGAGTCGTCAGTTTCGCAGCCAGGGAAGTCCTGGCACGACGGCATGGGGTCATCGCCCAGAGGCAGCGAGGTGCTGGGCTCCGGGGGGCTCTGCAAGGAGTCTGCCAGCTGGGCCAGCTGCGAGTCCCTGGCCTGGACCTCCGCCTTGGCCTCCCGCAGCTGCGTCTTCAGGCTGAAGATCTCCCCCAGCTTCTGAGCCATCTCCTCCTGCGTGTCCCGGAGCTGCTGCTTCAGCAGGGAGATCTCCGCTGCCTTCTGGCACACCTGTAGGGCACGGAGCAGTGAGGAAGGGCTGGGGGAGCAGGACCCCAGAGGTGGCAGCACCCCAAGCTGTCCTCCTGGGAGACCATGAGGACCACACGTGGCTCAGCCCTCCTGTACTGTGACCCCGAGTGACACCAGAGCAGGGAACTGCTGCCCCCATCCTGGCCCCACAGCCAGGAGGGTGGCAACAGGGAAGGAAAGGAAAGGAAGGGAAGGAAGGGAAGGAAGGGAACTCACCTCCCACTTGGTCTCCTCCAGTTTGGGGCTGCCATGCTCGCCCTGGGTCTGCCGGAGCTTGGCCTCCTCGCACTGGCACTGCTGCAGGCTCAGCTCCTCCTGCAGCCGCTTCTTCTCCTGCTGTGCTTTGTAGAGCTGCAGCTGCAGCGCCCGCTGCCCGCGCTGTGCCTGCTGCATCACCTGCTGCAACCGGGCCATGTACATCTGCTTCAGGTCCTCCAGCTCGTCCAGCCACAGCCGCTGCTTGTCCTCAAACGCCTGCCAGCACAGGTGGACACTGGTGAGAGGCTGTAGCCCCAGGAGGAACCCCAAGATGTCCTGTGATACTGGGCATTCCAAGCCCATCACCCACCACGGCAGCTCCTCCACTGTTCCTTCCACCCCTACATCCTTGCCCAGGGCACCCAGCACTGCCCCAGCCCCAGGGCTCACCTGTGTGAAGGGGTCTTCAGTCTCGCTGAGGCTCCTCTTGAGCTGCCGCAGCTCCCCTCCAGTCTCCTGCAGCCGGTCCTCCAGCTGCTTCACGGCATCCTCCAGAGAGTAGGAGAACTCGTATGGTGGTGGGGGCTCGCCAGGGCTCTGCAGCCTGCTCAGGGTGGCCATGCTTTTGCAGGACAGGGGCATCTTCTCAGGGGCCACGGTATCCCTGGGGCTCCGGGAAACCCTGTCCAAGGAGCCCCCAATGTGGTTGATGTGGCCCATGGAGGCACTGAACTGGCTCTGGGGAGGCTTGAGGCGGGAGCCGTAGGATGGGAAGCTCTGGATGGAGTTGTGGCTGGAGTCAGAGGCCTCATCCAGGCTGATGGCGTGGAGCAGCTGGGTGCGGAGCGGGCCGTGCTGCGGGGCCGCTGTGCTGCTCTGCGACAGCAGTGTGTGCAGGCTCCCATTGCTCTTGGACAACTTCTGCCCCTTGGACGAGGACAGGCCCTGCATGGAGACCAGCCCCTTCCCAGCCACCGCCTTGAAGGCCGAGGGCCTGATACGGCACTGGAAAACAAGAGCAACATGAGCCTCTACAGCCAGACAGACCCACCACGCTCCCAGCTTCACATTCCTAAACATCCTCAAACATCCCACCCAAGGGGGGTGCAGATCATCCTGCTCCATCCCCATCCTCTCTCATACCAGGCCACATTTCAGGAGCTCCCGGGCTCACCTTGTCGAAGCGGCCCCGCTCTGGCAGGGAGCTCTTGGAGAAGTCGGCCCCTCGGTGATGCTCGCGGGAGCAGCGCTCGGGGGACCGGTTCTCGCGGTCACTCTCGTAGTCCCTCTTGTAGCAAACCCCCGACCCCTGATGCTTCCGCTCCGCCCGCGCCTCCTTCTTGGCCCCGTGCAGGTACCCGAAGAGCTCCCGCTGGCTCGGCCCCTTCCTCAGCAGCCCGTCGGGCTGGCGGAGCCCCCGCGAGCCGCCCAGCGGGGCCCGCAGCTCCAGGGGGGACAGGTCCTGCTTCTCCACCAGGCTGCCCACGCTGCCCATGCTGCCAACGACGCCGACGGGCTCCGAGGAGAGGAAGGTGCCGAGGACA
>VWZU01004420.1:4593-21586 GCA_013397095.1 Sterrhoptilus dennistouni | reverse complement strand
GGCCTTGGCTGGGAGCGGGGAGGCGGTGGCGCGGGCCGGGCACTGGCATTCGGCTCCCCCGTCCGGCGCGGGGCTCTCCCGGTGCTGTGCTCGCCCCGGGGGTGCTGAGCTCCCTCCCGGGCGGCCTCTCCGGTGCTGATCGCCCCATCCGCCTCTCCTCCCACTCCAGAGGCTGCTCCAGCTCCTCTGGCACAGCCGAGAGGCAGCTTTGGGTGCCGTAGGAGGGGGGAAAATAAAAGTTGATTCCAGTCCGGTAAACTGCCGCTTCCCACACGCGGGCCGATCCCGAAACTGCGGTGGGAGCCCCGCCCGTCCCGCCGCTCTCACACCATCCCCGGCCCCACCGGCGGGGCTCCCGGGGCTCTGCTGCGGGCCCACAGCACGCCCACCGCCCCAGGGCCACGCCGCATTCCCGGCCCCCGTGTGGGATAAAGCCTGGGAGCAACAGGGCTGTCCTGAAGATGCCGGCGAGCTGCGTGCGTGGAGAAGCCTCAGGAGGGGATGGGAAGTGTCACACAGGAACCTGGTCCTTGGCACAGAAGATCCGCTTCAGGCAGGCATCGATGGGTTCATTAGACCCCGTACGTGGTGGGGAAATCCAGTCCTCCCTGTCCCGTGCTGTGCAGTTGGCCAGACCGAGCCATCCTGGAGCCTGAGAGACCCGCTGAAATCCAGTTATTGAGCTTTAAGAGATTAGATTTGTGGCAGCAAAAAGCAGCGAAATTTAATTTAGACGGGCAGAAACATTTCCAAGCTGCTTGATAAACCAGGCTAAGTGTAAGGACTCCTTGGCACAGTGACCGTGGTGGACCATGACGTTCAGGTTCACAATGGCAAGGTTTGGTTCAGCAGGGTTTGTGACCTCCAGGCACGAGGCCCAGCTTCACACGGAGTGACCCGGAGACTGGCTCCTGTTGTGCCCTTGGGGAATGGAGTTTTGGCACCGATGCAGCACAAGGTGCTGGACGGCTGGTGCTGCACTGCTGCCTTTCCCTCAGCAGCAGCAGGCAGTTTGCAGGCAGAAACAACCCAGTGTCACACTTGTGCCAGGTGGTTCTTGGGCTGTTAGGGTTGTAGCTGTCCATGCTGCCTGTCTGACTCTCCCACCTGTGGCTGGGTGGCCGTGGTGGGCACTGGGTTGAGCTTCTGTGACAGGGCAGAGCTACTTTGCGGGCCAGATCCAACAGGGCTGGATTCTTTGATCCAGCCCGGCCTTTTTGGAGCTTCTTATGTTTGGTGTGGGAGTGCAGAGCTGAGCTGGGATGTGCTATGGGGCTGCTGGCAACCACCTTCTAGCTGCTTCCACAGCACGACCATGCCCTGTGTTTGGTCTGGCCCAGGGAAAGTGAAGGAAGGATCCTTATCCCCTTTGCCCTGACAGAGGGACAACAGACCAGCTCTCCTCTATCACCCAACTGTGAAGCTCTCTCCTGGTGAGCTCTGTGTGGAGGCAGCCCATCCCCAGACCAGGGGCGCTGGGAAGTTGCTGTGCAGGAGCCCAGCTCCCTGCTGGACTGTCGGCCGCGGCGCTGGGAGGGCGGGGGAGAACCGCGCGTGAAGGGCGCTGGAGCCTCCTTTCAAAGCAAACAACTCAAGGAAATGCAACCTCCGGGTGCTGTGGGGTTTTGCTCTGCCTTTCTTGGAGCTCTCTTGGGGTGAGGATGGCCTGTCCTCCCCTGCCCTCATTTGGCTGCCCCCATCCGCTCCATTGTCGCTGACAAGAAGGTGTCTGCGCCGCTGGTTTCTTCCAGCCCTGCTCACCCTTGAGTCACTTCCTTCCTGAGTTTGTACAATCGTGCGGCCCAGCTGCTGCTGCTGCGGGGCAGATGCAGTGCAGGGACCCATGGCATGCCAGGGGCTCGGGCCTGGGGCTGGCACTGCATGAGGCTGACCAGGATGGCCTCATCCCACCTGCCTGTCCTTGCGGGGCCTCCTGTGGCTCAGGGAGCTGGATGCTGGGGGACTGTGCCTAGGGTTTGCATCTGCAGTGGAGGAAAGTGTTATGAAAGTGTTTCTCAAGAGCTAATAAATTGTGTTCAACCCCTCTGTGATTTCAGAAGGCTGGGCCTTGGGCCCAACTCTTGGCCCGACCACTTTGGCAGGGTGATTTAATGAATTTCCAAAGAGAGGTGGGAAATTGTGTGTGTTGGCACTGGGAAAGCAATCCCTGGAGGTTGGCTGATCCCAGCAATCAGTACTTAGTGCTTGCTATGATGTAAATTTTTCGGTCTATCTAGAAGCTTTCCCACCCTGTCTTACACCACTGGGCATTTACTCCAGCAGCTGAAGCTGGAATAATACCTGGTTCTTGGATCTGGATTTTCTGTGGCTGCCTTATCTCTGGAGAAAGGTGGGAGTGTCCTCACTTCACAGGTGGGAAACTGAAGTGATGAGCCCCAGGCAATGCAGCAAGTTGTCTGTGGAGCCAGGATTAGAGCAGGAATTCCTGTCTCCCAGTTTCATGTGCTCCCTCTGAGAACCCCTCCCTGGAGTAAGCAATCAGTCTGGAATGAGTAGATGGCATGAAGGTCTTTACTGCAGCAGGAAGAGCTTCACACCAAGCAAGGCATGGCCTGGAGGGGTGATTGGTTATGCAGAGGTGCTGGGGACAGGCCTGGGAGCCAAGAACTGCTGTGGCTGTGGACACTCCTGCTCCTGGTGGGATTCTCCCATCATGAAAGGTCTTCAAGTTCTTGTTTGGGATTTGTTAAGGAGCCAGAGGTTGGTCTGTTCATTTCCAACCAAGACTCCAACACTTTTGTCCCATCAAGAGATGGTGGTACCACTTCAGTCTTGTTTTCCTTGCCTGGACTTAGAGAGAGGCTCCTTCCTCAGGCGAGGCTATGCTGCAGTCAGACACCTTTGCTTCCTGACTCACGGTGCTGATTTTGTGTGCCCTGCAGGTGGTGGAGGAAACCGGAAAGGCAAGAGCAAGAAATGGCGCCAGATGCTGCAATTCCCCCACATCAGCCTCTGCGAGGACCTTCGGCAAACCCTGGGTGAGATGCAGGACCTGGTGGGAGATGGGGGGGTGAGCGTGTGGGTGGGAGTTGTGCACCCCAAGCTGAGTGTCAGGGACATATAACAAGCAAATCCCAGCCAGGATTACTTGGAGTTCAGAGTATAGGGAAGAAATAATGGGTAGGTAAGTGGCTGGTGATGTGATGAGCATCACTAGGGGAACATCACCTTCTGTGTGCAAACAGACCTGCTCCATGCTGCAGAGTTTTGGAGTGTCACTCTGGGGTGCCTTTGCAAAAATAACAAAGGTCCTGTCAATGTTCTCTGTTCTCCCTGGCTGGATTCAGCTCAGCTCCACAGACTTCCGCTTCTAACATTCAAGCAGTAGCTCTTCTCAGGCAAACCGCGTTCTTGCTGTGTGGAGTGGATGAGAACTGGTGTTGAGCAGGGCTTGGCCTGTCATTTTCATTCTGTACTTTGTACTCTTCATGGTTTTAATGTTGTTTGTGCAGCAGGCTTGGTCCTGAGATCATGTGAAATTGTTTTGGGGCACAGAGGGTGCAAGTGCTTTGCTTCCTGGGAAGAGAAGAGCTTGTTTAAGTTTTCAATCCAGATTCAGCTGCCAGCTGGAGAGTGGCACAGTGCTGGCCTTGTTTCAGAACAGGTGTCACCAAAACAAATGGGTTTGGGAGATTTCTGCAGCTCAAATTCCCAGTTCTGCCCTGCCCGAGTTCTCCAGCCCTGGCAGTCCTTTGGGCCCCATAGAACTGTAGTACGTGGAGAAACTCAACCTCACTCATCTACACTGTAACCCTCAAGCTCAGAGCAGCCCAGTGCAGGCTGTCCCCACCTCCATCTGCCACATGACCCATGCACCGTCTCTCAGGGCTGGCCTCACAGCCAGATGTGACTGTATGAAGACTCCAGCCTTGGATTAGCTGCTGGCTGCCTCTCTGGAGCAGAACAGGGCTCTGGCTTGGGCTTTCCTTCCAGCTCCCATCTTGACCATCCAAACCCTTTCTGCCTTTTTGTCTTGGAAAGCCCCCAGCAGAGCTTTCCCTCAGTTTCTGTCCATCCTGTGCTTGCAGACATCCTTCATCTGTGGCTGTCATGATGTTTTCCAGCACTGAACTTCACCTGTTTGCTGCAGTGAGTGCTGGTGGTCTCTGTGTCTGCTGTCCTGCTATTCAGGACAGTGACCTAGTGAAGATTTGGGAAGCAAGTCCCTCTGAACCACTGGCTGTCACCATTTGTGTCTCACTTCTCCTCGGAGAGGCACGTGAGAAGTGCTCTGACCCAGGTGGCAGCAGCTTTGCTTGGTTTTCCCATGGGAGAGATGACCCCATTCCTTGTGCTTGGGCACTCTTTGGCTGGGGTGTCTGTCTTTTCACCTCACAGCCTGCTGGAAAGGCGTTTCTTTCCTATTCCAGACTCTTGGCAGGACTGTGGGCACAGTGGGCTGGTTGCCCACTGCAGAATTAAGCTTTTTTTTGTGCCCTGACCACAGGGAGTAACCTCGTGTGAGCCTGGGCAGCGACCAGGGCAGCCTAAAGCTTTTGATCTCACCGACAGCAAATTCTGGTCCTCCCCAGCTGGAGGGAACTCCTTCCCCTGCAGACACAAGGAAACCGGCTGGTGCGGCAGAGCTGGTGGGGCCACCTCCTCCCCCACCACAGCCCGCCCGGCTCTGCACTTTCCTGCACCCTCAGGAAGCTGCAGCTTCCTCGGGAGAAACTGTTGCACAGGGAAGGGAAGGCTGGGAGTACCCAGTACTGGGATCCCCTGGGTGGCTGCACATCTGCACTGCAGGCAGCCCACAGCCCTCGGTGGCAGTCACAGAAATGTGTTCTGGCCTGTGATCAGACAATGTCTTATAGTGGAAGGGGAGGAAAAAAGCAGAGAGCTGGAAGTGCTTTGGATAGTCAAAGGGGTTTGTGCCTGGGCTGCCAGAGTTCAGAGAGGGGTAGGAGGAATCTGCAAGAGTTGATGTACAAGCGAGTGGCTGTCCAATGGGGCGGGGAGTTCAGACTGCTGTGTGCACATCAGCAAGGCATCTGTGGGAATGGTGCCTCCCATTTTGATGCTGCTGCTTCCAGCAGGGCCTTTGGGAACACAAGTGGTTTGAAGGAGTCATCAGAACAACTCTTGGCCTGGAAGATCTGCCTTGAGATAAGCTTGGTGTGTTTCTCATGTTCCAAGGAAAGCTTGCATGTGGAGTAGTTGGTCGATCTCTATGGAGAGAGGAGAGATCCTGTAAGCAAGCAGCTGAGGTCCTTTGCTAGGAAC
The DNA here is from genome assembly GCA_013397095.1 of Sterrhoptilus dennistouni. Classification (NCBI taxonomy): domain Eukaryota; kingdom Metazoa; phylum Chordata; class Aves; order Passeriformes; family Zosteropidae; genus Sterrhoptilus; species Sterrhoptilus dennistouni. Next base: position 16,339 of record VWZU01004420.1, on the reverse strand, counting down.
AAGAGGACAAACAGAACAGCAGGTCAATCCTCTTTCAGAGAAGAGGGGAATGTAAAACCTCAGCAAGGTCCCTTGTCCCACTGGCTGGGCTTCACTCCCCTGAGAGTCTTAGGCTGGTGGGACCTGTCAGCAGCCCAGCTGAGGAATCACAGTACCTCCACTGCTGCCTGGCCAGGGCAGCGGGCTGGGACTGCTCCTTTGGGATTTGGCAGTGTGACCTTCTCCTCGTTTGCAGAGCGGGACTACCACAGCCTGTGCGAGAAGCAGCCCATCGGGCACATGCTCTTCCGGCAGTTCTGCGAGACACGCCCCGAGCTCTCACGCTGCGTCAAGTTCCTGGATGCCGTGGTAAGAGCAAAGCCCATCAGGCTTCACTGGGGGAGGCAGGGATGTTCCTGACACCCTGGGCACAAACTGGTTGGCTGGGTGCTCCAGCAGGTACTTCTGGGCACGTAGGGTTTTCCTGTAGGAAAAACCTGTGAGTCAGAGCCCTGATAAGGCTGGGTCTTTGCTCAGGGAGATGTTTGCTGGAGATCTGGTTTTCAAGGAAAGCACGGGGAACTTTGGGGCAGAGGGTGTTGCTGCTCCACAGCTGTTGCCCAGTAGCAAGGCTGGGTTTCTGGCTGGACCTGCCCCTCACACTGTTTGCTCTCTCCAGGCAGGGTACGAAGTGGCTCCAGATGAGAAGAGGAAGGAATGTGGGCAGCACCTGATTGAAAAGTACTTGAAGCCAAACGTGAGTAAGAGCAAACGTGTGTTTGCTGCCTGCAAGGGTAGAACAGTTGGAAAGCCAACAGCTGACCTTGCCCGTGTCCTGCCACAGCCAACATGCTGAGCCACCACACCCCCTCACAAGCTGCCACACTGCTTTGCCCACTGACCCTAAAGCAGAACTCTTGGGCTCTGCTCCCTATGTCTGACTCCATCCCTTTGTCCCCAGAGTGAGGACCATGTGCCTGAAGTTCCTTCACAACTGGTGGATGCCTGTTGTGAGAGGCTGGAGCAGGAATCTTCCAAGGAGCTCTTCAAGGAATGCACTAAGTAAGTTGGAGGGCTGTGCTGTGCCTGGAGGTCACACATGGCACTGGGATAATGCTGCAGCTGACTCACCTTGTCCCCTGTGGTCCCTTCCTCTGGGAGAGGGAGAGCTGGTGCTAAGGCTGGGGCCTGGGGAGTTTTGGGCCAGCAGTTTGCAGCCCAGCTTCAGGAAAGGAGATATCCACAAGGATATCTTGTGCCATGGGAGCCACGAGCTGCTGCAGAAACCTCTGCCAGTCTCCCCAGTCAGAGTTGCCGTTTGGGAAGACCCTTACCAATGGTATTCCCAGTGTTGTGCCTGGATCTTGTAGGCTCCTACCGAGCTGAGCTGGGAGCTGCAGTGTGTGCCAGCTCTCTTGTCCCTCTGGCCACAGAAGTGGCTGTTGTGGTTTGGTTACTCTGGCTGTTGCTGCAGGGTCTAAGGTCACCTCTGTTCCCATCACAGAAGCAGTGGCTGAGGTCCTGGCTCCGGGTGTGAAGCGGAAGCTCTTGGGCAAACCAGGCTTGCAGCCTCACCCCTCCCTGCACAGTAGCTGGAGCGTGTTGCCTAACTGAGTGCAGGGCTGTGGCAACACATTTGCTGCAGTCTTCTGGGGAGGCTTAGCTCCGTGTGTGGTAACCAGTGTCGTGTCTGAATGCAGAGCCTCCGGGCTGGGCCCTGCCTGCTCTTGGCAAGCTCTGAAAGGGGAGAGCCCATCTGCTTCTCCTTGATGCGTGTTTCCAGTCTAGACACTGTGTCTAAGGCTCCTCACTCCACTGGGCAGCCCTGGCACAGCTCTCCAAGGCAGTTAGCTCTCTTGAGCAGGATCCCCTGTGGCCTTCTGTGCTGGATATTCATCTGATAGTGAACAGCTCAGCGCCTGGTGCTGAATGTTGCTAGCAGCTGATTACAGCCTGTGTGCGCATTTGCCCTGTGAGCAGAGGGGCAATTGCAGAGTCCCATTGTCCCCCTTTGTCCTTCAGCCCTGGCTGGTGCCAAGAGGACACAATTAGCAGTGCCAGCTGGGTCCCAGGGCACTGCATTTGTCACAGTGGTACCTCCAACGCACCTTCCTTTTGCATCAGGCTTAGCATGGAGAGAGGCTTTCTGGGCCAGGGCTATGTGGGTGATTCAGCACCAAGCCGGGTGAGGGATGGCAAAGTAAACAGTCTTTTGGGGCTGTTCACCTCCTCTTCCCTGGGGCTGCTGGCATTTTCCAGAGCTGTGATCAGCTCTCAGGAACCATGCTGGCTCTGCTCTCTCCTAGGCTTATCCACGACTACCTGAGCGTGGCTCCTTTCGCCGACTACCTCGACAGCTTGTACTTCAACCGCTTCCTGCAGTGGAAATGGCTGGAAAGGTAACGCTCCCCTCACCTCTGGGAAACCTGCACCCTCCTTACACAGCCTGCCTGAAGGGTCCCTGGGGCTCCTTCCCATGCTGAGCCCTGGCAGGAGCCAAGAGCCTGGCCTTTGCTGTCCTCAGGGCTCTTTACTGGCACCAACAGCAGCCCCAGCCTTGTTTGCCTCATGGGGAAGCAAGGCCCAGTTGAGCAGGGGTTTGGGGTGAGCCACAGTCTGTCGTCAGGCCAGGGCATGGAAGTGGTTTGGGCTTCAGCCCCTACTCTGTCATTGCTCACATCTCAGTCTGGTTTCCTTTCCTTCACAGGCAGCCAGTGACCAAAAACACTTTCCGCCAGTACCGTGTGCTGGGTAAGGGCGGTTTTGGGGAGGTGAGTAACCACCATTTCCTCTGCATTCAGGGTACCAGGCAGCCACTGTTGCCTGCTGCCAGAGGCAGACCTGGGTTGGCCATCAAGGTGCCACAAGCTGCTCCAGTACCCGGAGAGAGGTGCTGCTGCCTGAGTGGGCTGTGGGGGCCTCTGTTCTGGGCTGTGTTTTGGGCCTTGTGTGACTTGTCAGCTCTCCCTGAGAGGCAGGAGTTCACCTCTCTCCAGGTGCTGGAGGTCTGGGAGTTGCTGTTCAGGGTTGGTAGCACAAGCCCTGTGGTACCTACTGCTAACAGGTCTGTTCCCTGTGTCTCAAGAGAGCAAACTGCATTCCTGAAAACTTCCTGCCAGGCTTCCTTCTGTTTATGGAGTGGCCTTCTGTCTTCCCAGGCACCAGCCATGGTGCTGCTAAAGATGTTAGAAGTGTTACAGCTGTCTCTTTCTTCTCTGTAACATCTGGAGCTGTCACTGTTACCTGTGTCTGTGCTTTGGCAATGGGCTTCTTTACTTTCCTGTGCCTCTTCCTGAGTGCAGAACCTAAACCCCCACTCTGGAAATGGCAGTGGGAGGGTGCTGAGCCTTGTCCTCCCTCCAGGTGTGTGCCTGCCAAGTGCGTGCCACAGGGAAGATGTATGCCTGCAAGAAACTGGAGAAGAAACGGATCAAAAAGAGGAAGGGAGAAGCCATGGCCCTGAATGAAAAACAGATCCTGGAAAAAGTGAACAGTAGGTTTGTAGTAAGTACATAGGAATTGCTCTCACTTTGCTGCAATGCTGGATTCTTCCTCCAACCAGCCAGCCTGGCACCTCTGTGCTTCTCACCTCGTGTGGAGAGGCAGGAGCAGGCTCTGCCCATGGTGCAGGGTCCTGATAGCTGCACATCTCTCACATGGCTGGATCTTGGCAGGACCTTTACTGCCTCCAGCAACATGCTGTAAATGCCCCCAGAGTCAGCCCCAAACACCCATCTGGTGTTACAGGCACCTTTGTGACTTTTGGGGCACAAGTGAACAGTGAGAAGTGTCTCTCCAGACAGTGCGATGGGGAGAAGCCCAGCCCTGAGCTGTGTGATTGGGAGCTCTGCCTTGGTGCACTGAGGTGTGGAAAGCCTGAACCTCCTTTTGCAGAGGGTTCATCAGATGCTGCCCCAATTTTGTTGAGTGCTGCCTGCCCCTGGGGGGAAGCAGCTTTGGCTCAGGGAAAGTGTCCTCCCTGTCCAAGGAAAGCTGGGGGTGTGCTGGGTACTGCCATGTCCTCCCTGGGTTTGCACAGTTCCTCCTGGGCTGGCAAAGGCCCAGCCCCGAGCCTGTGAGTGGCTGCTTGGGTGGCAAAGTGTCCGTGGGAGTGTGGGCACCGCCCTCTTCCAGCTGTGTCTTCTAACAGCCTTTCTGCCCTGAATTGCAGGTGAGCTTAGCCTATGCATATGAAACTAAAGATGCTCTCTGCCTAGTGCTGACCCTCATGAATGGAGGGGACCTCAAGTTCCATATCTACCACATGGGAGAGGCTGGTTTCGAGGAGCCCCGGGCAGCTTTCTATGCTGCTGAGATCTGCTGTGGCCTCGAGGACTTGCACCAGGAGAGGATAGTGTACAGGTGCGTGCTGCCTGGTCCCTGCTGGGAGAGCCTGTAGGCCCTGCAGCATCAAGAAGGTTCCTGCTGCTCTTACCAGCCCAGCTGAGTCTGTCTGCTCAAGAAAATAAGCTCAGGGTTGAAAGCAGCACAGAGCTCAGTTAAAAGAATCGGGAACAGAAAGCTGATCTTGGGAAAGGGAGACCTCAGCTTGGCTTCCTTATGCTGGTAAATGATCGCCAAGAACAGGATGTGATCGTGCTGTGAATGTCTCAGGGCAGGCACTGAACTCCCTGGGCAGTATTGACACTAGAACAAAGGCTGCCCAACGTGCTCAAGAGCTGGGAAAGAGGGAAAACAAGTCAATTGACTGTACTAACAGGGGTGTGAGGCAGTGTTAGGATAGCATGGCTAGCACTGGCCAGGAAGTCCCTTCTGGTCCTACCTTACCCTGGGGCAGGATGAGCAGAGAAGCCTCTGCTCCTTCTCACTTGTGTGACCTGCCCCATAGTGAGTTCTGCATCTGCAAAGAGGGAACCATCCTCACACTCACTGCAGAGTGTTGAAGGTTGTTGTGTTCTACCTCTCTGCCCTCGAGGGGAGCACTTGCAGGGTCAGCTTTGGGGCAGAGGGTGAGGGGAAGGTTATCTGCGTGCCCAGGGCAGGGGCATTGCATCCTAAAGTTGCTTATCTATGATTTGTTGAGATGTGGTTGTTGCTTGTGTCCTTTGCTTTGACAACAGGCTTCTTGCTAATCAAGTCCCTTCTCTCCTAGGGACCTGAAGCCAGAGAACATACTACTAGATGACCATGGTGAGTGCAGGGTCAAGAGGAGCCGTGAGCCTGAGTTCTTTCTTACTCTGCTTGAACCAGGCTTACCCTGTGTTTTTGGCAGCTTCAGACACTGCCCCCTTACTTCCTCCTGTTAACTTGTCCCCTCCTCTATGCAGGTCACATCCGTATCTCAGACTTGGGACTAGCTGTGCATGTGCCAGAGGGCCAAACAATCAAGGGCCGGGTGGGGACAGTTGGCTACATGGGTGAGTGACCCTGCTTTAAGCAAAAAGTGGTTCCGGGGACGTGAAGTGTTCTCCCTGCCCTCACACATCCCTCCCCCCTGCTCCTGGCAGCTCCGGAGGTGGTGAAGAACGAGCGCTACACGTTCAGCCCAGACTGGTGGGCTCTGGGCTGCCTGGTGTACGAGATGATTGAGGGCCAGTCGCCCTTCCAGCAGCGCAAGAAGAAGATCAAGCGGGAAGAGGTGGAGCGCCTGGTGAAGGAAGTGCAAGAGGAGTACTCGGAGAAGTTCTCGCCCTGCGCCCGCTCCCTCTGCACCATGGTACGGCTGTGCAGCCCCGTCCCTTCACTCCCAGTGGGCTCAAATCAGGGCTGCTCCCTGCAGAGGTGACAGCCAGCTTCCCTTGTCTATGATGAGGCAGCACAGGAGGGCTCCCAGTGACTTCATGTCATTGTAGGGCACAAAAGAAAGATGAGAGACTCCAAATATTTCAGAAGGCAAAGAGCATAGAAAAAAGGCTTTATTATTTAATTCTTACTACCTTTTGTAAGATGTTCCCATACAGACTTAACATGGTTGGTGAATAGGAACGACACCTCTCTAATCCCATTGGTTAAACTAGAGAAACAGCAAAACCCCCCCTGGAGAAAGATTGTTTTGAGAAAGGAGAGTTGTTTGCCAAGATTGTTTTGAGAAGCTTTCTTGAGAAATTTTTCCTTGGGAAAAAGTTAGCAGCTGCCAGCAGGCTAAAATCTCTCAGACCCAGAAATATCATCCCCACACCTTCATTCCTTGCCCAGCTGCCTGGCAGGCCTGTGCTCTTCCTAGAACACCCTGCAGGAGCCCAGGGCTGCTCTTGCACAGAGCACCCCTCACCCAGGACATTGATTTCCTTTGTGTCACAGCTCCTGTGCAAAGACCCTTTGGAGCGCCTGGGGTGCCGAGGAGCTGGGGCCAAGGAAGTGAAGGAACACCCTCTCTTCAAGCACCTCAACTTCAAGAGGCTGGAAGCAGGCATGCTGGACCCTCCCTTCAAGCCAGATGTAAGTGCCCATCTGTTCCTGACCTTTTCAGTCACTGGTGCTGTCAAGGGAAGGGGAGCCCTGGTGTGGGGAGATGGGGCCCATCCCCTTCCCTGTACCTGGCAGAACAAGCTCTGGGCTGCAAGGAGAGGTGGCCTTGACTTATTAATCAATAAGTTATATATTTTTTTACTTGAGTATTCTATTCATGTTAAGTTCTTTTAAGATTAATTTCTGTTAAATTTAAATATGTTTTAGTTTAAGTTTAGCATAAGTTTAAATATTGATCAGTTTAAATTACGTTGTTTTAAGTTCTGGTAAATCTGGGCCCTGTTAAGTTTAGGTTAAATTTAAGCTTAAGTTTTGTAAAGTTTAAGTTAAGTTATATTTTGTTAATTTAAAGTTCTATTACATGTAAGTTTTATTAAGCTAATATAATTTAAGATTCTTTCCGTGGCCACATAGTTAATATAATTTGAGATTCTTTCTTGATGCCACCTTGGAGGTGGTGGCATCAAGGTGGAGCCTGGCATTAGAGCAATCTTTGTGCTGCACAGCCCCAGGCCATCTACTGCAAGGATGTTCTGGACATCGAGCAGTTCTCCACGGTGAAAGGAGTGGAGCTGGAGCCCACAGACAATGACTTTTACCAGAAGTTTGCTACGGGGAGTGTGCCCATTCCTTGGCAGAACGAGGTAGGTCTTTGCTCCTGCTTGTGCCCGCCATGGCTGAGGGCAGTGTCCCCGTGCTGTCCCCAATGCCCCTCGGTGATGGGCTCCATGTGGCAGTTGCTGCAGCCTTCTTTTCCCTCTTCCAGATGATTGAGACAGAGTGTTTTAAGGAGCTGAATGTCTTTAGCACAGATGGCACAGTGCCCCCTGACCTGGACTGGAAAGGGCAGCCTTCTCCACAGCCCAAAAAAGGGTTACTCCAGCGCTTGTTCAGCAGACAGGTAAGGGTTTGCCCAGCATTTCCTCCCCAGGCTGTCTCCCAGCAAAACAGTGATCCTGCTCCTGCTTGTGCCAGGGAGGTGGGCACGAGAGGGCAGTGACCAGTTTCCCCTAGTGTTGGGTGGCCAGACCCAAGAGCATTCAGGGGCACCCATGAAAGGCTGCAGGGAGCCAGCCCTTGCCTGGGTGGCACTCCCCGTGCTGGGGGAGTCAAGGGGGCTGGGAAGGAGTGTCCTGGCTAAACATGCTGGAATCACCCAGGCAGAGGGATGCTGAAGACTCTAAAATATTAAATCATCTCCCTTCTCACATGAATAATACCATCCCTAACAAGTCCTTGCTCTTGGAACGGGCTGTCTGGGCTCTCCAGAGCACTTCTGCCAGATCTTGAGCCGGGCAGAGAGCAGCTCTTTCGAGGGATAAGGAGAACAGAAACATCTTGCAGCTGCTGTGGGCTTGTTTGTCTGCCTGTTTCCTCTGCCTGGGACAGTCTTTGCCTTCTTTCCAGGCCTGGCAAAGCCTGGGCTGCTGCCTCTCAGCAGCTGTGTGCAGCTGTAGGACTCCAGCGTGGTTGGCTCTGGACCCACTCAGCCACCTGGTGCTGACTCCTGCTCCTTGGCAAGCTCCGAGTTGTGCTTTGCAGTTCAGTGGGCTGTCCTAGCCAGAGCCAGCTCTGGGGATACCCAGCCCTTCCTGAGGCAGGCAGGACCTGCCAGAGGATGGGCAGCTGTTTGTTAGAAGGGGTTGAGCTGTGATTTCCCACGTGTTTTCTCTTTCCAGAGGTGAGCAGTCACTCCTGGCTGCTCTGCTCAGGGAAATACCCGGTGGCCCACGGACATGGCAAGATCTGGGAATGAGGAGTGTTATCCTTCAGTGCCTATTCCCTTCCCCTGGCAGAGCACAACCTGCTTGTTGTTCTAACTGCCCCCTGAGCCACTAATCCAGCATCCCTGCTCTTGCTGCCTTTGTGGGGGAGGCCTTGCCCTCAGCTTGAGCCAAAAGTTGCCCCTGCACTGCCACTACTGGGAGTTCTGCTCCCAGGGGGCTGTGGGAAGTTTTCTTCACTCCTCTCCGGATGTCCGGGACACACAGAAGGGTTGAGAAACTGTGAAGGGTTTGGCATTGCCCCGTGGTCAGACTCCCATTTCAGCAAAAAGGGCTTCAGCTGCTTTTCATGGCCAGCTGAGCTCTGAGCGGGGCTGAGCGTCTGTGCTGGCACTGAGCTGTGTCCCTGGGTGGCTGCAGTCCCTGGAGCCCAGCTTCCTCACAGCTTCTGAGCTAGCCAGCTGCGTGTTCACCAGTCTGTCTGCCAGGGGCTGAACCTCCAGATGCAGCTGGACTGTTCTCTGCAGTCTGGGGGTCCCCTCCAGCCCCTTGCCTCCATGTAGCTCTCTTGCACACAGTCTGGGAGGGGGGCCTGGCCCATCCCTGCCAGAGGGCAGCTGTAGGCTGGATTGTGTGACCATGCTCACCCTCTGCTTGCTGTGCTCCTCTCTCCCTCCCTCCTCCCTCTCCTTGCCCTTCTGACTTCAGGACTGTTGTGGAAACTGCAGCGACAGTGAGGAAGAGCCCACCCGGCTGTAGAGCACAGCTTGGTCTCCAGCCCCTGGGACCCCCTTGCCTCTCCCGAGTGAGTGCCCAGCCTGAAGGACACGGTCGCAGTGGCCCCACAAGGTGGATTTGTTTACAGTTTTATACGTCTGTATTTGAAGACTCTGAGGATGATCCCAAGGCTGGCAGCAGCACACGGCTCAGGTTGCCTCTGACCATGGGGCAAGCCCTGAGACAAACCCATACGCTTCCAGATCTGCCACTTGGGATGGTGCTGCTGCCACTGGCTGCCACTCCCTGCCCAGTCCCAGGGTGGGAGGGAGGGACCGTGCCAGCGTGGGCCAAGGCCAGGCTGGAGCAGCTCTGCTGACACATTCCACGGTGCCAAAGCTGCACCGCAGGTTTGGTGTATATTTATATATGTCGGTCTGTACATATCACATGTTGGTTTTTAATCTATGGGTGGGGGCCTGCACTGCCCCCACCCTGTCACAGGCACAAATGTCCTCCTCTGGGAGGAGCGACGGTCCCAGCTTTGTTCCAGGGAGTCCTGGACAGAGGCCTTCTGTGCCTTGAGGTGTCTAAATCATCTTTCCTGGACCTTTCTGGCCGTGCTGAGGTGTCCTGGCTCCAGCGGAGTCCATTCTCAGCCCCAAGGCACAGGAAAGCACTGTGCCAAAGCGTCTCCCGTTGTGTCCTGGCAGCAGAGCATCACTGCCTTGTCCTCGTGTCCCTGTCTGCTGGAGCCTGCTGCCTCCTGCCTCGTCTCACACGTGCTGCCAGCCCCAGTGAATTGATCCAGAGCCCCTCTCCAGACCACTGATTAGGCGGGACACAGCCACTCCTGAGCATCTGCTGCTGCTGTGGCCAAAGGGATGGTCTGATCCCCAGCATGCTGCAGGATGGTGACAGTGCAGTTCCTCCAGCTCTGGACCTGTGCATTCCAGAGGTGTGGCCATCCCCAGGCCCAGCTCAGTGGTGGAGGAGCAGACACATAAAGAACCCTGCTCTCAAGGAGCAAAACTGTGATAAAGGGAATGTCCCTTCCTGGGGTCATGTGAAGCTGTGACCCAAGAATGAGTGGGCTGGGACCAGCTTAGTGTGTGTCCCCAGGGGTTCTGGGGAGCCAGCACAGCTCCTGCACCCAGGGGCAGGAGCCCTCTGTGGGGAGCAGTGTGGGGATCAACCCACCTCTCCATTCAGCTCATCCTGTCTCCTCTTGTGTACACTTGTCCCAGCTGTGTCCTAAGCAATAACTTGTCCCTTCTGTGTGTGTGTGTGCACACGTGTGTGCGTGTGCTGCCGCCTCTGCTCATTCTGAGCCAGGCCCCCCAGGGGGGCTGAGCACCTACTTGGACCTGTGGTATCATTTGCTTGCCTTGCACTAAAGTTGGAGAGTATTTAAATTTTTAACCTTTTGTTAAGTGTAAAGATTTGCTGTGCCTTGTATTGCTCTCATGTCATGGGGGAACTGCTCTGGGCCATCTGGGGTCGGTGGCTGTTAGAAGGGGAGTGGGGACCTCTTTCTGAGCTGCCATGGGCTCTGCTGGTGCTCCTGTCCTGCAGGGAAGGGCTGGGGTTGCTCTCCAGGGCAAAAAGGCTGATGCTGGATGAGCCCTGAGTATCACAGATGACCCTCAGTGTATTTTACTGCATGTTTTGGGTCAGTGTCGGGGCGTGACAGGTATGATGCCTTGTGATGTTGGGATGCTTGTGCCTGCTGTGGTCCCCTCTGGGGCATGTCCATCCCCAGCACAGCCCCTCCTGGGCTGTCCCAGGTGTGCTGTGGGGCCAGGACAGAGTCCTGCTGCCCTCTGCTCACACAGCATTACTGCTTCAGGGGGGCCACCACGAATGAGAACCTTGTGGCAGTCCCTAGCAGTCCTTAGCCCAAGGAACAGCCCCTCCAAGGGGAGACCCTGCAGGGTGACATGGGGTGAGGGTCACGACGGTCACCAAGGGTGAAGCAGTCAAAGGGGGGCAGCCTGGTCAGGGACACAGGGTGGGTTTGGGGTCCAGGGCTGGTGGCAGCAGCGACAGCCTCGTGCGCAGCGCGGGGGGGCCACACGCAGCTGCACTGGGATGAGAATAGCAAGTGCAGCCGGGTAGCTAGGGAACAGTTGCTATGGGAGCGGGCCGAGGAGGAGTTCTCACACTCAGAGGGGGCATCTTGGGGTAAAATCCAGGAATTTTCTGCAGCCGTGGAAGGAAGGAAGGCAGGCAGGGGGATGGGAAGTGCTTGGGGATTGCTGTTCCAAACGCACCAAGCAGGAGGCTTTTGCTGCCCTCCTGGCACTGCCTGGGTCATGGCACCCTGGCACCAAGGTCCTGGGGTCACCAGCATGTTGGTGTGTCTGTCATATGTTCAGGGTGGCTCTGGGATAGAGCTAGGGTGTGAACAGAGCCATGGCCAGCCCTGAGCAGGGCACGGAAGTGGCTCTGCCTTGTTCTCACCTGGCCAGTGGTGCCCCAGCGTTTAGGGGGTGTCTCATCCCCATCCCTTTCCTTGCTGGGGGGTAGCAGCATGCAGATAAGGGGATGCTGGTGTATGTCCAGAGCTGATGGATCTGTACCCTACGGACACAGGCGAGCTGTGGGGGTCCTGAGCAGTGCCCCGTGCCGTGGGGCTGTGGCAGCAGCTCCGCACACCATTTTCAGGGGTGAAGGATGCTCTCAGCTGTTGCCTGGGCAACGGCCCCTCCTCCAGCCCACCATGTGGCTCGGGGAGCGCTCCCCCGCCTGCCTCCCCCCGCCGCCGTGGGGAGAAGGGGAAGGGGAAGGCAGCTCCCGGCCCCCGGCGCTGGCGGGGCCGGAGGCCCGGCTCCCTTCGCCCGCCCTCGTTCTGACCTGACGATGTCCCTGGGCCCCGCCGTGCCCCCCGTCCCTGC